>NW_019059764.1:93629-148744 GCF_000696155.1 Zootermopsis nevadensis
GGGTATGCCGCCACGAGCTTGACTTTCCTAGTTGCCAGCACCAGGTGAATGGCGGTTGCTTCCAGTTGCTGCAGACCCGAGACATTGTAATGATCATTGCCCCTGGGGACAAGGATCGCTGTGCCGCCCCCCAGCGTCGGGCGGTCCGTACGGTGGCCTTAGAGACAGCCTGCCGCTCAGTCCGTGCAATGGCGCCAGATGGCGTTGGGGCGGAGTTTCTCATGGCCGCAGCCGACGACGCGGCCACCACGGACCACGTGGTTCCACCCAGGGCCCAAGTTCTCCTGGTCTAGAGAAGGCTCCCCCCCCCCGATCATGGAGGCCATCAGCTGAAATGATCTTCCCCCCATGCCGCAGAAGCCTTCAGCCGAAACGGCCGCTCCCTCTCTGGGTTCAAACCCCAGAGATCCACCCAACCAAATTCCTTTGGACAACTTGCCTGACGGGATAACCTCCCATCAGCAGCAACAGATCCCAGTTTGAATGGTCGAGGCTCCCGCCACGACGAAACCCCGTTAGCGTTATCAAAATTTCCGTTTTTTATACTAAGACCGTTTACCATTTCCAGCAATGCGCCTTGTGCGCAGGAATGGTTTCACCTAGGTAGGGACGATGCTTGCGCTTGCGCAGACCTCCGCCCTCAGTTAGCTTTTTGGTTGGTTGGTTGGTTGGTGGAGCCTTCCAGTGCATAAAATATTATTCCCACTTTTACTTCACAAATTTTGCTACCAACAACAAAACACGTGCACACCTTTTTAAGTTACGATGGTGAAAAAACTGAAGTAGTGTGAATAACTAAATTCCATGATCCACAAACTGATAATGGCTTTAACTGGAAAGCATATAATGAATATAATACACACAAATCACCAAGTTCAGCTTGTTTTGTTATGAAGTCTCATCGCTCATGAAAATAAATAAGAATAGTTTGCTTATAGTATATAGAGTAATCTGAGGAAATGGTTATGCCATTACGCACAATCTCAAAATTGTCCTTTGAACATCCACAAGCGGTGACAACAAACCAACAGATGAAGAAATTTGTGAAGCAGACATTGCAGTGCTGCAATCTGGAGGCCAAAATTGGAACTACCAAAGAAGGTAGAATTAATAACTCCAAATGTATGTTACATAAAATGCATGAGGGTATTATGTCTATTCTGGTATGGAATGCTTACTGAAAATATTCGTATTCTGTTGGCTGAAGCAGGTAACATGAACATTTTAACAATTAATTACCAAGTAACACCAGATAATTTTCACACATTAATGAACAAAATCATGTGCCAAATAAAAATGTTGTTAGTTTGTCATATAATCCTGAACTGTAATATAATTCACACCACACCTTTCAGACATGTGCAAGTAACTTTAAGATGGCTGTTTCTCATGACGACCACCAAGTGCATGTTATCAAACTCACTTTTAAGTTATTTAATATATATAGAAACTCACACAAATGCCTGCCACAAAAATTCTTCCAGTAATTCAAAAAATACTCTTCACTCACTTTTAGAAGTCACTATGACAGATACAGTTACAAGGGGCAGGTTCTTACCACCGTACTTGCTTCGGTCCAGTAAACCATATGCAGACTGTCATCACTAAATGCGCAACGCAAGGTCTTCTTTAGGTCAACACATGTTCCACCAGTAAGACTACTTAAGTAGTTAATCAACATCCTCAACATGGTCAGCTATAGATACAAATCTGCTGCAGCACCTCCTGAAACATCATTTACATGAAATGGGAAGGGCCTCATTACAAGCTTCACTTTCACATATGTTCTGATTAGAATTTAACGCCTTACTTCACGCAGGAATTTTATTACAAATGTTTGTGCAAGTAATTGCATTCATTTGTTACAGAAAAGTCTCCACTATCAATCTTATTTTGGATATATTGTTCTGATTTTTAATTCTGTTATTCTAAATACATAAATATCTTATTTCTGCCTGTTTCAAGTGCGTAGTATTCCTTCAGCTGTTGTAAAATCACTTTATAAAAAGTAATTGCTGCAAAATACTTATTGTGCAGAATTTTTGATCTTTTTCTGTCCATAAGGCAGCACTGTTAAAGTAAAACATCCTATATATTACAACAAACACAATTGTTAAAAGTCAACAAATACAATCTTCTTCTGCTGATGGATGAAAAAAGGGTCTCCAAAACACTCAGATCCTGTCAAGAACTAATACTTGTTGCCCAAGATGATTTTATACAGTTCAATCGCCATGAGAGCTTCAAGTCATCAACAATTACAAACTTGGCAATAGTGTAGAATTTTTAGGTTATGTTCAAGAAATTGAACGTAGACTAAACTAAAATGAAGATGGCTATTTTTTCTGCACGGAACATATTGAATGCTCCATGTAAACATTTAATTGTGGTTTTTTGTGAAAAGGGTTTTGTGTCACAAATCGAAAGGTTTCTTAGTATTATAATAGAAATAACCGTAAAAATTGGCAGTCTAACCACGGTTCCGGAGAATCTGACGTAAATACGTCTCTGTATTTAAATTATATTTAGGCAATAAATACAATGAAATGAAGGGGGTTAAAACACTCGGGGGGGGGGAAGTCGATTAAAACACTTGACCAGCCACTTGGTCAAGTTTCCTAGGTAAAAACAATGACCAGTAAACACGACGTTCCATAGGTAAACATTGTTGTCGATTTGTTGATACATTTTCGTTCCACGTTTTCCTTTCACTTTTTTGCCGAATTACCCTTCCGTATAGACGTATTTACGTCAAAATAGTAAATATTCGATTGCTCAGAACTAATAATCGAACACACAAAACAATGAACACAATATACATACAAAAAAAGTGATAGTGGAACCACAGTTCCGGAGAATTAGACGTAAATACGTCTATACGGAAAGGAAGTTTATATATTGGCTTTATTCTAAGTATTTCCTTTATACCCGCTTTACAATTGAGTAAAGTTTGATTAAGACTTTGCTTATTTAACTTGAATTAGTTACGCTTAAGATGGGTCTGTGGTAGCTGAATGTAATGTAAAGTAATGAAATGTAAGGTAAGATAATGTAAGGTAACGTAAGGTTATTATTATTTAGTATTCTGTCTGACGACAGGTCCATATGAACAGGATCCTTCCATCCTTTTCTCGGACTGGGACCTGTTCATATACGTTCTTGGCAGATGATCCAGAAGTGGTTTGCCATTCCCTTCTTCTGTGTGTGAATGGTGTGTGAATGGGATGCCACGGAGAAACCGGGGAAGCCCCCGTGTTGCCTAGACCACGGCCTTGCCCAACACAAGTTATAAATTCGGACACCGCCGGGAATCGTACACGAGACCCCAGGATTACAAGGTCAGCGTTCTAACCGCTAGACCACCGTGGCTAAGGTAAGGTAAGGTAAGGTAAGGTAATGTAATGTAATGAAATGTTTTATAGGTAACAACAATGCTAAGTAAACAGATGGCGTTTCCTTGGTACCAATAATGCTGAGTAAACAATTGAAGTTTCCAAGGTAACATAACAATGCAGTTACACTTTTTCGTTTCACTTTTTGCCGAATGACACTGACCCGAAAATATAGACGTATTTACGTCAAAAAATTTCGGTCTGAAATGCATGCCAGAAACTTTGAGCCATATGAAAGCAAATATACATATTATCCATGATTGCTTCCGACAAGCCAGCGAGGAACTCTGCTACTAACGACATCTCTCGCGTATAGTGTGTACTTCGTTCTGGTAACTCAACTTCGGGAATGTATCCAAACAATCAACATTTGGAAACATCTTTGTTGATCTCTCGAACTGTTGTAAATAAACTATTTCTGTTTCCTTAGTTACACTCATTCCACAAAGTTAACTGGATATTGAAAGTCAACTTACATGATACACAGGAAGAAAGTTTATTGCATTCAAAAATATCATCTGTAATGTGGGATGCAGCACCAAATTGAGTTATGAAATACTCCCTGAGTCGGGTAAGTAATGTAGACGACACTTTTAATAGATTCATATTTTTCGTAAGCCTCTTGCATATCAGTATTTGGTTTTAACACTAGATTCTTTTGCATTCATATTATTGATACTATTCAGTTAGAGAGTGATGATTAACGCAACTTGGAACTAGGAAATCTGAATTTTGAACAAAGGTAAATTACTCACTTATATGAGGAAATTACATGGAACTGTAAACTTCAATTACTTGAATATAAATTTTATAACACAAAATTTGTAGAAACACAAATCTGTAAGAGGGAAGTACGCTTCGTGGCTTCTTACGAGAACTAATTTTTGCCAACGAGATTAGTTGCAAATCAGATTCTGGCAAGATTGCTCCAATAACTGGTGTAAGGAGTAGTTCTTTATAGGTTAAATCTCTGATCTATAACGAAGTACTTAAATGATATTCACATTAATGTAAACAGGGCAATTGTAAATTTAGAACAAAATCGAAATAATTTTTTTAGTGTACCATTAGAACGTTAGAGGTCTGTCAGATAAAACTGATGAATTATCAGTGTCTGTTAATAATGCACATTTGCCCCATATTCTGTGTCTAACTGAACATCATATGAAAGCACCAGAGATCTTACAGATTAATCTAGACAATTATACTCTAGGAGTAGACAAAACTGGCAAAGGGAGGAGCGATTATCTCTGTCAAAAAAGGACTTAAAAAATTCAGTATAGCTGATATAATGCATCACTGCAATGAACAGGACGTTGAATGGTGCTCTGTGCATCTAAAATACAATTTCTGCAGCAAGTACGTCCTGGCTGCACACAGAGCTTTTCGAAATACAAATCTTATACCCACAGCAGCAATTGAAATTAAAAATATAATACAATTTTTCAAATCAAATCAATCTTGTGATTATGAAGGAATGTCAACAAAGTTCCTCAAAAGCTGCGCAGACTACATTAGCACTCCCTTAAGTTAACTGCGCAGTCAATATATGTCAAAAGGAGGTTTCCCAGAATTCCTGAAATATTCACAGCTATTAAAAATATGTATAATGATAGTGTTGATTCCTCGATGTAATTTCTTTCCTGTAAAAATATATTATGTCAGATATCTCTTTAAGTAGCTGGTGGAACTGTGCATTTAATCTACTGTATTTTATTTGTGTTTTGACAGTCTACAACCTTGGCTTATGCCTATGAAGGATCTACGTGATGTAAATTCTTCTGTTCTGTTCTGTTCTATGATAACATTGGTGGAAAGAGTTTTCAAATGACAAACCAGTCTGTGGCACGCTGTAATGAGTTTGAAGTGTGAAGACAATTAAAAAAAATTCTTCTTTAACATTTGTCCGCTTTGGCAGAGTCTGCTTCTTTTTTTCCTCTCTTTTTGGAGGTTTGCGTAATCTATTTAGACATTTGATAGGACTCCTTTAACGGGTGATCAGCCCGTCGCGAGGCATCTACCTCTACACAGAGAGACGCGGACAAACATCAATGTCTTGACAGGGATTAGAACCTAAGATCCCAGTGTCCAAGCGGCACAGGGCCCACGCCTCAGACCACGAGGCCACTGTGACAGCTGTTATTTTGTAATGATGTAGACTCTAGAATGAGGGTTCTATAATTTTGACTGGACATCCGATTTGTCAGTGTCTAATGGACCTATCGCATCTTCTCTCTTCCAGGATCGTTTAATACCTGGCAAGGGCAGCCAGAAGACCCAGGAAAGAGACACCAAGGCCTGGTATGTATAGTTCACTGTTACTAGAGACAGATTCAAATTTATGCATACGTGGTGCATCAACTGCTTCGGTTAATAGCTCACGTATACTGAAGGTAGGCGAGATAGAGATTTGTGTCTGTGATCCCATGGAGAATGCCACTTCACTGTTTCAGTACGTCACATTAAAATCAAGTTTTAGAACCACATCATATGCTCTAAGAAAAGTTACTGTTGTGATATTGTGATATTCTGAAACTACCTGGTATTATTTCTGACTAAAATTTTTAAGTTTGTCTCACGTGGGTGCTGAGATGGAACAGTTAATTCGGCCCCTGTGGCCTTCTGCTTCATCCAATAAACCTAACAACGGATTAAATCATAATTAACCGTATGTGTTCAGCAATTATGAATGCTATTAGTGTTTTTAAGTCATACAACGGAATAATCCAAGCAGTGCCTAAGATAGCAGTAAAAAATTCATGGCATACTTTTAAGTACTCCACAATGGAAAGCACTCAACTAAAATTCTTGAATAATGTCCTATACATTTTTCCTATTGGCCTATTTTTCGCGGCGAATGAACTTCACTATAGGATTTATATTCCACTAGTGTCTTAAACATGATTTTCTTTCTCTAAACTTTGAAAAATTCTGTCCAGTGAAATTTCCATTAAAGATCCGACATTGCACTGTTCAACAATTGTTTGTATTGTTTTTTAAGTATGCACACCAAATTAAATTCAAATGCTACAGTAAATAAAACTTGCGGAGACCAGACGTTCACATCAAATATATTACTTCAGTCGATGTAAGCCTGTTATATATAAAGGTAGTCTCCAGTTTATTAAAAGATTTTTGGGGGGGGGGCCAAGCGATGTCCAAAAATTTTATACGTCAACGTGTCTGAGGGTAAACAGTAAATACAAAATATGTCCCCCTTGAAGAGATGACCCAGGGGGAATTATTACATTTTTCTGCTCCAAAATACAAGCACATGAGCGCCCGGTACTTATATGACTAAATGTGAACGTGGTAAATACACAAAAAAGGCCGCCTCTCCAAAAGATAACAACAGAAAAGTTGTAGGATTCTTGTGTTTCGTAAATTAAGCACTAGGTTCTCCATATAGCTTGGTACGTAGAAGAAAACATGGGAGACGTAGAGAATGCTCTTGTAGAAAAGATAAACCTGGAAAGCCGGTTCATATTATTGGTGACATGTTCAATAACGCACATACATAACAAATTTGATGCTTTAGAATACTCTACCAGTAGCCTGAATAATGCCTATGTGTTACATACTTAAATTTTTAATTTCTTTATTAGTGTAATTAGTTGAATAATCTTATTGTTATTTGTATTTAAATCTCTTACTCTATTCATGAATGCGTTTACGAACATCACGTAATTCTATTACGTACAGTTAACTGTTAATGTAATTGTTAATTACTTATCGAAAAGCAAAACGTTTAGTAAACCAAAACCTAATATGCACAGAAATTTTAATCAAATGTTTTTTGGATTTCGTGTTGAATTTCAAAGATCATTCCCACCATAATAATAATAATAAGAAGAAGAAGAAGAAGAAGAAATATGCTTAGGTACAATATATAGTCATTCCTCACAATAAATCTGTATACTGCATGTAATTCCACGGTGGTCTAGCGGTTAGAACGCTGGCCTTGTAATCCTGGGGTCCCGGGTTCGATTCCCGGCGGTGCCCGAATTTATAACTTGTGTTGGGCAAGGCCGTGGTCTAGGCAACACGGAGTTTTCCTCTGTGGCATCCCAACAATTACTCCATTCACACACAGAAGAAGGCAATGGCAAACCACTTCTGGATCATCTGCCAAGAACGTATATGAACAGGTCCCAGTCCGAGAAAAAGATGGAAGGATCCTGTTCATATGGACCTGTCGTCAGACAGAACACTAAATAAATAAAATACTACATGTAAGAAGTATTAAAACAAAATGTATTTCAGAAATAGCTGCTGCAATGTGTACCTCAGGAGCAAGGATTTTCCCAGGTACATAGAAGTAAATACCCCGTGAATAGATGGAGTAAAAATAATAATAAGTAATGTTATGAAACTTGTTTGACTGCAGGTCCAAGGTGAGAACTCCGCCTGGTACGATGTCATCATCAAAACAAACGAACGGGGAACATCTCCCTGTGATATCTTTTCAAATGGAACAACAGCAGACGAACAAAATGAAACAAGCTCACTGGTGCAGTTCATGGCCGACAATAGTCTTAACTGTGAATAAATCAGATGACATGACAATTGTTCAGAAGAAGCTACAAGACATCGATAAAGTCACTTCGGAAAGGGAAATGTCAGTAATTGGATCACAGAGTTATGAACATCTCGATAAGAAACTTCAAAAAGTGAACGAAGACAAAGCGTTGATGACTGAGATTGTGAAACTGAATGTTAAAATGGCGGGACTGACACTGCAGCGCCACGATGATGTGAGGAAAACTGAACAAACTATAGAAGATCTGAATAAGACTGATGAAAATATCAGTTCTGAAAATGAGGCGGTGCTGCTTACGATGGTGGAGCTGGCGCATCAGCAGGACATTGAAATGAAGAAAATTACGGAAAGTATAAAATGTCTGAATGACACTGTAGGCAGAATGTCGTCTAAAAATGCGACGCTGTTGGTTAAAATGGCGGAGCTGGCGCATAAACAGTACAATGAAAGAAACAAAATGGAGGAAAGAATAAAATGTCTGAATGACACTGTAGCCAGAATGTCGTCTGAAAATGCGACGCTGTTGGTTAAAATGACGGAGCTGGAGCATAAACAGTACAATGAAAGAAACAAAATGGAGGAAAGAATAAAATGTCTGAAAGAGACTACAGATAGGCTGTCGTCTGAAAATGATACTCTGAGGCAGGAAATCGAACGCCTTCGTAAATATGTTCAAGTTGACATGAACGTAATTGCCAGAAGTAAGGTAGCGGAGGATCATTTCTATGCGGCGATATTCAAGAACAGACAGGTAAGCATGATTTATTTTATTTATTTAGTGTTCTGTCTGAGGACAGGTCCATATGAACAGGATCCTTCCATCCTTTTCTCGGACTGGGACCTGTTCATATACGTTCTTGGCAGATGATCCAGAAGTGGTTTGCCATTGCCTTCGTCTGTGTGTGAATGGAGTAATTGTTGGGACGCCACGGAGGAAAACTCCGTGTTGCCGAGACCACGGCCTTGCACAACACAAGTTATAAATTTAAGCAGCATAGCCGGTCAAAAGTTGAGAGCGCGGCGGGTAGTAGAGTAAGGGGCAGTTCACTGGTACAGCGCGTATCGGGGCTGCAGTCCCCGCAGCCGGCTCATGGTTTCTGTATCCCAATCTGTTTCGTGTTAGTGTTAATGAGTGTTCAATAATTCTGTGTTCCGACTATTTTTTGTTATGATAATGACAATGACCAAAGGAAGTGTATCATATTTACAGCAAATTACTTTTCTAAATTGTTTTTGAGTGAAAAAAGTGATGTATAAAATCATGGCCACCCACTTCCATACATACAAGTAGTTAAAACATCGTCGAGCACGTATGGATTATCTCCTGATGTAAATTTACTTTTCATTTATTCATATTGTTATGTGTTGAAAAACTGTTTTGAATTTTTCCACTTGTGCAGCACTACCACTGCTTAGAATCACGATCCGCCACTGGTCGTCTGGTATAATTTACCGAAGTTTCAGAGAAACTTTGGGTGATGATGGAAGCACTAGCAACCACACTACAGAATGTTGGTTTCTGTTTTGCCAGAATTTTGTGCAGTAGCGTAGTTATGAATTCTGCACTACAGCTCCCCATACAACGTCCCTTGAACTAAGATTTTCATCCGTTCACTCCCCATTAAAGTTTGTTTTGGGACATTTAAGTTTCCCGTTTAAAGAGATACTCCACAGGGCAGTGTCTAGAAGCAGTTTGCGCAGAGTCATGGAAAAGTCGAGTAATCCATATTGAAATACACATTGATGTTCGCAAAGCAGCACATTCCGATTGCATTAATAAACAGACAATATCGCTATGTATTATAAATCAAGGAGGATAAGATGGGTGGGACACGTAGCACACACGGGAGAGATTATAAATGAGAGATCACTTATGAGACGTAGCACAGACTGGAGGGTAAAATTAAAATGGGTGTATATGGAGTGGCTTCAGGTGGCTCAGGATGGTTATTAGTGCTGGATGTTTGTTAACACTGCAGCGAACTTTTGAATTTCACAACAGCTGAGCGACAATCACCTTCTGAATGAAGGCTGTACTCCGCGGACTTCATTACCGGACATTTCTTTTGCACTTCCATTAGGGATAACGATGCTCTGCTGGATATTGACGTCATGTAAACCGGACGGTGGATGCTAACGTTTCGGAAAATCCCTGAAGATGGAGGCAGTACGCTTCTCCGAAACATCAGCATCTACCGACCGCTCCACACGGCGCCAGAACCCACCAAGTAACACCATCAACATTGTCACCGCCGTGATAATCTCAAATCTTGCATGAAGGACTTCTTGTAGCGCGTCCTTGGATACGTAAGGACTCGAAGATGGCGGTCACCCGATTTATCTGTTGTCCACAACAGTTAAACAGCCGAAACGTCACGGTTAGAATTCCGTAACTCTGTCAGTGCGATAACTGCGCATGCGCCGTGTCTGTCGGTGACTAATGCCAGACATTCTCCTCTTTTCCAGGATCGCGCTAAGCTTGGCGACAAGAAGTTCCAGGCCGCCGTCAAAGATGATCAGAAACACCGGGCACTGATCAAGCATCAATTGAACAAGAAACCATTGCAAAAAGGTGAAGAGGTCAAACTAATTAGACCCCCAGGTATGAGCGCTTCTAGGAAACGAGGTATTAATAAACCGCTGCGGCATGAATTGACTCATGAGAGACACGCAATAAGATGTTTGATATCGGGCCACTTCGTTCCTTGTGCCAACAAGACCTGAGCTAATTGGCTTTATAGTCTATTAGTATATTTGTCTATACACATACATTTATGTTCTATGTAATGGGCAGTTCTCTGTAGCATAAAAGATTTAATTTTCGTTATATTGCATGAATTACGTGAACATGCTTACTACTAATTACGTGACGCACTTTGGGAACGTTTGCTATTGACTGAGTATCAACGAAATATGTCAGTGTGGGAGAACAGAGCAATATTTTCATATTCATCATTTTTTATTTCTAAAGCATTCGTCTGTTATAAGAGGAATGGCCGTGAACTGAATTTGTTTATAAACAAATACTTGAGGAAAATGTTTGTTCCTAAGAACAACGAATTAAGAAGGCAAAAAAACATAAATCTTGTCTGGTTATGAAGATCTCTTGGTATACTGGGGGGATTGAAAGGTAGGTTAGGTTAGTTTAGGTTATGTTACACCTGACCGGGCATGTAATTAGGACGTAAGACCGAGGTGGACGTCAGATAATAGAATAAATACGGATTTTAGGAAAATATTTATGTTAGCCTGTAACATGAATGCAACTGGTTCAAGATGGTTTCCTAAGGACGGCGTCACTATTAACGGTGTTCAATCTTCGGGCTGCAGGCTACTACAGGAGAGTTACTTTCAACTGAAGCTATATCTAGCTCTCTTAAAACTGCAAAAAGTACATTTTCACTCGCATTCTGTAGAGGCACCTTTGAACATTGTTATAAAGTATCTAGAAGTGCTGTAAACGTGGATGAATGTCTAATATTCATTGCTTTTGCACATTTAGATGCTAGAAATGTATATAAGGGAGACTACAAGAAGTTCCAGGACGCCGTCAAAGATGATCAGAAACATCGGGCACTGATCAAGCATCAAATGAACAAGAAACCATTGCAAAAAGGTGAAGAGGTCAAACTAATTAGACCCCCAGGTATGAGCGCTTCTAGGAAACGAGGTATTAATAAACCGCTGCGGCATGAATTGACTCATGAGAGACACGCAATAAGATGTTTGATATCGGGCCACTTCGTTCCTTGTGCCAAAAAGACTTTTGCGAATGGTAGAGATCATGAGCTAACTGGCTTTATAGTCTATTCTCTTTTTATAAAGTACTTTGTGCTGTATACATTGAGCATTAAACTTCTCTGATTACGTGGGTGTCCGTAATTTTTGCATAATGAAAGCACGTGGGTTAAAACGGGCTCGGCACTAAATTAGCATGTAGAGGCAAGGAAAGCACAGAGAATGTTTGTGAGAATTCCTGTGGTAAATAGCCACTTGGAAGACAAATGATAACATTAAGATGTGTTTTAGGGTCATACGTTATAAGCCTGTGTGGATTGGTAGTGACTGAGGATGGATTCTTGACGCAAGAGCTGTTATAAGGGACGTAGGCTACCGCCTGATATTAGTTGTAAATCAGGGAATTTATAGATCGTTTCATATTGTAAATATTACCTTTCAGTGGCGGCCCGTCCGTAAGACTTGCGGAGCTGCAGCACTACTTCTAATTTTTCAAAAATTAAAAAAATATTTCTTTTGTTTTTATATAATATGTAACACTTTATTTCCTCTATATCATTATTTTAATATTGCCCCTTACACTGTCATTGTCCACTAATCGGCTGAACTGACAGTAAGTCCGCGGGCGAGGAGTGCGAAGCAGAACGGGGCTATCATCCGGCTGCAAGTATTTCAGCGCGGCTAGCCGGTCAAAAGTTTTGAGCGCGGCGGGCGGTAGAGTGAGGGGCAGTTCACTGGTACAGCGCATTTCGGGGCTGCAGTCGCTGCAGATGGCTCATAGTAAACACGCTTGCCAGTTACCACGTGTTTTAGACTGGTTTTTGTACCACAAACTGTTTCGTGGTTATTGTTAATGATTGTTCAATAAATCTATGTGCTATTTTTTGTTCCGATAATGATAATGAGCAAAGCAAGTTACTTTTCCTAAATTGTCTTTGAGTGAAAAAGTGATGTAAAAATCATGGCCTCCTCTTCCGGACTTACAAATAGTTGAAACAATGTCGAGCACGTATGGGTTTTCTCCTGATGTAAATTTACTTTTCATTTGTTTATATTGTTTTGTGTTGAAAAAATTTCAAATTTTTTCCCCTTCCACAGAACTACCACTGCCCAGACTCACTGGTACCTTTATTGTTTTAAAGTACCTCGAAGTCTTATATATTTCATACATAATTTTTATTCCATTGCTCTTGGTACAATTGAATGCTTGATCGTGAATGCTGTAAAGGGCTGTTTAATTTGACAACTTCAGCGTAGCCCTTATCGGGAAGCTAGTAGTTGCTCAGTCAGCAGTGAAATATCCTGTGTTTCATAAAACTCGATCATTCATAGTCGTGTTCACCAAATCTAAATGCAGTCCCTGTCCTGCACCACACAACTCTCCTTCCTTAAGATCTGTATAATAATATCTTCCGCATCTACGCGTATGAGTCCATTTATCCCCTCAGGATTCCCAAAGAAAAACTTTAAATGCATTTCTTATAGCCCCATCTGTGCTAGATGCCCCACACTTCTCATCGTACTTCATTTTGTAATCCTTAAATTAATTACTGAAAGTAACTAATTATGAAGCTACACATTAAGCAGTTTTCTCCAGTTCCAACTGATTCACCCCTCTCAGCTAAAAATATTTTCCCACGCACCCTGTTCTCAAACACCTCAATCTGTGTTCTTCTCTTTCTGAGAGAGACCAAGTTTCGCACCCACAAAACACAAGTGTTCGTATATTTCTGTATGTACGTTTACAGATAACCGGCAGAGAGAAAAAGATCCTGATTTGATCTAAAAATATTTCATAAAATCCTATAGACGGTGACGGAGAGAGACCTTTGTTTGAGGTGGCATTCCTCCCTAATTTCAATAAACGGAGTGTTTAATTTGCGGATTACGTCGTTTACTGTGTAAATTATTTTACTAATACATATAAAATAAAGCTGTATTAGGACATGCCTGTAGTTATGATACTTTGTTACAGTCGAACCATGTTTGGCCCGCCTTCCAAGGCTGAATGATTTTGAGGCACTGCAACATCTAGGTAAAGGCGGTAAGTAGAAAATTCTGTTAATGCCTGGCAAATAAGTTCCGCTTATATAAAATGCACCTCAGTTTGTGAAACCATCTAGCGGAGGTGCACTAGGAACAATTACAGATGTTGCAATTATTCATAACTGCAGAAACATAAACATTTTAATCAACAGTTACAACTGTTAGTGTATTCAAATATCTATTATTATAAACTGATAAAAATAATTCAATAGAGGTCCTTGCTGCCTCCATCATCAACATCCTGATGATGGAGGCAACAAGGACCTGTCAAACGTCGATAAACTTTTACCAGACCGCATGGCGCGACAACCCAGAAGACAGCCATCTTATAACTCACCACTCTGAAAACCTAAAATCCTGCATGATAAATAATTGGAATCTTCTTAAACTCAGAGCCAAATCTTGATCAATAATTTTCTGCAGAAATCACGTATCAGAATTATCACGAATCTTTTCTTGCTTCAAAAAGTCATAATTAGCGGTTTAAGATTATTGGAAACAGCTCTGAACATTTTATGCCTGAACTAAGGCAATCAAAACATTTGCCAACAATATTCCTTTCCTGATGGCTCGCAATATTACTGAATGTCATCCTAGAAATGTAGTACCACAAATGGCAACCATAACAAACCATCATGTCTTTATCACAATGGAGTATAGGGGCATAGATACAGTCCACAGATCAGGAGAAAATCCCTGATAGGAATGCGATATACGCGCATGCGCAAGATTTCGCGGTGAGTGACGACCCATCCTAAAAGCATTCGTTTCACAATCACTGAACGAACAACAAACGACAGGCTTTCATGTGCTCTAATGGGTACAGCTTTAAGTTTACCTCACAGTGGCACAGTGATTTAATCTTGAATATTATCGCAACACCCGCAGAACACAGTACAGGTGCACTCACTACACGCTACTCTTAACTGCTTGATGTTTTCAGTCTGTGTAGTAGCGTAAAAGTATGACGTATCACACTTCCCACCAATAGCAGCCCTCTAGTCCAGCTGATAAGTAACATTCCCCCCGCACCGCACCAGAAACGACTTCCACCAGCAGGGCTTTTCTCGTGATCTGTGGACAGTACACATCCACGAACTCTAAACCTTAGAAGCAAATGCATGAACCACAGTCACTCATTTTATGATCCTCATGACTCACTGATGCGAGTCTTAGATAACCAGCCAATGAGGAGAACCGTAATTTTATCGCTATCTTCAATCAAATTTGGAAAGAAATATAACCTAGTTGTGCACAGATGAATCCCACATTTGTAGATAATATCTGTTTCCTGTTTTCTTTCCACATTAATGACATTTAATTTTGCACTGTGATAACACCATATGAAGTGTTCCACCATCACCATTTATAATTATGAGTTAAAGATAATCTGAATAAACAAAAGTTTTATCAGTGAATATTATGTAAGCAGTGTCCATTGTACGCCCACAAAAATTGATTTGGGTTTCAAAATTTTGCTTATTAATCATACAGTTCAGAGTTCCTGTGACTGGGACAAAGAACTTCCAAAGAAGATGCAACAAGAGTTAAAATTATGACAAAATCAGAAAGTTATGTTGGATTTGATCTTTTTTCTGTCATTCTGTAGGCTGTTCGTAGTAGCTACTTGAAAATACAGGCTGTAATCATTTGGAACGACATATATCACTATGGTGGGGAGTCCGTTTAGAATAGTAAGCCTATACAAAATGTGTACAGAAAACTTTCCTTTTCTTTTAGTCATGAACATTTTATAGTACATAAAATATTTATACAGAATTCTAATCCTTATGATGGTACAGTCTACAAATATCGGAGCTGATTGTTGAGCAGAAAGCAACACGGAATTTAACTTTGTACTGTTACAGGATTTGGAAAAGTTTACCTAGTTCGGAAGAAAGGTGGCATCGACAACGGTGTATTATATGCCTTGAAGGTGATAAAAATAGCAAACGGTGCATTGCGCAGTAATGAGCAGGATCTGTGTAAAACAGAACGTGCTATACATAAAAAAGTTTCTGGAGCTCCATTCCTGGTGGGACTCAACTATGCATTCGAGACAAAATCAAGGTTGTTTCTGGCCTTGGGTAAGTATTATTTATTTATTTAGTGTTCTGTCTGACGACAGGTCCATATGAACAGGATCCTTCCATCCTTTTCTCGGACTGGGACTTGTTCATATACGTTCTTGGCAGATGATCCAGAAGTGGTTTGCCATTGCCTTCTTCTGTGTGTGAATGGAGTAATTGTTGGGATGCCACGGAGAAACCGGGGAAGCCCCCGGAGGAAAACTCCGTGTTGCCTAGACCACGGCCTTGCCCAACACAAGTTATAAATTTGAGCACCACCGGGAATCGAACCCGAGACCCCAGGATTACAAGGCCAGCGTTCTAACCGCTAGACCACCGTGGCTAAGTACAAGTGAAAAAATTGTTCTTGGATCAACACTGTTTTAAGAAGCGATCGATTGGGTGGGATGATCAGTGGCGCGGAAGAAGGCTGTTTCTGGAAAACAAGACGCTCATTATTTTTAATAGGTACACGTAATAGAAAGGAACGTCCTTGTGTAGGTCCTTTACTTCAGGTACAGGACTAACTAAAACTATTAACCATTGTTCTTAATCATTGTCTTAAAAATATTCCCTTTGGGCATAACTCTCTTTATTTTGAAGTATCAGGCAGTACGGTTACATCTTGGAATGTATACAAGTATTTATTTGCCTCACCATCTTAAAACAACTGTACGAAAAGGAGACAAATCTTTTATGAATAATTACAGGTCTATGTCACAGCTAACCTCCTCCACTAAAGTCTTAAAAGTTTTCTACAATTGGTTTAGCCCTTATATGCATACTGACAACTTCATAGTTCCCGAATAGTTTGGCTTTAGGAAAGCTTTATCCGTAGAAAGTGAAGAACTGAAACTATCAGACAACTTACTGAGAGGTATGAACCAAAAAATGCATGTTTAAGGAATATTTTGTGATTTAGAAATTGACTAAGTCAGAGGTTCCCAAACTTTTAAACCTTGCGCCCCCCTTAAAACATTTCATAAATTTCACAAACCCCTTCCAGAACAAGTGCAAGCAAATAGTATAATTTTTTTTCACAATTTAGTACATATTATTCAATGCATTTAATTTAAAAAAGTATAATAAAATATACGCTTCATACCTGGATTACTGGGATGGATGTGCTTCTGTGAACATAACTTATCATACCGAGGTTGGAGTTTTGAAATGACCGCTCTAAGGTCGTTTTCCAGGTTCATCGTAGAACGATACTTTGTTTTGATGGCTGCCATTGCTGAACAGCCTCAATCAAGCGAAGGATGTTAAAAATGTTTCTCCATATTACGTTAAAAAAGTTTTTCATACAAACAACACGCTCCACCTAGAGAACCACTCGCGCCCCCCAGGGGGGGGCGAGCCCCACACTTTGGGAACCTCTGGACTAAGTAAATCATGAAGTATCTTATTGCCTAAATTATATTTATTAGGAAATGCTGTAAACTCATTTAGATCAGCTCCAAATTCCCTCTCCAACTGCAGAACAGTGACACATGGAGTTCCCAAATGGACAAGTTTAGGGCCTTTACCATTTATAACTTACGTACGTCCAAATGACATTCCTTCAACTATAAAAACTTTATGAGGACCCATAATATTCCCAGATGACACTTCTTCCGATGGAAGGAATGAGTCTTTTGACCCATTCTGAGACTGAAAGAACTGTTGTCTCCATCTTCTTCTTGGACGTCCAATGTCTCATCTTGCAGTAGGTTGATGGAAATATGTTTGCCATAGCAGTCGTTCAGGAGGCATCCTCTCTACAGAATTGAGCCATCTCTTTTGGTATTGTCGTATTTCTCCCACCGTTCGTTCAATGTTTGGTTGTTTTCTTATATCATGACCTCTCATTTTATCTCTTAGTGAAACTCCAACACAGATGTCAGAAATATCCTTTCGTCTTCTCTTATTATCCACGTTTTGGTCCCATACTGTAGCACATGCCTTGAAATGATTTATGCAATTTAGTGTTATCTTTTTCCTCGTGTTTTTCGCAAGTATCTTTTAATGTATCTAATTAACTTATTATATTTTTGCACATTGCCTTCTAGGCCCATATTAATTTTGTATATTGATATATCACCCTACATACTTAAATTAACTTGATTGTGCAATCACAATGTCATCTGTGACTAACTTTGCTCTTCTCATATACTTTCCTTCCACGGCCTGTCTTAGTTTTATTAATAAATATTCTCATGGTACATAATTTTAATGTTTTATTTAGTTATGTAACGTTTTCTTGTAAATGGTCTTCAGTTTCTGCCAAAAGTGCCTGCTTATCTGAGAATAGTATTGTGTTTATTTATTTATTGTTTTCCAGGTGTATAGTTTTGGGATATGTTGGTTTCCTCAGTGTTTATATCGGATTTTATGGATAATATGTAGATGAGTCAGCAAATGTAAAATTCTTACACCAACAGAAGACCTACACTGAAAGAATAATAATGAAAAACATGATTCAGATATTAAGTGGGGAATTTTGTGTATTTCGATGAATGTTTAATATTGTCAATATTTACACACTAACAGCAATGTAATTCACAATATTTCATTCCATAGATCATCTGCCAACCTAAACGCATACAAATGTTTCTTTTGATTAATTTCTGTTTAAAAAGTCTAGTAAACGTATTATCTGAGTTCAATGGATTTATATCATCACTAACATTGGCATACCTACTCTATAACATTGCATTTAGTAACACATTTTTATGTACATTAAATATTTATATTTTGTGAAACCTAATTAATATTTCAAATTATACTCATCTCTTCTTTTGCATTTTGATCCATTCAATATCCTTTGGTCAATCTGATTTACTGTTGGATCCATGGAAAATACTGGGTGCGGCAGAGGAAACCCATGTTTTTCGAATGGCTAGTACTCGGCAAGGAGAAAAGTGGGGGACTTCCGCCCCTTGCTAGTAGACAGCTTAGATGATGCAGTTTCAGTAGCCATGGCACCGTGGACCAGCGAGCATCTGTTGTTTGTCGTTGAAAATTATATCAAAAGTGGTAAATCCGTAATTGCCGTTCATCTCCCGTTTCGGTGATACCCCTTGACCTGTCCGTATCTTAGCATTTAATAGTTTATATAGAATTAAGTCTTGGTAACACAACCAGAGTATCAAATATTAAGATTGTTCGAACAATGGGAATATTTATAGTAAGGGGTAATATTTTAGGTCATCATTCAACGTGACGTCACTTCCCCAAGGTCGAGCTAGTTGTCTTCGACAGATAGGCAGTGCGCGTGTGTGTAGCATGAGAGAAAGGATGCGATCATGAAAAGTAAACTTGTCTGCATGTGCTGCCGTTCTTGGTTTGAAAAATTTCGGCTAACACGTGTTCTGTGGAGAAGTGTTAATACATTGTTTATTTTCTTTGTAAGAAATCGCTTTTATAGAGGAGATTGGTGTATATAGTAAGCTGTAAGTCCGTATCACAGTAAAATAACAGGACAGGTTGGTGTATCATTTACCACAGTTAGAAGGATGGGAGTATTATTTAACTTACCTCTCTAATATCGTGTGCATGGTCTTCCTTGGTTTGCAGGAAATATCTCGCAAAGAGATGTAGTGCAGATTGTGGTTTAACCCCGATTGGTGGAAGAATCAGTTGCTTCTTTGTGAACTTTCCTTCAGTTTTTCAACCTTCTGCAGAGCGCCATTTTCAAGCAACACTGATGTCAAATCGAATATGCAACGCACTGATCTTCATCGACCTGTAGTAGCAGTAACTGTCCTTACTCTAACAACGATTCATTATTATTGTTCCAGACTTTTATCCAGGCGGCGATTTGCGGACTCTGGTGAAGAAGAGGGCAAAATTTACAGAAAACACAACAAGACTCTACCTCGCTGAGATAGTCTTGGCCATAGACTACCTGCATAAGGTAGGTAATCATACTATCACAATATAGTCGTCTTCAACAAATTGCATAATATGTCGGTGTAAAACCAAGAAATACTTATACTGTGTAGCCACAGAATTTTTCCATTTCATTTCTTCACTATACGTAAAATCATTTTTAATTTCTATAAAAAATTTATAATGTTATAACTAAGGGTAATTCACCACCCACAACCCTGCCAAACAGAAACTAAACGAGCGAACTGTAATAGTTTACTGTCACTTTCCATACCGACATTTTCCTTCTCACCGCCACTTGAATTCACTGAATCTGTAACCGGGTGAATAAAATCAAGGTCAGATGTTTGGAAGGTCAGGCATGTTCAGTAATCCAACAAAAACATTACGAGATCAAAATCATACAAAAGACTGTAATGTCAAACAGGTCTATGGAAGTAAGTAACATGTAAACAATACGAAAATGGAGCAATGAATTGTAAATTCTTGGCAGTGCCCTCGTTTGACTCATATGAGGTCTTATATACACTGAATTATGAATAGCAGCTAACAGAGAATGTGGATAATTCTAAACCGAGAAACACAATAATTCCTTACAAGGTATCTTGGAAAATCCAACTGGGTGAGATGGCAGATTTTCTCTTTGGACAGCCACCTCTGCCCGAACACCCACACAGATACATTACATCATTATTCATAAGTATTGTCCATGTCACAGACTTAAGAGTAAACCATGTTTTAATACGCTTATGTTTTCCCTTCGAATGACCAGTACTCATAAATATTAATGTTAACAGTGCACCTGGCGTGTTACTGCGGGAAATTTGACATACGTATTTTGAATATCAGAAATTTATTATCATTATCATATTTAAACCAAACATCATCACTGAGATTCGAAACCCGAATTTTTTGAGTTTGTGAACTTACGAGGTGCGATCGGAAAGTTTAAGACTGTCAATAGAGGGCGAACCGGATGTAGTACGAGCTTCTGCCGCTAGGGGGTGCGGCCTACATTTATAGTGAATCAGTGTGCCAGCCGGCATCATCGAATTAGCATTTGTTTCTTAGTTACGGGCGTTTTGGTAGTGCATTACACCGACCCTCCTGCGATTTCGGAATGGCGTGTGCATCAAATGTTGCCAAAGACTCGCCAAAACGGCTACGGAAACCTATGAAATCCTAAAGCAAGCATTTGGGGAGTCCGCAAACTTTGGTGTGGCATTCACGTTTTAAAAATGACCGAACCTCTGTCGATGATGATTCTAAAGGAAGAACTCCACATGCGACGCATCATGACAACGCACCAGCGCACACCGCCTTCAAAGTTCGGCAGTTTTTGGCCTCAAACACCATGGCCGTCATCCTGCACCCTCCTTATTCGCCGGATTTAGCTCCGTGTGACTTCTTCCTCTTCCCAAAGAAGAAAATTCAGGTAAAGGGAAGGAGATTTGAGACGATAGAAGAGATTCAGGCAGAATCGCAGATGGTGCTTGACAGGCTGACAAAGAAAGATTTCCAGGGATGCTTCCAGGCTTGGCAGCGGTGCTGGGATCGTTGTATTCACTCCCAGGGAAACTACTTCGAGGGTGATGGATGAATTTAATACCTGAGATAAGTGTACGGGTTTTTATAGGCGCAGTCTTGAAACTTTGCGATCGCACCTCGTAGTTTCTGTAATCTTCTACCTCATAGGAAATAATTTTCTTATTTACACCATTCTTCATTTGTGCTTCACTGGGACTCAAACACAAGATAGTTTTTGTGGTTGTGGCCATTTCTTCTGCAATTACCTTTTTGCAACATGCCCCCCCCCCCCAAGATGCAGAAACAATTATTGCCGTGTTTTTAAAGCAGGACACATTTTTAGAGTTTTTGCCCTCCTAAAATCTCATCTGCATTTCAAAGAACTAACATGCCAATTTGGGTGCAAATTGGTATTACCCTTCTTGAACTGTAAGAAAAATATGCACAAACACATTTTTAATCTCTTAAAGTAATTGTACCTGTAGCCATACACCCTACCATGTTAATTACTAGACAAATGAGGCAGCCACCTAGGGTGGAAAAAAATCGAACAAATAAAATTAGAGGAGGTAGGAAACACAGAATATATTAAGCATCTAAAAATAGCAAGAGAACAACCCAAGGATAAGATAAAAGAGTTTGTGTTCCCAGTCTTGCAATATGCTTAGTATCATATACAAATAACTGGCATGTAGTGCAGTGGACATTGTGACTTGTCAGTACATTTCCAGACAGACTGACTTGTGAATGGGCACATTTGATAATTCAGCATCACAAATTACACAACAAAACTTGCACTACCAGTTTCCATTTCACTTCTTTGTAATTTTTTATTGTTCTCTGTACTCGTTTCCTTTAGAGTCTCTAAATTCTAATGTGTATTTCTTTCGATAAGATATTTCGTGTAAAGTGTTGAACAATTACATACAGTAACATATTCTCATGTGTGTGAGGCGTAGGGGTATCAATGCTGAAGGTTCGCCCAGGGCGTCAAATACCCTTGTGTCAGCCCTAAACACATAAGCGACAAGGTAGATCTTCACTCACAAAAATTAAGATTAATTTGGGCTTGTGGTATTTAATTTAATCAATAACAATACATATGACATGTAACAGAAAAGCAAAGTAATGGAACCACATCTCGTAGGATTTGGGGTTTTCACAGCTTTCAGTCTGAAGATTGCTGTCTTCTGGGTTGTTGCGCAATGTAGTCTGGTAGATCTACCAGACTACACCGCACAACAACCCAGAAGACAGCAATCTTCGAACCACATCTCACTACCACAATAACAATGCTACATGTTCAAACTTTTATCCTCAATGTGTAAGGAGTTTGTTAATTTGTTTCTTTCAGATTGGTGTGATCCATCGGGACCTTAAACCAGAAAATATATTGATTGACTCTGAAGGTCATATAGCGGTCACAGACTATGGACTATGCAAACAGTTTCCACCAGATACAAAGGTACATTTAATATCCACGTTGAATTTTGTTGAGTTTAAATACAGGCTCATATAAACTGGAAATATATGAGCTACATGAACCACTGTCTGTCAGGTAGTACTCTTTAATTGAGCAAAATCCAGGTACAATCACCATAAAGTGTGGAGAGGTTTCATGTGCCAGGAATTGGACAACACATATTCAAGCTCTTTCTCGTGTGTCAATATTGAAGGGAGAGTAAATCTAAAGTATGTCACCAGTTCTTTGAATTTTGACAGGGTGAACTCAAAAGTGCAGAACTGTAATACCTTTAGTATCTTTGGGTGTAATAAATATGTGATACTATTTAATTCAGAAATCATTAACATACTATTTAGTATGCAAGTTATGAAATATATAACATACATAAACCTGTGCCTTACTTTGAGGAGAGCGCTTTAGTTATAAGTGTTTAAAACAAAGGCTGATACTGGAAACAAAGAGGGATAAAGCAAAGGACTAGATTTGAAATTATATTATAATGTTAGGATATAGGATAGTGAAATTAAGGAGATTACTTACAATGGGTCGGAGATGTAGGGAGAGAAAAAATCTGTAGAATATTCTTGAGAAAGGAAATGCTTCAAACATGGGATGGTAAACATCTTGGAAAGTGCCAACTTGGAAAATCGTAAAAAAGAGGGAATACAGAATTAAAAGGGATTTTAATTGAAATAGGTTGTGAGGGCAGGAGGTAAATGGAACTGGCTCAGGATTGTGTGTCTAGTGGAGGGCTTCAGTAATAGCCTTGCTCAAAGCTTTTTTTCTGTTTACAAGATAGTTAGTTTATAGTTGTGTTGTCTCAAATTCCTGTCATAATTATTTAAAATCTTGTCTTCTGCAGGTCAAACGTGCTCGTGCATTCTGCGGCACAAGAGAGTATGTGGCTCCAGAAATGATTCTGCGCAAAGATTACGGCATGGTAAGTACCTTGACAGTATGAAGATAATGATTTCTTTGTTTTCTGTATGACTAGTGTAAAGAAGCATCACATTACAACAATCAGAGGATTTGGAGAAACAATTAGTAACTCCATGGAGTTCATAATGACACATGCATAAACTGGTTACTATATGATATAAGTGGTAGAAAAGTTAAACTGCCTACCAACATATTTGCCTGAAAATGAAATTTAAGAGACAAGCACAAGGCAGGTGAATTCAAAGGTAACTGCATCTTATCCTCCCAATGGTGGCAAATACATAGCATCCTTGATATATCCCCAGAATCAATAATCAAAAGGAACAAAGTGAGGCGAATGAGGGGGCGAAGTGACAGGCCTGCCACTATGAACACATTTCTCTGGATATTTCCTATTTAAGACATTAGCCATTTCCTTGTGGTGTTCCGTCTTGTTAGAACAGCATCGGGACTCTGTTATTCCATAATTGGCGTGAGGAATTCCTCCAACACGTCTAGGTACACTGTGCAATTCACATTACATTTGGCAGAATACAGAAGGTCCAAAAACATTTTGTTTGAACAAATTATAAAACGTGTTAAAACATGGAATGTCTCTCATAAGTTCAATAACTTCGCGAGCATTCTTTTGCCACCATATTCTCAGATTGTGTTGATTAGCATTTCTTGATAAGTGGAATATGGCTCCATCACTAAAAACAATGTTGGCTGTGTAAATTTTATCATCTTCAAATTTTAAAAAAAAAAGATCAGATCAAAATGTATAGCAAACTTCTTTTCCTTGGACAGTTACATGTTTCAACAGTTGGTATTTATATTTTTACTGCTACCTTTACAAATGCAGCCAGTGAGATTAAAAAAATTTACCACTTGTAAATCAACATTTTTGTTGGCAGTTCTCTTCCAAACGCTATATAAAATCTGCTTTACATTGTAAACACAAACCTGTGCTTGTGAAACTGCAGTATGCATTTGGTTTCTGCAAATTGAGACATTTTAAGAACTGTGAATGCTGTGCTTCAGGCAGAACAATTTGGAATTTCAAGCAGTACAAATTATTAACTTCATCATATAATAACCTACTGAGTTGCGTATAATTTTAATGTCTTTGCTGTTCGTTTACAGTACGATGGAAAACATTTTATGTGCACAACCTATATATAGAAAGCTTTTGAACTAAACTAAAGATGAACATTTATAGTAACTTTTCACAATAAATAGCGCTAATGAATTCACACCAATCCAGATGAAGAAGAATCATAGGCTCTCTTGCAACTGAATCCTCAAAAAGATTCTCCCATCAGATTCACATGAAATAGTTTCTCAATTATCCTGACTCAAATGCTGATGTCATTTAATGTCAAATTAAACGATAATATCACTATATAATGTGCATTGTAAAGTATAGTTAATGAAGTGAGTCTTAAGGTTCTGTCCAAGCATTTGCAAGCAAAAGCATAAGAAAACTCTGTCTATGACTGGCTAGGAATCAAACTATATGAAATAAATAAATGAAAAAAAGAGTACTTATCACGCAAAGGAATAATTACATATAAACCTGAAGGCAAAAATGTAACAGTACAAATCATACCACAATATTTGTTTCTGAAGACCCTTTAAGTATGTTAGTGTGAAGAAATAAAAATTACTAACTGCAACTGATGCCACAAGATTGAATTGTTGCAGGAAGTTGACTGTTGGAGCTTGGGAATCATCGCTTATGAAATGATGGCTGGACATATGCCCTTTGTAATTACAGGAAAAGAAACCGTGGCTACCCTCTATCAGTAAGTGTATAGAATTTGGGAAGGGATCTGATGTATGTGATACCTGTTAACATAATTTTCCTTTGCTCAAAGTTATATCTTTAGGTCACTGGCTACGGACTGAAGAACAGAGGCAGAGGTTTTTCCTCTAGCCTCTGCGTCCAGACTGACTCTGGGGCTCACCCAGACTACTATCCGTTGGGAACTGGGGTCCTTTCCCCAGGGGGGTAAAGCTCGGCCAGGGAGTGACGCTGATCGCTCCCCTCACCTAGTGCTGAGGTTAAGAATGAGTAGGAGCTAATGCCCCCTCACCCAAGTGCCTACATGGTGTATAGCGGGACAGAGTTACTTTTCTTTTTTACAAAGTTATATCCAAATCAGTTTGTGGCTAATGCCTGTCTACTTTAATGGCAATATAGCAGGTGCACACATTTGAAACTTGAGTAGAATTGACCTTAGGAAAGAAACTGAATGCAAGCACATCCGTAATCACAACCAATAAGAAAGAAAGTTTCTGCAGGCTGACTGTCAGGGGCAGAGAAGAAAAGAGTTCCAAAAGCAGAAAATCATAACATCTTTGAAATGTTTAACATGGACCTACCACAGATCTGAGTGTAAATTAGACAGTGAACAGGCTAATTATAATAACTTTGACAGCCATTATAATCACTAAAGAAAATGAATATTTAATATGTATTTAATGGAAAATACAACAATGTACCTTTCCTTAACAGCAAAATTACACAAGAGAAACCAGTAATTCCTAAGTATTTCTCGCTCAAAGGGATAGATTTTGTCGAAAAACTTTTGGAAAAGAATCCTTTAAGACGGTTGACAACAAGGAAGATCCCTGCACTGAACATCAAGAAGCATCATTTTTTCAATGTGAGTTCAATTGCTGTTTGTTATCACATAATAATGGGTTTCAGTACTAAACTGTGCTTTGTCCATGCACTGAGAATATCAACCAGAGCGAACATCCACACAGTTTGAGATTTTTTACAGCTTCTAGATGATGTGATTTTTTAAAATATGAATAAGTAAAAAAATATAATTACATCCTCAGCAGAAGAGCTTTTGTGTAAGAAATGTCACACGCCTAACAGTGTCAGTGCATAGATAGTAGGAACACAATAATAGGTTCAGGAAGATGGCACACTGGACCGTTACATCAGAATTTCAGTAACATGCTCTCAGTACATGCCACTAACTTCCTTTAGAATTGGAAAACATGATTAATTGTCCTCAAACATTCAGACCAGCAAATGCAGTATTGTTCACTAAGTTCAAGCACAGACCAAAATTCAGGGCCAAGCAGAAGACTGCATTTCAAACTCCTTGTACTTTCCACACAATTTAAGTGTCTTATAAAATGAGATGTTCCCATTTCCATCTTGTCACATCTTACTCTGCAATCTGCATTCTGGTTCATACTACTAACGTTTGTTCTTCATCCTACAGGGTATAATCTGGCAAGATGTGGAAAGGAAAGCAACAAAGATGCCGTACCGTCCACCTTTTGACATTAAAAATGACGCCAAACGTGTTCATGACAATTTGAGCAAGGAACTTCATACTCATTCAAATTGTAATGACCACATAACCCAGGTCAGTAAAAATACACTATCTGACATTTTGGTACATTGTGCACACCAAAAAGGTTTATTTATGGTGCTTCTGTTACCTGCAGAACAGCTGTTTGATGTATAAGGCTATATTGCCTTGAAGGCGTTAAAGTAATTGAGAATGTTTTGGGCACTTTAACTAATATGATTCATGCAATTAGATTAATATTCACACTGCTGTAATCATGAAGATGTCTATGGGCATAAACAGTAGTTATTGAAGAAATAATGGGTAAACAGAAGACAAAATAAGAATAATGTGAGGGATTTCAACCCCTGATAATTTATCTTATGACTAAAGAATCAGTCCACTCTTATCCTGGAAGTTTCTTAAAGTAACGTCATTTGAAATAATGGAATTGCTTTTTATTATGGAAGTCCTGAGAACATTCTTCATTAACCAAAAAATGTTACTGAAAAGTGTCCTCATTCTGTTTTCAAATAATGAAAATTTGTGGAAATGTTATAATAAAAATAATCTAAACATCTAGGACAAATATGAGAATAGGTCCCGGTTTCGATTCCCGATGGTGCTCAGATTTATAGCTTGTGTTGGGCAAGGCCGTGGTCCAGTCATCACGGAATTTTCCTCCGGGGTTTCCCAGGTTTCTCCGTGGCATCCCAACAATTCCTCCACTTTTATCATCATTTCGCAAAAAGGGGGTCACAGCAGGACCGTTAAATGTCGCGATCCCGGTCGAACCCATGTACTGATGGGTCGTGAATCTTGCTAATCAACAATGCACACCATGCTGGATACGATGTAAACATGTATATACATGCTTATTTACTACATTCCAGAGATCCATAAGTCAATAGGATGTAGAATAATTCATAATGATACAATGTGTATACACAATGCACATACAATATAATGTGCTACATGCCAGACTCAATTAACTAACTACTTAGATGGCTTACGGAACCCGAAGGTTCATCACCGAATTAACCCAAGCCCTCCACTGGTCACTGTCTTGGGCAAAAAAAAGCAGTCACCTTCAACACCTATCTCCCATAGATCCCAATTGAGACTATTCTCCCATCTACCTCTAGGTCTCCCCAGCGGTCTCTTCCCCTCAGGATTCCTTACCAATACCTGGTGAACACACTGTGTCCCATCCATGCACGCTACATGCCCCGCCCATCTCATTCTTCTCGACTTAATCACCATGACATTATTGAGGGAGGAGTGAAGATTTTAAGCTCATCATTATGCAGTTTTCTCCATGTCCCATCGTCTTCTCTCCTATGCCCAAATATCCTCCTCAACACCTGCAATCTGTGTTCCTCCCTCTGAGTGAGAGACCATGTTTCGCACCCATACAAAACAACAGGCAATATTATTGTTTTGTATACTTTAATTTTCAGGTTCTTAGATATCAGACGGGAAGACAAAATATTTTTAACTGAGAAGTAGCAAGCATTTCTGGAATTTAGTCTCCTCCTAACTTCCTCATGAGTGTCATTTTCATTTGTTATTGTTGTTCCCAAATATTTTAACTTTGTAACACTTTAAAAGATATTATTAGCCACTTTAATATTCATACGCCTAGTCACTACAGGCCAAACCCAGGACACTTATTCCTCCGCAATGATTACTGTCATTTTCCTCATTGTTTAAGACAGACTACATCATTGCTGTTTTCCAATCTTCAGGCATCTAGTGTGACATCTGGCACACAATTCAAATATGTGTGAAAGTATATTATTTTATTGTAACTGACATCTTCAGATTTGCAAAGTCATTATTTATTATCCATCACCTGGCTTCCATCTTTGTGGGGTGTGTGGATTCATCTGGCTCAGGTTGGGGGCCAATGGCTGACTTGTTAACATAATGAAGAACCTTCAGTTTTCATATAAGCAAGGCTTAATTAGCTGAGCAACTATTAGCTTCTCAGAAAGGAGTCTGTTGCATGAAGCCAATTTTGTACAGGACTACTTAGAAGGCGGCAAAAACCCACAACAGGGTTGTAGAGCCGAGAAACAACAACAACTTAGAAACAAGATAAATGTTTAAAGTACAATCAACTTAAGTGACAATATTCATTGATGACACATGAACCAAATAAATATTTCAGAAATGTTCACAATGATGACACATGAGCCAAATAAATATTTCAGAAATGTTCACAGTGTTGTGCCAACTTAAATACAGATGACAGAAATTACATTTAAAAAATTCATCTAAAGGCACAGACTGTAACACTAGACCATGCACAGTTAACTGCAAAATTTTAATATGTAGTACATTTAAATTAATTTCTTAAATATCATTGTGAATATACTAAAGCAGTATGCCTCAAAGTATTTATAAGTGTACAAGTCAGTCACAGAGATGGAGGATGTCCTAGAAACAGTGAATAACAGGCCAGAAACCTAACATCAAGTTGTTGTTGCATAAAATATTGACTCCGTGGAGCAGATTATATTCAACAAGCTGACAGTGTACTCAGCTAGTTAAACGATTGGCAATGTGAATCTTCTCTCAACTAGGGTTGTTGGAATCCTGCCAGATTTCCAGCTAAACTCCATATCTGGAGGCCTCCTCCTCCCACTTCCAGAGGAAGCGCCATGCAGTGGCAACTCGGTCAGGATCACTGATTGACTTTTACCTTCAGACACTAATACAATAAAGAAATATTTTTAATTTTTATGGGTGTAGTCTAAGTTCTACCGCGAAGATATGTTTTATCACTATGTTCCAACAAAACATATTTTTGTATCTTATAAACTTCAAATGAAATAAGTTCCTCTATGACTGAGTTTACTTACAAGTGACTTTGCATTTGTGTTACAGGCATGCTTATATGTAGCCCCATCCCTGATCCCTAACCAGAGACATAGACCAGAAACTTCAAGGAAGTGCCTGAACAAAGTAAGTGATAATATTTTAATTACATTACGTTATTATAAATCATGTTTTTCAGATATATGTGTTGCACGTTAACGAATTTAATGACAATTGCTTACAAAATGTGATTATGGTTCACTTCCTTGTTGCCTACTTGTATTCTATTCAAACCTTACCACTTTCCTGGTATAATTCAGTAGCATCCATCACAGAGAAACAAAAAGTCATGCTTATGGTCACGAGCAGCGGTAGCTCAATCAGTACAGTGTCTGAATGGATATGAGTGAGGTTCTGTACTGAATTTAAAGTGTATGAGAAGAATGTTTATGTATGCTGAAATTATTATGTAGTCTACTTTATTTAAACATATTTTAATCATCTTAATTAGTTTCATAATTACACTATATTCAATGAGAATGTTGTATGATATTTCGGAGGTTTTTGGACTCCTTTTAATGTTGACTCAATTATTCATTATTGCAGACAAAATTAAAAATATTTTTTATCTCAGGATGTAGTGTTATGCTTTCTTCTTGGTTCAGTAGTGCCAGAATTCGGTCAATACCCGGTGATTTATACCTTTCAACTCTTGCGCTCCTAAACAAGGTACTGTACATGTAGAAGAAAGTATTTGGGATCATCAGCATTAATTTTGACCCATTCGCTTAGTAACTTAACAGATACTCTGACTATCAACAGTATTGAGAAATACTGTTGTTACCATCTGGAGAGGAGGAGATGGGTCAATCTGTCATAATACCTCTACCTACACAGGACAAAACATTGCACAGATAGTGAACACACATCTGTCCACTGAACAGGATTAGAACTCATTACCAAAGTGTTCGAATGGTCAAGATTGATACCATAAGCTATGTGACCTCTGTGATGGGATACACAGTACACAAATTAATACTCATTCTACAAGATAAATTACATAAAAATAAAAGCTTGATGCTCAATACCTAATAAGGTACATTATTTTCAGAATGAACCTCGGAAAGAGCAAGATGTACAATTTAACGGTGTTAGAGGACCAAAATTCAATGTTAGTGGCTGCCTAGGTCTTGTGATTGCTAATGGAAGACCAAGAGTCCACAGGAAGATTGAGAAGTAGGCATGCCAGGACACAGGGGCATTTGCATCTCTCAGCGAATGCTTATCAGGATCACACAGTAACAGGGCAGGAGCTGCAATCCAGAATTTATGTGGCCCTGGATTGTTACACATGTAGGTACAGACCTAAGTTCTGGAAAAACATACTGCCTCAACATTCAATACCTCGTGTTTCCCATCATGTCTGCCTGTGTGTCAGCCCTACTTTCAGCAGTCATTTAAGAATTAATAAACACAACCCTACTTGTTTCCTCAGCAGGTTCTTTCTCCACCTGACCACTGCCCCAATTTTGGGATTTCCCCACACTGCTTGTTCCTTGTAGCTTTGCCAGCCTAACCCCTCCTTACACTCTTGTCCTCTTAGGTTTATAAATCCCTGGGCTTCTAGTTTCAAGTTACATAACCCAGACCATGGCAATATTGGCACTACCCCAGTTGGGGATGTGCCCACAGAATTCTTCGTGTACAGAGTCCAGTTATGTTTTAAACCCTCAGAGCTTGAATCCTGACATGTGGGATATAAATAAGGTGTTAGCAAGGGGGAAGTCTCAGTGTTGCCGTGGCCTGGGTCATCCATACTAAGCTCGTGCAAGCCCAGAGATTTCCAAACTTGTGAAGAGAGGATTATGAGGAGCAAGCCCTGAGGGCACAGCCCCAAAGCAAGGCAAGTCAAACAAGGCAAATGTGTGGGGAGAAACAGGCCTGCAGAGGGAAGACCTAGGGCGGAAGCCTTCAGTCACAAAGAAAACTTCATACTTCGTTCTAAATTTGATTTGTACCTTGGGGAACTCCTAGGGCTTCCCTGCATCAAAGTGGCAGCTGAACATAAGACACACAGAATCAGGCCCACATAGTAATGAAGATGGAGACAGTATGCCCTTCCGAAACGTTGGTATCTGTAAGTTCACACAGCGTTACAGGCCAAGCAATACAGAGCACGCTGTTGGATTTCGAGCTCGGTTGTACATTAAAGTAATAAATCAATGCTCCCTGATGGCGACTAAAATATTCACTTTCAAATGCCATTTTGTCTCTTTAACACACAGTATGCATCACATCACATATGTAATATGGCTTCATGATAGTTGTATTAAATTCTAATCCAAAGATAAAATATCAGTGTACTAATTATGACCCTGTAACCTCTCTCATTTTTTAAATAAAGGGCTTCTTGCCTTTTACACAGTTCTAACCACTCACCCTTGCCACTTTCTCACAAGAGACTGTGAGGCCAATAATTCAGGTTCTGAAGGTTAATTCAGAAAACTTATTGCATAAGTATCTCAGATGAGATGAGGTTTATACCAAGGAATACATGTGAGGTGCCGAGATGGAATTTCGCAGAACTTCAGGATGGTGATGTGTTGGTGCATTACGACTACTTTTAGAAAACGTTTGGTCAATACACTGCCACAAATATGCAACGTTAGATTTTAGGTTTTCACAGTGGTGAGAATGAAGGTTGCTGTCTTCTGGGTTGTTGTGCCGTGTAGTCTGGTAGAAGTTTAGCGACGTTTCAGGGGTCCCTGCTGCCTCCATCATCAGGGCGAATAAAACGTTGGTGGACATCTGGCAGACCACACAGCACAACAACCCAGAAGACAGCAAACTTCATGCAGCGAGCTGTCTAACTGGTTATTCTAATTAAAATTATTTATTTTAAATGCTGTGAATCAAGATGTCTCATAAGAAAATTCAGCAACCATTTCTCACCCAAGTCTCTCCTGATACACCACTAGATGGCTCCAGCAGACAAATCAGGTTTGAGTAGAAATTGTGCAGAGGCAGTTGGCCTCTCACTCACTACTCATAATTGCACACTTCAAAGTCAAAGAATCCTCCCACATGGGAGGAGGCCAAGGCTCGACTTCGGGCTGTTGCACCATAGTCAGTCAGTCATTTTAAATGCTGGGTTATTTTTAGAATTCACAGGAGAATGTTCTTGGTGTTTTAGTTGCTGCAGTGAATTTAGACAAAGAATTTGAGTTGACAACTGTGACAGAGTGTGAATACACTCACTGAAATGTAATGTCAGAGTGTTTTGAGACCACACACTTGCACACTAGATGGTGATGGTAGCCGAGTTCCAAACTTTGTATTTGAAGCAGTCTTCCTATTGGCAGACTCGTCATTTGAATGTTGCGATCTTTGCACCAGGTGCACACTTCAACTTTATTGGTTGGTCATGATGAAATATGACCCAAAAATGGCACCTGCAAGTAGTAAAAGACTGGTGATGACTACACATGTTCATTGAAATTTATAATGTCTTGAGTATGAATGAGGCGCCTCAAAGCCAGATATACTGACATCCAGTCTTCTGCAACTTGAGAATCATATACAAGTAATAAATTTCTAATAAAATTTCAATTATAAATTTTGATCAAGAAATATGCTGTCAAATATAAATATCTATCTTACGCACACTTTCCTAAATATATAAACTGGAACAAATGTATTATATAATGTCCATCTTGGGGTATCCTGCCCATAATCAAACTCACAACCAGTGGGCACACAGCCCTCTTTGACAATTAACAACAATATTTAAGTGGAAAAGGCATCCTGATATGAGGTTATACTCTGTTATGCAATAGTCCAAGTCTGGTGTGCTCAGGTTATCAGTGGTTTGGGATAATACGATCTGCTACTTGAAAGGAAAGCTCCTGTAGCAGATATATATAATGTTACTTGTTTTAGCTGCAAGAGGAAGATAGTCTGAAGATTTCTGTGACTAAGGTAGGAAGTCTAGTTGAGTGGTGGTTGGATAATAGGATGTGTTCATTCATTGCATCAAAGAAAAAATATCTAAGTGTTGGTAGAGAAAGATTATACATGTGTCATGAAAAGACATATATACACTATAATATGGAATATAAACCTTGTAACCAATCTTCATATGTTGTGTTTATGAGGGGAACCTAGTGTGGTCTGCACATAGCAGTTGGCACAACAATATCTTTTCCTGTGATTCAAACATGCAAAATGGTGGAGGGTTGAGACGTGATCAGTACCACTCACAATCACCATATTTAACCCCATCTGACTTTCTTGTGTGGTTACTTGAAGGACATGGTGTACAGCAAAAAGCTAGCAACAATTCAAGAGCTCCAGTAAGAAACTGAATGGTCTTGCGCAGACAACTAGGTGGTCACTTTTCCATCATTGGCTCACAGCTGTCAATTGTGCCATGAAGCTAATGGTGGTCATTTTGAACACCTACACTAGAATTGCAAATTGACTAAGAGCCAATACTGACATATCTAATAGTTTAGTCTATTAAAATGTCATTATTTCATTCAATGAATGTGTATACATCTTTCTGGGACATTCTGTTTATTTGTAGGAGGTTTATTGTTATTGTGTGGCTTCTTAAAATCACTACTTATCTATGTGACTATTTTGGTCTTAACAGTATTAACTTAGTTGTGATAACTCTAGTTTGAAGCCTTATAAAGGAAGTGTTAATCCCAATTTTATAATCAGAACAAGTAATCACACTTTTACGTCATTTGAAATTTGTGTTCCCACTTGCCCGTTTAACACCTCTGAAGAGAAACTTATACAAATGGTCGGCCAGACACTGTGGCATGTTCTACAACCCTGATGATGATGGAGAGAAGTGATGTAGACAACTGTAGTAACTTTCAAATAAAATACTGAGCACAAGACTGCAAAGTATTTTAATAAATTGATTTGAGACAGTCACAAATAAATAACTGATTCACACATAAATGGTGTTTTTAAATTTAGATATGAAGTTATCTGTGGGTTTATTGTAACTGTTTTTACAGAAAGAGGCTTATTTCTACACAATATAATCAATCTTAATTCAGAGATGCAATGCAATTAAATATTTTTGTTAGTAATATTCCTGCACAATTTTTGGTTTCACTGAAACAAATTCTGCAAGGGTTTATGACATTTAATGGCTTGCTAACAAATGTCTTCTCTACTTTATTTTTATAATCATATTTCCATACTTCTGGTACCGGTACCTACGGTTTTTGCATTATTCTTACATATGTAGCACAAATGACAGGACCCTTCAAGTAACTCCATTTGTATTGATAACAGCATGGTATCATGAATCTATCTATATCAAGATTCAGAGGATAAGCTTGTAAATGAGGAGCAATCATGTTTGGAACATGCAGTTTTCTGATTCAAAAGAGAGCTATTCAGATAAGCATGCTTATAATGGCATATGGAGACTAGAAATTTTGTGTGTTTGGTCGATTATTACTTTTAAATTAAAGTTAAAAACTAGTTACATGTGATTATGCAATTAAAGGATTATTTAAGCTCTGGATAGCTCTGATGTATAAACGGTTATTACAGGCCTTTGTATTCAAATTGTGCGTAAATAATCCATTACTTTCAGGCAAACTTAACTTCAGTTTTTAATGAAAATATAAATGTAGAAATTGGTTAAAAAACCCATAAACTTCCTATCAACACCTGAAATTTAATTTTCTAACCAGATGAGATTTTAAGTTCTCACAGAGTCAAGAATGATGATGACTATCTTTTTGGGATGTTTCTCCTTATAGACTGGTAGAATTTGACCAGCGTTCCAGATATGCTTACTGACTCCTTCATCAGGGCGATTACAGTGGTCTCATTAGGCACCACCGATGCCTTCGTCAAATTCTACCGCATTATACGGCCTAACATCCCACAAGACAGTAATCTTCAGCTTTATAACTGTTTCATTTAACACCCCAATTCTAGAACTGGGAGACATTCTACTCAGTTATACTTAAACACACTTATTTCAGAGTATCTGAAGCTCCTGTAAACCTACGTACGGATCCTAGCGTCAGTTAGCATAATTAAACATGTAAGTATCAGTTTACACATCTTTATAACAGATCATTCACTTCTCAGTCCTTGTACCTGAAGAACACCTGCTTAGATTGATGTATGTAGTGCAGAGCAAGTAATTTGATGTGGGGCAAAGTCGTGTACTTGGTTATTCTCACAGGCTACATGTTTAAATATCGGGGCAGATGTTCTTTTCAGTATAACGTTTGTTTTTTGTTAAAAACCAGGTCTGGGAAAAAATTCAGTTAGAATAGCCTATTCTGTTTGAACGCTCTTTCTGCCATAGTTATCATACAAGAAAGAGTTCTAGAAACAAACCATGAAGCATACTTTCATACTGCACAAATTTTCATTTCTACACATTTTGCGATGTCAATTTTACATTTAAGTAATTCAAGTTTACTGTCAAATGAAATTTAACTCGTGCGTTAGTATCCTGATTTCTTGTGTACATGGTCATACAACTGACTCCCGTTTGAGTTAAATTTTCTTATTACTTCATGCAAGTTACATTAATTATTATCATTAATTTTATATGTATGAAGAAATTCTTATTTAGGTACAAGTGTCTTGACAGTCAAATTTATGGAATAGTCATATACCTTCAAATGTTCTAATTGTTTCCAATATCTGTAATATTCAACTTTGGAAAATTTATCTTGCACAATTTGTGGAGTCTTTGTAATCTACTATTATCCAAATTTTCATTTCCTTAGCTCCAAGTTCTGTTGGTCATCACTGCTAACCTGAATGATCAAGATAACTTTTGCATTGCTACTATGTTATTTTATTTTACAATAAAATACTTTAAAAGTTACTTATCTTTTGAAGATGTTATAATTTCAATATTAAGTATGAATATGGAAGAGCATTTGACTTTTCAGTCCTTAAAGAAAGAGTAAGCACGAGTCAGTTAAAAATTGATCTTGACTCAGCCGAAACCCACAGTTTACTATTTGTATTGTTGTTCCCTAAATGTACACGTATAATTATAAGATACGAATACTTAGGCTTCAAACACAGAACTGATTTTGAAAGTGACCGTGCTAGCCTTTTGTTGTTTCTATCCATTCATCGTTTCAAAGTCTGTCTCTCACATTTTGTATTTTGCCCAACTCACATACTTTACTTGGATACTGCATGAAGTAACCTATTCCATATTTGTTTATTTTACAAAGTAATGCCCAGTAGTGGTACTTATGTGGTCAGTAGGGTAGGAGTACTGATGGTGGGTGGTTCAGCAATGTTAGTTTCTAGGGTGGTCTGTTGGTATGATAGTGGGGATGATCCTTGTGGTGGTAATATCATGTTTGTCAGGAGTGGGGTGGCTGCCACGACTGTGATTATGGCACGATAACCGTCGTGGGACGGGTGCTGTGGGATTGAACCCAAACCTTCAAAATGAGGGACTTCTCACATCCCTGGCAGAATCCCTTTGTGATCACACCAGACACCAGCATATCCGAACAGATGCACTCGGTTCATAATCTGTGGAGTCTGAACAATTTTAAACTTATTTTAAATCGCATTCTGCAGTTAGAGGACTTTCATTGGTGCACAGCTTCTAGGACAGAAGTGAAGGCCTCATATAAACATGAAAGCATGGATGGGACCTCTTCCCCTATGTGGAGTTGCTCTATATTTCTGACTCCAACTGTGTGACATGTTGGGTTGTCTTTAATAGTATCCATAGCAAGTCATTAGTTTAGTTTAGCTCCTTCCATAGACACTGGATGGCCCAAGTCCCTAGTCCAAATTATGAAATTAATACAAACCTGTAAGGGTAAAAATTGCATTCCTAATGTATGGAAGAATTTTCACCACTGGATACAGCGTTCTGCTTTCTAATTCTGTTATTCTAAGTACACAAACACATTATTTTTGCCTACTGCAACAGTATGCAGTATTCCTCCAACTGTTGTAAAATCACTTTCTAAAAAATGATAACTGCATAAACTCTTATTTTGCAACATTTTTGCACTCTTTCTGCCCATAACGTAGTACTGTTAAAGTAAAAATTCCTATATTACGACTAACTCAATTGTTAATCTGTCAACGATTACAATCAAATAATTCTTCTCCTGGTGGTCTAAGAGAGGGTCTCCAAAACATTCATCTCCTGTCCAGAACTAATGCAGCTTGTTGCCCAAGAGGAGTTTGTAGCGTTCAGTTGCCGAGAGAGCTTCAAGTTATGCACAATTACAAACTTGACAATGGTGTAGAATTTTGAGGTTATGTCTAAGAAATTTAATGTAAAGACAACTGAACCGAATTCCACTTTTCAAATATAAACTATCAATATCTAAATGTGGTAGCAACAGATTTTTAGGGCTGTAAATCTGTAACAGAAAAGAGGACTTTAAGAGTTCCACACAGAACATCTTGATTGGCCCTTGTAAACATGTAATACTGTTCCCCTATTAAAGGGGATTTCGAATCACAAATCTGGAAGAATTATTACGATTACAAAATAATTTAAAGTAAAAATAGCAAAGAAACGATTACGCAGAACTAATAATCGTCTATTAATTGAACCGACTGGCAATGCATTTCCTCAAAGGAACGCACAACAGGTATACCACCAACTTCCAAGGAAATAAAATCAAACACACGTTTCATCTCTGATATTTTCAGACGTTCCAGAGATAATCTTTGCTGCTAACGACATCTCTCGCGTGTAGTGCGTACTTCTTTCAGGTATCTCTTCAATTGTAAACAAACAATTACTATTTCCATAGTTTCACTCAGCAGACAATTCTAACAAAGAATTGTCACAGTAGAAATTTTGTTTTATTCAAAAGTTTAATCTGTCATGTGGAATACAATATTATATTTTATCCAACGAATCTTCTTCAATCGGGTAAGTAATAAAGACAATACATTAATAAAGTCACCTGCACATCAGTATATGTTTTTAACGTAAGATTTACTCATGTATTAGTATTATTATTACTATCCAGTCTGAAGGTGATGACTAGCAAAACTCAGAGCTAGGAAATCTACATTGCGCACGAAGATAAATTACTTATTTAAATGAATTAGTTATATTCTTTATAAACTTCAATAACTTTAGTGTAAAACTAACGACACAAATATTTGTAAAGAAATAAATTTGTAATAAGAAAGTACCGCCACGGTGGTCTAGCGGTTAGAACGCTGGCCTTGTAATCCTGGGGTCTCGGGTTCGATTCCCGGCGGTGCCCGAATTTATAATTTGTGTTGGGCAAGGCCGTGGTCTAGGCAACACGGAGTTTTCCTCCGGGGGCTTCCCCGGTTTCTCCGTGGCATCCCAACAATTACTCCATTCACACACAGAAGAAGGCAATGGCAAACCACTTCTGGATCATCTCCCAAGAACGTATATGAACAGGTCCCAATCCGAGAAAAGGATGGAAGGATCCTGCTCATATGGACCTGTCCTCAGACAGAACACTAAATAATAATAAATAATAAAAAGAGAATTACGCTGTCATCTCATAACTCGAGAACCACAGATTGATGTTGACCAAATCTTTACCGAAGATCCCTTCCTCGTTCCCTACTGTTTCACGCTGTTTACAAGTTAATTAAAACTGTCCCGCTACGCGCCATTGAGGCGCTTGGGGGAAGACGCAGTGCAGCTCCAACTCGTTCTTGTTCTAGGCACTAAATGTGGATGAGTGGTCAGCGTCACTCCCTGGCTACGATTTAACTCCGCGAAAGGAATACCCGGTACGCAACTGATATGCGTGCTGAATGGACCCCAGAGTTGGTCAGGGCGCAGAGGTCAGAAGAAAGTAAGCTTCGTGGTTTCTTTCTAGAACTCCTTTTTAAGTTATAACAACGGTGTAAATAGTGATCAAACGAAAATATACTCTTCTAACGTCTATTTCCTTTAATAAAGAACAAGCATGTACTGAAACAACATTTGCGTTGCTATTGAATATATGCTACGTGAACAGGTGGCGCGCAAGGACTTAGATATGAATGGTCTGTTACAAAAGGCGTAGTACATGTTCAAACAACTGCTACGTGACTTGAGGTGGGACGTGACAAAACAGTCTTTGGTTCGCTTTAATGAGAACACGTAGCAGAATAAGAGTTAGTTTTTTAATGATATAGGCGCCATGAGTTTTATAATTTTATTACTGCGATGCTGAAAATACGATTTGCCAGTGTCTAATGGGCCTATCGCATCTTCTCTTCCAGGATAGTTTAGAACCCGATGAGGAAATCAAGAATTCCCATGACAGCCAGAGTGACGGGGACACCGAGGACAGGTACGTAAAGTTCGCTGTTCCTAACACCAGACTGAAAGTTATATATACAAGGTGCATCAACTGCTTATGCTTACTTGTTCACATACAATGGAGAATGTCACTTCGCTGTTTCAGTACGTCACATTAAAATCAAGTTTTAGAACCACATCATATGCTCTAAGAAAAGTTATTGTTGCGATATTGTGATATTCGGAAACTACCTGGTATTATTTCTGACTAAAATTTCATTGTTTTTGGCTCAAGCATACATTAGAATTCAAGCACTGCCCAAAATGGTGGCACAATTTTAAGAAATGGACAATGGAAGATGTTAAAATAAAATATCAGAATAAAATCCTACACTGTTCTTCTAATCGAAGATTTGATAACATGGTAAGTTTTATTTATAATGATTTCCCGTTCTGTTCTATATTTTGCGGAGACTGAACGTGAATGAAAGATTTGTACTTTGTACACACACAGTTTCAAAATTCTTCAGAATTTCATAATAAAGATTTAAAAATTCCATATTCGAAACTCCAACATGTAAACGTTTACCGTAACCTAAATTTCGTTAACCGAAACTTAACGAACCTAACCTAACCTAACACGCCTTAACATAAACGAAGCAGAGAATCTAACCTAACCTAACCTAACCTGCCCCAACAAAAACAAACATTCTTAACATACACAAATTCTTCGTCAGATGTCCACTTAGATTAATACGAACCACGGTTATCATAGCAACCACAATGAACATTCAAAGAACTCATAACATTATTCTCCAATGGTCATAATTGTAGAAAGAAATCGTACTTCAGCACTTACCACTCGAACGTCTTTTTGTTATCACCGCTTGTACTGTACAAAAAATACGATTTTGAAGTTGTACAAAACGGCTTAAACTCCGTCCAAATTTCATCCCAATCCGTCAAGTGGTTCTCGAGAAGAATCAGCTGGGAAACACTCGACAAGCATTTCATGCAAAGAACGCATAATAACGAAATAATGTCTATCGAAAAGCAAAATATTTAATAAAGTAAATATCAACATACATAGAAATTTGAATTAAATGTGCTTTGAATTTTATTTTGAATTTCAAACAACACTACTATAATAATAATAAGTAATGTTATGAAACTTGTTTTACTGCAGGTCCAAGGTGAGAACTCCGTCTGGTACAATGTCATCATCAAAACAAATGAACGGGGAACATCTCCCTGTGATGTCTTTTCAAAAGAAACAACAGCAGACGAACGTAATGAAACAAGCTCACTGGTGCAGTTCATGGCCGACAATAGTCTTAACTGTGAATAAATCAGATGACATGACAATTGTTCAGAAGAAGCTACAAGACATCGATAAACTCACTTCGGAAAGGGAAATGTTAGTAATTGGATTGGAGAATTTTGAACATCTCGATGAGAAACTTGAAACAGTGAACGAAGACAAAGCGTTGAAGACTGAGATTGTGAAACTGAATGTTAAAATGGCGGGGCTGATACTACAGCGCCACGATGAAATGAAGAAAACTGAACAAACTATAGAACATCTTAATAAGACCGTTGAAAATATCACGTCTGAAAATCTAAATCTGCGTGTTCTAATGGCGGAGCTGATGCATCGCCAGAACGGTGAAATGAACAAAATGGCGGAAAGTAGAAAATGTCTGAAGGAAAATGTAGTCAGAATGTCGTCTGAAATTGCGACCCTGCGACGTAAAATGGAATGGTTGGCGGACTATCAGCAGAATGACGGGGAAAAAGGCGAGGCTGTAAGAAGACTGATTGAGACTGCAGATAGGATAACGTATGAAAATGATAAGCTGAAGCAGGAAATCGATCGTCTTCGAGACTGCTTTCGAGATGACTCCATCACGAATATCATTAGTGGCGTAGAGGAGGAGTTTCTCAGGGCTACAGACTGCAGGAAAATCAAGGATAAGCAGGTAAGCTATTCCCTTTGAAAGTCCAGGCAGTTTGAACAGAACTTCAAAGAAAATGGCTGTGATGTGCGTCATTGGGCTATGTAATCTGGTGGAAGCAGACCGCAGCTTCAGAAGTACTTATCTTTTGATGGAGGCTGCAGTCACTAATGAAACGTTGCTAATCTTCTACCAGATTTCGCGGTCGTCTTCATACACTCGGCCATGAGAATTTCAAATATTTCGTGAGGAAGGACACGAACGGAAAGTATTACGGATTTAACACGACAGCAAAAGTATTTTGGGTAAAGAAATCGTTTCTAAATAAACCAAGCGTTTTAACGAGTGCATTTGAAAGCAGTCATTCTTAGTTTCTTCCACAACTTGTGAAAGTCAGACACAAATATGTAGAAGCAGCGGAGCGCTTGTTAAAATGACAATGTCTGGTCTGTGAGTTCAAGCGAAAAATCTTCCAGTTTCTTTGCCAGTCATTACAGTTTCACAGACTTCTGGGAAAATTTCAACTTCTTTTGAAGTATATGCGTTATACTAACCAAGAATTTTCATTTATCGTGTTGATTGGTGTTCACCAGAATCTCTTTGGATAGTTATTAGTGCTGGAAAATGTAGGGATAACGATGCTCTGCTGGGTATTGGCGTCATGTGAACTTGCCGGTGGATGCTAACGTTTCGGAAAAGCCCTGAAGATGGAGACAGTACGCTTCTCCGAAACATCAGCATCTACCGACCGCTTCACACGGCGCTAGAACCCACCAAGTAACACCATCAACATTGTCACCGCCGTGATAACCTCAAATTTTACATGAAGGACTTCTTGTAGCGCGTCCTTCGATACGTAAGGACTCGTAGATGGCGGTCGTCCTATTTATCTGTTGTCCACAACTGTTGAACAGCCGAAACGTCACGGTTAGAATTCCGTAACTCTGTCAGTGCGATAACTGCGCATGCGCCGTGTCTGTCGGTGACTAATGCCAGACATTCTCCTCTTTTCCAGGATCGCGCTAAGCTTGGCGACAAGAAGTTCCAGGCCGCCGTCAAAGATGATCAGAAACACCGGGCACTGATCAAGCATCAATTGAACAAGAAACCATTGCAAAAAGGTGAAGAGGTCAAACTAATTAGACCCCCAGGTATGAGCGCTTCTAGGAAACGAGGTATTAATAAACCGCTGCGGCATGAATTGACTCATGAGAGACACGCAATAAGATGTTTGATATCGGGCCACTTCGTTCCTTGTGCCAACAAGACCTGAGCTAATTGGCTTTATAGTCTATTAGTATATTTGTCTATACACATACATTTGTGTTCTATGTAATGGGCAGTTCTCTGTAGCATAACAGATTTAATTTTCGTTATATTGCATGAATTACGTGAACATGCTTACTACTAATTACGTGACGCACTTTGGGAACGTTTGCTATTGACTGAGTATCAACGAAATATGTCAGTGTGGGAGAACAGAGCAATATTTTCATATTCATCATTTTTTATTTCTAAAGCATTCGTCTGTTATAAGAGGAATGGCCGTGAACTGAATTTGTTTATAAACAAATACTTGAGGAAAATGTTTGTTCCTAAGAACAACGAATTAAGAAGGCAAAAAAACATAAATCTTGTCTGGTTATGAAGATCTCTTGGTATACTGGGGGGATTGAAAGGTAGGTTAGGTTAGTTTAGGTTATGTTACACCTGACCGGGCATGTAATTAGGACGTAAGACCGAGGTGGACGTCAGATAATAGAATAAATACGGATTTTAGGAAAATATTTATGTTAGCCTGTAACATGAATGCAACTGGTTCAAGATCGCTTCCTAAGGCAAGCGTCAGTATTTACACTGTTCTATCTTCGGGTTGCAGGCTACTACATGAGAGTTACTTTCAACTAAAGCGATTTGTTTAATATTATCTTCTCCAATTACGCGTATATCTTCTAAGTAATTTTGTTCCCTCTGAATTTTTCAATTATTTCTATTGTTATGTGTTAAGAAATTTCAAATTTTTTCCCTTCCGCAGAACTACCACTGCCCAGACTCACTGGTACCTTCATTGCTCTAAAGTATCTCGAAGTCTTATACATGGCATAAATAATTTTTATTACATTGCTTTTGGTACAATTGAATGCTTGATCGTGAATGCTGTAAAAGGCTGTTTAATTTGACAACTTCAGCGTAGCCCTTATCGGGAAGCTAGTAGTTGCTCAGCCAGCAGTGAAATATCCTGTGTTTCATAAAACTCGATCATTCATAGTCGTGTTCACCAAATCTAAATGCAGTCCCTGTCCTGCACCACACAACTCTCCTTCCTTAAGATCTGTATAATAATATCTTCCGCATCTACGCGTATGAGTCCATTTATCCCCTCAGGATTCCCAAAGAAAAACTTTAAATGCATTTCTTATAGTCCCATCTGTGCTACATGCCCCACACTCCTCATCCTATTTGATTTTGTAAGCCTAATATTAATTATTGAAAGTAATTATGAAGCTCCTCATTACGCAGTTTTCTCCAGTTCCAACGGCTTCATCCCTATCAGCTCCAAATATTTTCCCACGCACCCTGTTCTCAAACACCTCAATCTGTGTTCTTCTCTTTCTGAGAGAGACCAAGTTTCGCACCCACAGAACACAAATGTTCGTATGTTTCAGTAATTAGGTTTTCAGATAACAAACAGAGAGACAAAGAAGTTCCTGATTACAGTTAAACAAACCACGTGGAGATCCTATAGACTTTGATTTCATAGATCGGGATCGATACCACCATTTGAGGCGGTGTTCCTCCCTGATCAAAATGGACAATCCGTTCAGTGGCGAATTACGTCGTTTACTGCATACATTGCTACATTCACTCATGAAGAACAAAGACAGGCCACTTAGATCATGTCTGTAATTGTGATGCTTTGTTACAGTCCGACTTTCTGGGCCTCACCTTCCGAAATTACGGGACTTCAAGCCGCTCATGCGTCTGGGAAAAGGAAGTGAGTACAAATTCTGCTAACTCTCGGCAAAAATGTTATGCATTTTTCTGTCTATAACCAACTAACTTGCTCAGACTTAGAGGTTTAATTGGTGTAGACCCAAACGGTATTCAGTTGAAGAGAATTCTTTGTATCTGAATGTTAACTGAACCGCGTCCGCCTGAAGCCTGTTAACAATGAATTGTGTAGTGACAAAGTCGCTTATTAACGAAATCCTGAATAGAGTTCGTGTGACTTTGACACATAACCTCCAAAGAGGTTTCAAGTACAATTTGAGTTATAATTATGAATGAAATGTCGCAGAGTTAAGTGGAATTACGTCCTGTTCGTGTCACGCTCTAGAGCCGTTAATAGCAGCCTCAGAAAATTACGTGCTCTAATCAATTCGAACGTCAAATGCCATCACCTGTGGCGTGTGCTTCAACTGCCTCTTGAATACTGGGCCCACACGAAACGTGAATTGACAACTTTCTTTTAGAAGATGGCTGCCTTCTGGTTTGTTGCGCCGTGTAGTTTACCGACGTTTCAGAGGTATTTGCTCCCTCCATCATCAGGACAACAAACGAGACGACAGCAATCTTCAGTCTCTCCGCATTCAAAATCTTAAATCCTAAAAATTCTCTTTCAGTCATCAATCTCTGATAGTACAAACAATTCTAACCTTTGTTGAGGTAAAGTTTACAAATATTAGGGCCCTTTGTCAAGCAGATAGCAACGTGAAACCTGACTGTGTCCCTTGAAATTTATTAGGCGGTTCGTTTCAATATCTTGGACATGCCTTCCTCGCCGTATTATGTCCAGTTCTAAATATATTTACATTTAATAAATTTATACTTTTCAGCGTTTGGAAAAGTTGTCCTAGTTAGGAAGAACGGAGGTGTTGATAACGGCGCACTATACGCCATGAAGATGATAAATATCATCGGGAATAAATCACAAGAAAATGATCGTGAACAGTGTAGAACAGAACATGCTGTTCATGAAAGAGTTGCGAACGTTCCGTTCCTAGTGGGACTCTACTACGCCTTCCAGACGAATTCAAATCTGTGCCTGGCCCTTGGTAAGTAGAAGAAAAAAATATTCTTATTTCCACAATGATGAGAGGCGACGTATACAATCCGACTTGGAGGGTCGGCCAGACGAGTGTGAGAGCGGTGTTACAAGAGCAGATCACATTGACAGTACTTTAATTATTACGCATTCTTTGCACGAAGTGCATGGCGGGAACGAATTATGGTTTAATCATGTCTGTACTTCAGTCTATCTGTCAAGTTGATTCCACTCGAGAACCACCGGACGGATTGGGAAAATTTTTTATATAGATACTGTGCCATTCTGCACGACCTCAAAATCGCACTTTTGAATATCCCACAAGCGGTGATGACAAAATTACAAATGAGGAAAGTCGTGAGGTGGACACTGAGGTAGCACGGTCTGGTGGCCGATGAGGAAACTATCAAAGCCTAAGTTTACCATTGCCTATCATTTACTTACGTCGTATGCATATTTATCGTTATGGTGAACATCATCATTTCCTCTCATGGATTAGGCGAATTGCCTGTTCCGGTGTCTAATTTGTTACGTTTCCTTCCATCCTGATCTAGGTCTTCCTATGTATGCCAGCCGGAGAGTAGCTACATGAAATATTTTCAAATAGGGATTCATTATTATTGTTCCAGACTATTATCCAGGCGGCGATTTGCGGACTATGTTAAACTGGAAGAAAAAACTTGCAGAAAGCACAGCTAGACTCTACCTCGCTGAGATAGTCTTGGCCGTAGACCACCTGCATAAGGTAGGCAATCAAACTATCCCAATATAGTAATTTCCAACAAATTCCATAATATGTCTGTGTAAACCCAAGTACGTAAATTGTTCAGCCACAGTAATTTTCCATTTAATTCAATACTTCATTTCTTCACTATAAGTAAAATCATTTTAATTTCTGTAAAATATGTCAAAAGTAATGACAAAGGGTAATTGCATCTCCCATAATTTGGGCTTATTTCTTACAAGTATTTTTTCAGATTTAATTAGCACCACTTTTCATTATTACTGTTGTATTTAATTAGTCGACGACCACTTTCTTCTCTGCAGATCTTGGTTGCAAAAGAACTTCTACAGTATTCATTCTTAACATAAAAATATACATTTTAGGCTAATTCCAAAACGACGTTAGCAGCTGTGGGCTACGTATTTGTTAGCGTTTCCTCTGGACACTAAATACGTATCCCAAAGACCTTTCACAAGATATCAGTTCCAAAACAAATGTTTCTGGAAATTCGTCTTGTTTGTTCACTGCCCTCAGACAATCAGCACATTTTCTTCACGTCAGTTATGAATGACTGTTTACAGCAGAGTCCTAGTGGTGTGTGGGATCCCATGTGTGTCTTGGATTCAAGACTAACCAGATGCAGTGAATGTATCTGTGCGCTTTCTCCCCCTCGCTCTAACGCTGACGAAATTAAAACTCTGCGCAGGATGAGAGTACAGGGCTTCTCCCCGTGCTACCGCCGCTCCATCTGGGGCCTTTATATGAAAGATCTGATTGCAAATGGCAGCCGACAGCCAGGGAACTTAGATGGTTGTATTCGTTAAACATAATTAATAATTCCTTACGAGGTGTCTCAGAAATTCTTCCTGGGTGAGACATCAGATTTTCTGTTCCGACGGCCACTCATACCCACGCACAAAGTGAGTTATTTTCCGAGTAAGGGAATTGAGATAAATCCAAGAATTGACACTTTTGCTTACCCTTCGAGAGGCAACCGGGAGCCGTGGTCGGGCGGTTAACTCTCCTGCAGCGTACGACAGCTTAGCTAGAGCGAGCGACACGTGACAGAAGAGCAAAATAGGGGAACCACATCTCAGTGCCACAGTAACAACGCCACATGTCCCAGTTCTTAAAACCCAATGCTTAAGGAGCTTGTTAATTTTTTTCTTTTAGATTGGAGTAATCCATCGGGACCTTAAACCAGAAAATATACTGATCGACTCTGAAGGTCATATAGCGGTCACGGACTACGGACTGTGCAAAGAATTTCCACCCGACGCAAAGGTACATTTAATATCGACTTTGAATTTTGTTCAGTTTACTTACTTGATGTTTTTTGTATGTGGACCGCTGTCTGTCTGACAGTGCCCTTCATTTGAGGAAAATCCAGGCACAAGAGAGGCCTCGTGTGCCTGAAATTAGACCACACATTTTCAGGCGTTTTCTTTTGTACCAACATTTTATTGAAAGTAAATCTCAATCACGTTCAATCAAGTTCTTAGAGTCTGACGGGGTGAACCGAGAAGTTCAGAACTCTAATAATTATAGCTTTTTAGGAGTTTCATAAACAGTTGCTATTCTTCAATTCAGAAACCATTAACATACTTTGGGGGAAGAATTTCAGTCACAAGTGTTAAAAAATGGCAATACTGGAATGTCAAGGGGATAAAACAAGGGGCAATGTCAGATATTATATTACGAGAAAATATGTAGTTTGTACAGCTCCACACTTATTGTTAGGGCAGTCAAGTTAAGGGCCAGATGTGTAAGGAGAGAAGTAAAGTTACAAAATATACGTGGGGAAAACCTACTGGAAAGTGTCAACTTGGAAAATCAAGAAGCAGAAGGTAATACAGCATTAAGAGATGGATGAGAGAAGTAATTTGTGAAGAATGGGGATAATACATCTGGCTCAGAGCTGTGTCCAGTGGTCGTCATTGTTATTGGCCATGCCCAAAGTTTTGTTTGTGTTTGCTGGAGAGATAATTTCTAGTTGCCTCGTGTCTCAAATTCCTGTAATGTTGCTTTTATTAACAGATATATCATGTTGATGATGTATGTGGCACAAGTGACTACATGGCTCCAGAGATGATTCAACACAAAGGTTACAGCATGGTAAGTACCTTATACCTTTACAGTATAAAGGAAATGATTTCATTGTTTTACGTATAACTTGTGCAATAATTACAATAATCAGAAGGTTTGGAACCAAAAATAGTAACTCCATGTAGTTCATATTGACACGTGCATAAACTGGTTATTTTATGATAGAGGAGGTGGAATAATTAAATTGTATTTGATGCAGACAACTGTCTGTCATCTGCAACGATGACTGATACATATTTGCCGGATAATGGAATTTACAAGACAAGTATTACAGAGGTAAATTAGAAGAATATATCTATATATCTATATATCTATATCTCTTACACTCCTGTCAAGTTCAGGAAAAGTGGAGAAAAGTGAGGCGAATTATGTGGTCAAGAGATAGGCACACCCCTGCATTCTTATTTATGTGGAAGTTTCCTATTTAAGACACCCGCCATTTTGTCTTGTGGCGCTCTGTCTTTTTAGAACAGTATCGGGACACTGTAATTCCATAATTGGCGTGAGGAATTCCTCTAACACTTCAAGGTACACTGTGGCAGTCACATTACATTTGGCAAGAAATGAAGGTTCGGAAACATTTTGTTTCCACAAAGTTCTAGTTTAACTTTGAACAGGTCTTCGTATGTTCAGTAGCTTCTTGAGGATTGCCTTTTTCCTTAAATTCTTAGCTTACATCGATTAACATTTATCGATAAGTAAAATGTGTCTTCATTGGTGAAAACAGAAAGTATGACACAAAAATAGAGGAATAGCAGGCTCTTTTTCACAACTGAACCTTGAAAAAAATGCTTCCATTTGCTTCACCATGTCTGTCTGCCCACATGCAATAGTTTGATAATTTGAAAATTTTTAGAATTTGAAAATTTATAGAATTTGAGAATTTTTAGAATTTGTTAAATATCTTGACTCAGATACTTATGTATCTTAATGTAACATGAAGCAATAGTATGACTATATAATGTAAATTGTAACCAACAGTTAATAAAATTATTTTTAAGGTTCTTAATGAGTCTAGGAATCAAACTGACACCTACGAGGAATAGGTAAATGAAGAAAGAGTACTTATCACACATAGGATTAATTACATATAAACCGGGAGGCAAAACATGGACAATACAATTCATACAAGAATATTTATATTTCTGGTGACCCTCTTAAGTGTGATAGTGCGAAGATTTGAAAATGACTGACTGCAGCTGTTTCCTCCATATTTAATTGTTGCAGGAAGTGGACTGGTGGAGCGTAGGGGTCATCGCGTACGAAATGATGGCTGGGTTCAGACCCTTTGTTATTGCACGCGACGAAAGCATGACGAAACTTTGTCGGTAAGTGTTTTGCGTTTCAGAAGAGATCCATGTATGTGCTCCATGTCAACATAATTTTCCTTTGCACAAAGATAAATCAAATTCAGTTTCTGGCAAAGATACGACTGTCCATTTTAATGACACTAAAGAAAGTTCACACATTTTAAAACCTGAGAAACATAACATCTTTGAAATGTTTATCATAGACCATCTTCCGTACACCTTTTATGACCTAAATCAGAGATTTGCAGGCAAATCAGATACGTCAAAACAAGATAGGAAAGTGCATTCTAAACCGAAACACACACGCTGTTTGTATGATTGTAACATGCTTTTAGAGGTGTTAAGTCCAACACCCACGTCTGCAACCGGGTCGCTGCATCTTAATGTTGAACTCATGGGTTTGCTGGTCCAACATTCTGTTATTGCTGATCATAGAATATTCAAAAGTACAATACAGAGGTAGTGTAGAATGAGACAAAGTCCACAATAAATTTCATCAAAACCTGTCCAGCCGTTGAAGTAGACACGACCAGCCATTTATGCATTCTCCATATGCTCTTTGAGCAAACAACGCTTAAGATTGAATGGCATTATGCACATTGATTTTGAATGTTTGTTTTTGTGGCAAAAAGAAAAATTGATCTTTATTTGCAGAAAAATTGTGCACAAGTTGCCAGCGATCCCTAAGAATTTCACATTCATAGGGTCAAGTTTTGTCAGAGGCCTATTGGAGAAAATGCCATTAAAACGGTTAACATCAGGGAAGACCATCAAGCAGGACATCATGCAGCATCAGTTCTTCAATGTGAGTTCTTTCCCATGTCTGTTATCACAGAATACTAGGCTGTATGTACATGTTTCACTTCTAAACTCTGCCTTGTACACTAAGAGACTGCCCCAAAACGGCAACGAGTACACAATTTTAGACCCTTCAAGCTATTTCTAGATGAATTCATTCTTTCAAAACTTGAGTAAGTGAAAAGTTTGATTTTAATTCCTAGAGAGCAACTCTTGTGTAATAAATGTCATAGGCCAAAGAGTCTGAGGACAGTAAAAGGTTAGGATGAGAGTGCATTATGTACTGTGACATGAAACCTTAAAGGCGTGATGAGGTTTTGTCAAACGTCCCACCCAGCAAATGAAGTATTGTTGAATAACTTAAAGCACAGACTAACATTTATAGCCAAACAGATAACAGCATTTCAAAATTCTTGTACTTTCTGCACAACTGAAGGATCTTTCAAACTGGGGTGTTCTGATTTCTTCCCACAAACGGCATTATCGTCCACATTAGTAAAGCTTGATCTTCTTATTCAACAGGGTATCAACTGGGATAAAGTTGCTAGCAAAAAGCTGAAGATGCCGTATGTTCCACCTTATAACAGCAGCAAAGACGTCCATCCTGTCCAGAATCTGAAAATAGAGCTTCTAGCTCATACAACTGGTTGCAAGAGAGCTGAGGTCAGTACCAATAGTACTCTGACCCTCGTCTTATTATGTGGTGCATAGGAACAAGTGTTATTTTTGGCACTTAAGTTACCTTTAGATCAGACGTTGGAAGCTGAGTTCTACATGGCCTTGAAGGTGTTATAGCAACTAAGAACGTCGAGGTGGTCCTTTGCCAATATTTGAGCATAATATTCATACAGCCACTTTCATGTGGGTTTATAGGAATAAATGGCAGTTTCTGCCAAAATAATGGTCGTCAGGGTAAAATGCAGACACAATAACAACATGAAGGTTGTCAATATATATCGTGACTAAAGAAACAGCCCCAATTTCAGCGTGGAATTTTTTTAAAGTAACCTAACCTAAAATAATGCACTTGCTTATTATCACTGACCAAAATAATTTTCTGAACGTGTCCATAATCAAATAAGAAGACTGTGGCAAAATAAACATAAAGTTCAGTACAAATAAAAAAAGAAGTAATTCGCATCGTAGCAACGACAAGTTTTCACGCTGGGAAAATATCCTTTGTGAGTTCGAGCACGTTCCATTTTCAGAATTTCCTCTTGGAGTACAAAAATAATTGCAAACGCTCAGATTACTTCCTATAAGTCTCTATAATAAAGCCATAGATGTAGGGAATTTCAGTTTGTCTGAACATAATTGTGACATAATGCATATATCATAAAATTGCTACATGACTGATTTAGTAAGACTAAATATTCAGATGCCTCGTCACTAGCTTAGCAAGACATTTACAAGCTGACCTCAGGACACTTATTCATCTGTATTGATTAATGTTATCTGCCACATAATTGAAAACAAACATCTTCATTGCTATTTCTCAATTCTTTGAGCATGTACTTGAGACATATATGTATATTACTTCATTCTCACAGGGATCTTCAGATTCACGAAAGTCATTATTAACCACCGATCACCAGCCTTTCTTTCGGATTGAGGGTGGGGTGTATAGATTAGATTTATCTCTCTCAGGACAGTGTCCAGTGGCTGACTTGTGAACACAATTAAGAGCCTTCCGGTTCCATAAATAATTTATTAGGTTAGCAACAATTAGTCAGTGAGCTGGTCACTCACTACTAATAAATGGACGCTTCAAAGACCATGAAACCTCCAAAAGGAGGCGGCGATGACTCGCTACTGGGCTAAACTATTAATAGAATAGAGCAACTATTAGTTTCTCAGAAAAAGTCTGTTCCCTACAGTCTGTTATATTATCCTAATTAGAAACAAGATAAATCCGTAAATTACAAGAGACTTAACTGAAGAAATTCATTGATGCCACATGAACAAAATAAACATTTACAAATTTACCTCTTCCAAGCGCTTGAAAGAAGACTGGCATAAGAGAATGTAAAAGATTGTGTAAAACTGCATCCCACAAATTTTTAAGTCACTGAACATTCCATCTGTGTGTGGAACAGATTCAAGAAAGATAGGCTTCATATACATGTTTTATGTTAGCAGATCCCATGAGTATTTAGGTTTATTTATGCAACTGATCAGGAATATCAAATCTAAGATTGAGGTACAGGGGAACAGAGATCACTTACAAAAGGTCTGAGTACATAGCGGCACCTCACTGATAGTCTTTTCCCTTAAGAATATGCACATTTGAGGTGATTCATTCCTTCTACCAAGGAATTGTTTTAAGAAAATCTACTGAAAAACCAAGTTGAATATTTGCATAAACATTGAACTCCACGGAGCAGATTCTATTCAAGAAGCTGACAGCATACTCCACTAGTTAGATGATTGGCAGTATGTAACTTTTTTAAACAAGAATTGTTAGCATCCTGTCAAATTCCCAGCTACCCTCCACATCTCCTTCCACTCCAGAGGAAGCACCAGGCGGTGGAGACGAGTGATTGCAGTAACACACGGCTTAATAGACTGGTGTTGGTTATGCGGATCACATTGATCTAACTCAGGGGCAGGTTCACTGATGTACTTTAACATAAGGCATTTTCTACCTTCAGATTCTAATACAATAAAGATACATTTTTAGTTTTTATGGGCGTAGTCTGAGTTCAACCACGAAGATATATTCTTATCACCACGTTCCAACGAAACATTTTTGTATCTTATAAACACCAAATCAAATAAGTTCCTCTGCAAATTAATTTACTTACATGTGACTGTAATCTTTATCGCAGGCATGCTTATATGTAGCACCATCCCTGATTCCAAGCAATGAATAAGGAACAGGAACTTCAAAGGAGTGCCCAAACGAAGTAAGTGATATTATTTTAAGTTGTGACACTTTATTAGAGGTCACGTCTTACAGGCAGATGTGTTGAAAATTAACAAAATTAATGACCATTCCTTTTAGTTTTATTATGGATCAGACTGGTAAAGCTACAGCCGTGTCATAACTTGATTGTCACAATAATATAAACGAATACAGACAAATATGTGACATAAATTTGAAATTAACAGGTTAAGAAAACAACCCATCTCAGACAGTTTGGACACAACTGAATTATCCCCGGAAGCATTAATACGTCGATGTGAAGTGATGTACGTTCTACAAAATGTCAGTGGAGGTTATAGCATATAGTTATGGCATTTCAGCAGGTGGGAATCATGGTGGATGAAGCGGCTCTCGGATGTGTCCTTATCAGAGATTTTTAGTTCTCCAATGTCAACATCACTGCACTGCTGCTTCGCATTTGCTCATGTATCATCTGGTTCGTTCCTTTCTGACCTGACTGCGTTCTCTTTGAATCTTACCACTTTATTGCCCATCACAGAGTAACAAAATAGTCCTCAGGGTCAAGAGGAGCGGTAGTTCAGTCAATGTAGGGTGTGGTTATGCAATGGGCAAAATGAGTGAGGTTATAGAAAATGCACGAGAAGAATTATTATTTGTGAAAATTACTAAACAGCCTATTTAATTTAAACATTCGAATTACCTCAATTAGTTTCAAAATTACATTACATTTAGTGATAATACAGTAACCCCTGTGTATAGAAATTTGGACTGTTTTCAATGTTTTGTTAATTATTCATTTTTCCATATAGAATTTAAAATATTTTGTATCTCAGGATGTAGTGTTATGCTATCTTCTTCCTGGTTCAGTATTCCCAGAATTAGGTCAGTACCTGGTGATTTATAACTATCAACTTCTGTGCTCATAAACAAGGTACTCTGCATGTAGACAAAATTATTTCCGATGATCAGCTTCTTTTTGGCATATACCATCAACAACTTCCAAGATATTCTGACTATAGAAAATGTCGTGGAATCAACTGGGGATTGGGGCGTCAACCTGTCAAAATACCTCAGCCTACGCTGAACAATACATCTCATAGAACGTGAACACACATCCGTGCATGGAATGGGTTTTGAACCCATTACCAAATTTTTTGAATGTTCACGATTTTCACCATAGGCCACGTAGCCTCTGTCATGCGCTGCTTAGTACACAAATTAATGTTCATATTTCGGGTAAACAAAGAAATCCAATTCTCAACAAACGTTTGCCTATTGGAAATGAGTTTGTCACCATCTGAAATTA
>NW_019059765.1:10009-22353 GCF_000696155.1 Zootermopsis nevadensis
TGATGGATGGGCTAATGTTAACTACCCAGATGATGTTCAGGTCAGAATATCCACCTTGCAGGATTTGAGGTTTTCACGTGGCGAGTCTGACCTCTACCAGACTACACGGTACAACAATCCAGAAGCCAGACATCTTCAATATTCACCTTCACGTCTGTAGACAGTAAACGTTTGGATCACCTTTACCTGTATTTATAAAGAACACTGCCTTGAAGCCTTTAGCTTTCCGTATTTCGCAGTTCTTCGACAGATCGGCTACAGTCATAGAATTTTTCATGGTTTCCTCAATATCTAGGCACATGAAGGTACTGTACCTTAAAATAGGTTACGACTGCTTTGTACAATGTCCCACCCCATTTAGTATAATAATCTCATTCGACACTAAATGAGTATATATAACAGTACTTACAGTGTAGATAATTCGTATAAAACAAATAACAAACTTGTACTCAGCAGTAGTAATTTTGGAGTGGGGTAAAAGTCAATTATTAGAAATTTCATGTTGTCTCATATTCATAGAATCTCAAGACAAGCAAACAAGCAAGCAACATTTTTTTCACATTAAAAGAAATCAAAGAAAATCAAAAGACTTTGCCTCCCATCGCCGAGTACAAAAGGTCGGTAGATGTGAGCGAGGGCACATAAGATACACCACTCTTACATTCAGGCACATAACAAGGGAGAGGGGAAGAATAAATTATGGACCACCACGGAACACCCAAAACTTTTTTAAAGAAGCAACAACACTAATCAAGATTCCGTTTCTTGGAATAACCCCCACTACCCTTCCAGTCCCTCGATGTGTCAAGTTGCTTTATAAATATGCCAACATATATTAGAAGCGGTTATAGGGTCATTAGTGAAGGGTGACAACACAGCCGCAGAAGAATATTTTACGAATAAGTAATACATTTTCGTGACGATCCATTTCCTTTTAACCCTCGCAAAACCACTGGCTGTTCCATAATATCACTACTTTTAAGCCTCCACTTGTAAGTAATGATACGCACGTGGTATCAATATGTCCAGTGGTATTCAACCTTTTTTGTCCGCGTACCCCCAGACATAATTTCTCTTCATCTTTGTACCCCCAAAGTTGTTGGTGTATATAATCTACATCTAAAATAAATTAAATAAAGTACATTACTGACTATTCAGTGTCTATCATAATTTTTTTTAATTTCACGTATCCCCTAATGTCTTTGCGTACCCCGGGTTGAATACCACTCGATATGTCCATGTGTGGGGTGTTTGATGTCCTTATACGAGTTCTTTGGTTTATCGTAATAACTTGTGAAACAATTGAAGACATATACTAGTTTAAAGACTTCGCCACAGGAGTCTGTTCAGTTTTCTTAGTTTTATGTTGCATTTCATTCACGATGTATGGAAGAAACCAAAAGCAGACTGGGCTGTCAAAACTACCCTGCCGTCCCTTCCTATTTTGCCAATGTGTCACGCCAATGTTTTATATTAAGAGCTGCAGCAGGCCTAGTAGTCTACGTATGTGCAGAACTTCCAGAAATAATAATTTTAATACAATTGCGGATTAATTAAGTGCGATGAAATCAATGACTGTTGTATTCACACCGCGATTTGTCTAGCGGAATTTCGCGCGACACAAGGTGCCAGTCATAAATGTGGCCCACCTACGCTTCTGCATCTGTGAGAAATTCAGTACAATAAATCATCTTGAACACAATGCGATGTTGTCGGAGCATCTAGAAAAATAAGTGTGCTGAAGGAGTAGTTGTTAATTCTGTTAATTTGGGTTATTGGAACGTTTACTTCTCGTCATCATTAACCAAATTTCATCCATATGGAGTAAATATTATACAAGCGTTAAATTATTTAAATCATCGACCCCAATGAATGGGTTCTAAAATTCCACTTTAAAATCCATACAACATTTTCGTGGAAAAATACTTAACACTGTGTTCTGATACTTAAATCATAGGCCTAATATTTGATTCTGAAGGAATCAATTAAAATATTTACCGTTAACAGGCTTAATGTCTTCCTGTCAGTTCTGTAGGTGGGCAAAGTGTTTGGGAAGGTGGCCATGATTTTTACCCACTTGTCTAAAGATCATGAAATGCACAGTTGTTATTCGAGGACGGAGTTAAACGCAGCGGACAATTCCCTTTGCGTTTCATGCTTTTAGGAGCAGATATTCGAAATATCTTCTCCCGATTTCAGGTTGTTCTTCTGGGCTAGTGAACAGAGGGGAGCCCACAGTTATAAATTCCATTCCTGGAGATACAAATGATGGACAATGCGAACGTCTAGAGGAAGAAGTTGGTAGGGCGGATCGAGACACGGTGGTGGAGGACCCGCCACGACTCACCGGGAAATGGGTGTCAGAGGGGTAAGTAATACATTGCTCTGCTTACCGTAGTTAAAGACTAGACTCATCACATAACTTGTGCACAAATCATCTTATTCGCCGGTCCCTCATGGCTGTTAAGTGGCAGTCACTTTGAATGCCTTCTGTGAAGAGGTGGTAGGTGATAAGCAAAGAACGTAATGCAGCTACACGTGATTAAGACTGCCCTAATCACTGAGCAAACTCCAAGCTGTTGCTTGTACGTATGAGTATACAATCACAAAATGAGTGTGCAATTATGAATGAGGTTTCTAGATAAAAGCATTTTGATGTTGCTCATCGCTTAAACAATGAACTTTGGTGGTGAAATATATTCATTGTTTTCTTGGTATTTTAGTTTATTTAACGTTTTTAAACATTTTTCTACGTGAATCCCAGTTGTATTAATGGTAGATGACCGGCAAGTTTATTGACGTGAAAGTCCCAGCGTGAAGTCCGTTCTTTCGCCAGTTTGAGAGACTTAGTTACAGGTTGATGTAGCTGTAGCGTTTTTACACCTGTATTTGGCAGTAAAGTGAGTTCAAATCTGTATCGAAATGCCGGTTAACCTGATATTTATCGTGGGTTTACACTTACCTACTTACTATTTTTGATTTGCATCTCTTTCGAAGCTACAAGATATGTTTAGTTGAAAGAACGACATTAAATAATCTATAATTTAGTAGATTAATAAAGATGTACACCCACACAAAGCAACCAGTAGGCTTTTCTGGAAGAAACTGTACAGATAAAGCATTCTAAATTGGAAAACGAACATTTCCCGACTTTTTTCTGCTCCACGAGTATAGAAAAGTCTACGAAGTATGAAAATGTTACAGGTTTAAAGGGAGGAAATGTCTTTCTTTTCCGCGGAATGTTCTACTGAAAGAAACTACGCCATTTCCAGTATTCAAAAATACATAAATTAAACAATGGGTTTGTACAACAGGATCTAAAGTGACTTTCTGTAAGCTGGACGGTCGTACATCGATTCCAGACAGTGATAGAAACAGTGACTGCCAAAATGTCCAAACTGCCCGCAGTACACACCCAGCCTTCCATCCGATGAGTTTCGGGGATGAAGTGGCAGATTTGAGAAGCCAAACACTTCATCTAATACCAAGATTACAAATGCGTGGAATTTTATCTTCACTTCGCCATGCTTCTCATGGCATGATGCTTGAACGCATGGACTTCTCCTCTGTAAATAAAATTACGAAGGTATTGTCCAGCGCAAGTCTTGTTAGAATGGACCTTTGGTCAGTCTATTTCGGGTTATGTGCTCTGTCCCCTTCTTGGCTTTGGTTTCGTACGCTTGGCATGAGCTGAGAGGTGTGGTCAAAGCTGCGTACGCGATGTCTGCCTGGTAGCCCAACTATGGCATCCAGTTTAAGTCCCAAAGAAAAGAATACGTCTCAACGTGTACCTAAGTGTATCATGAGCACAAACTTGTTCAGTACACAATATATCGATCGGAGAACTACAGAACTATAATATTACTTGTTGTCTTGTGCAGGTGTAAAACTTGGTCCCTCATCTTAAGGGAAGAACACCGATTGAATGTGCTTAAGTGAATATGTGGAGCTAAGAGGAATGAAGTGACAGGAGGGTGGAGAAAACTGGAAATGAAGAGCTCCTTAATTTATATAAGAACTGTTCGCCAAATATTACTAGGATGGTGAAATCAAGGAGGATGAGAGGGTGGGCTATGTACACCGTAGCCTAATAAGGGGAGAGACATAGCGTAGGTGGGAGGATAATATTAAAATGGATTTTAGAGAAATCTTATTGGAGAGTGTTAACTGGATTCATCTGGCCTTCGATATGAACTGGTGACGACCTCATATGAACACGGTAATGAAAATTCATGGCTAACCGAGCGTACAGTCAGCTTCTGAACAAGGACTTCGCTCCAAAGTGTTAGTTGAATAGACAGTGATTGGTAGATTTACAACAAATAATTACTATTATGTCGAAAATATTTAGGAATGGTCAACAAGCGAGAACTGCCAATAGGTACGTTTCACAAGGAAATTTAAAAAATCGTTTGTTCCCTGACCCCCTTGTGACCACAACAATATTGCTCGAATATAAACATAAAAAATCAGAGCCTCAGTTTATAACTAATTTACAAACAAAAGATAAACTTTTGTGCGGCACAAGGAAGATGACAAAATCAATTTTGTGATTATCTTGTACGCTGTTTTGTTATTAAGCTGGATGTTAGCAACAAGTTTGGTTTAGCGGAAACATTACATTCTTATTCCAGAGGTACTGTTTTTAGATTTCTTGAATGGTACCGGCTACCATCACTGATATTATTCTGTTCAGTACGTCCGTATCGTCTCACACAGTCCAGCCGGGAATTTATTCTTAGGCTCAGACATGTTCCTGAGTAAATTTTCACTGTATATCTAACCAACTCTGGTTCAGGTTCAACAATTTCTTCAAACTTTAAAAAGAAATAACCAAATACTCCAGGTCTCCAGCTTTCATGTAGAACGCAAATGTGAGTTTTATCGTCAATAAACACCCTGTGGGCAAGCCGTAGTCTTGGAGGACTCCGGTTCATTCCCTAGGCTTCTTAACCACACGCGGTGAACAGCGTGTTCAATTATCTAGATGACGAAACGTCGTTAAATTTGTACGAAACTACACGGCGCTACAACCAAGAAGACAAGCCATTTTTATACTCACCACCGTGAGAACCTGCGATCTCAAGCACTTTATGTATCAAAATTCGGGTTGTCATATGTGGGCAATAACTTGTTTCTGTTCGGAAACGCTCCTGCTCGCAGGGTGGGTGGTTTTACACAATTCCACCTGTCATCAAGAGATGGATACTGCCTCTCGGACAATGATAGCTTGTTATTCTAAACGCAGCAGACGCAGACTGAAGGCAGATGAAAGTAATTTAAGTAAACATGAGGAGACACACAGATTATACTGGGTGCGCTCTCTGAGTAGCGTCCAGCTATACATCACTCAAACATTTGGATGGAGGATTTGATTCGCGATTGGGGCACGGATATTTTCAAGCATTTCTTTTTCTGCTGACTTGTTATGGTACAAGTAACAAGATGGTCCTATCATGGAGTTACACTGCATGTTTCAAAAAGATTTCGGCGCTCAAACCCGGCTCTGGGGCTAAAAACTTGGCTGGCAGATATTTTATGGGCTACCTTCCGACTTTTGATTTAACTGAGTATAATTAATCAAATACAGTTATCATGTTTTACCTCAGTAATGATAGCTGGTCTCCCGTCGAGACTTGAAAAAGGGACCTCAAAATGCGAAGCATGCATTCGAACCACTCGGTCGCGATGTTTGCCACCTCAACTCCTTTAACCTAACAATATTTCATAACGAGTACAATTTATGAAGCTCTGTATTAAGTAAATGATATTAATAATTATTATAATAACATTTACTTGACCTTTGAAGTAGATCTGGGAGTTTATAGGGCTCGATTTGTCTTTACTGATAACTTTGTCAGACAGGACCAAAAAACAAATACATTAAAACGGTTACAGACTCTAGCGTATTATGAATGTTCATGTGTAATTACACAGCAGTACTGAAGATTAAATTAAAACAGACAATATTTCGCTCTGATGTTTACAACGCAGTAACTTAATGGAACATAAATCTTATTGTGATCTAGTAAACCATTTAAAGCCCAAAGGTAATTGTATGTCCCAGTTACTTCAACAGTCAACAACTCTTCATTCTGCATTTATGGGTTTTGTATGATTCTCACTGTAAAAAGCTATTATTTCTTTAAATAGTATTAGCCAGTTGAACTTTGTAATGGTAAAGAGTTGTGTTTTCTTTGCGGAACGGACTGAATTTTTAAATGTAATTTAGATTAGCTTTGACTTCAAAGGGTTAAAAGTGTATCAGATTCGTAAAATCGCTTCTAGTTCGTGTTGACATGGGCGATGATTATTAGTTTGTTTCAGGTCATAGTACAATTTCAAAATTCTAATTATCTTCTTTACAATGTGTTTTATAAATATTAACCACTTCTCCTATCTCACTATTCAAACGGGGTGCTGCGTACAAAACCAGCTTGTACCTCGTCTTACGACGCTAACTCATCTTATAGCAAACAACACATCGCGGTCATGAGTTCTACTTGAAATGAGTCGCATGTTTCCTATTTGGGCAATCTTCGAGGGCCTACCTGAAGTTCTGGCTTCAGTTCTGTGATACTTCAAAATCAAATTTTCTAAAGTTTGTACTGAAACGTTGTACTGTACGTCCGCTGTTAACACGCGCACAGTTTTATAAGGTAAATAAAACTTACCGCAGCGGACGTTCACACGGGCGGACCCACCGCACAGAGATAAACGCCTCAGAGCCAAAACGAAATTTTAAATAGAAAGACTGAACCCGGATTTCTCGAAGTGTGCGGTGCAAAAGCCTGTACAGCAGTGGTCTTCCAAGTTGCAGGGCAACACATTCCTAAAAAGTGGACGAAACAGTTAAAGGGGTGGGGGGCAAGGACAACTGCGCATGGTCATCAGGTAATGTTCAGAAATTTCGTATGTTGATGGTCGCTTCATTAGCCTTAACCTTCTGGTTATGGCTGCCCATGGCAAACCTATAAGACAAATGTCTTTTTTGTCTTCCCACTTAACCAGTTTATCATTTTAGACCGACACATTTATCCTTTTTATTAGTTTTGTCTTCTAATTTCGTCAGGCACTCTCTTCCTCTTTTGGCGTAATGCTCCCAAGGCTTCATTCTGTCTGCTGCACAGCTTGCCATATATTTCAGGGCTTGAAAACAAATTGCCCATGGTCATATGATATCCGGTCCTGAGAAGGGGACCATTACTTCTTTGAAACCATAAGGATCGTAGGTGGGATTTGGAGTTTTCACGTCTGTGAGTTTGATGATGGAGGCAGCAAGGAACTCTGAAACGTCTGTAAACTTCTACCAGACTACACGGCGCAACAACCCAGAAGACAGACGTATTCACAAGGCTCGTTTTGCAGAGAGTCGTCAAAAGAGGTGTCCTGCCCAAAATTTATTACAAAATTCCAGACATAACCAGATTCAACTTCACATAATTCAAATTATGAACGAAATGAAGAAACATGAGTAAGAGGTTAAATCTTTCCAGTAAATATCTCCGAAAACATAGGCGTTTCCAATAGTTATTCTCGGGGAAAAAAAGGTTTTTTTTTGTCAGGTTCTGGTCAGTTCCTTCTAGCAAGAGTAACACTAATAATTTCTTTATTTATTCTCTATTTGTGTTATTCCAGTGGCAAACTCTGGCTCTTATTTCTATGTGTGCAGTATTTTATACAGTTAGTCGGGCATACCGGCTTGTATGAAGGAGGCAAGATCAGGGTTAATGAAAAACGTAAAATATTCCAGAGCTCTGTTAGGGTTTTATAAATCAATATTTAGACCAGGTTTATCACTAAATGAAAAACGGGATCCCTCAGCCTCTACCTTTGTCCACGTCCCATGCTTCATGCCATGTACATCTAAGTCACTAGAGCTGTTGTTTGTTCGCTGCTAGTCAAAGCCTCAGGAAACATATCACTATAACAATCACTATTATCACTAAACTCGCTATCTGAATTAACACTTCATTGATCTTTTTCCATATTTAATCTCACATATCATTATCTAATCGCATACACTTTCTAGGTTCCGCCATGGCTTTGACAAGGAATGGTTTGAACTCAGGACAACAAAACACCTCCTTACTTTACTCAGTTTGTAGAGGGAGAACAAATTAACAAAAGTTCACATATACGAAAAATTATCACATCTACTGCGACTGAGCAGAAGATAATCATGACGTATAAGAACGTCATAGACACTAACGATTAACGATTAATTCAAATAACAATTCTTTGGTCCCGACAACGGCGAGATCACATTTGATGCATCGTGACACTTATACGGTGACAATGGCTATTCTGTACTGCAAGATCACATTTGATGCATCGTAACATTTATACGGTGACAATGGCTATTCTGTACGACATCTCATCACTAAAACGGAAGGGAAAATAGCCTACGAAAAAGTCACACCAGTAACCTTGACAACGAACGATTTGGGGTCAACGTTCAGAACATGAACTTGTGGTACTCATCACTAGGATAGCATACATCCAGGCTGACAAGTCGAAACGGAGCGACCCGAAACTTTGTTACATTATTCAGAATCACAATGTAAAAGCTGGACTAGTTACCAGACGATCATCACCGAGCGGCAGTGGGTACATTCCTATGGAAACAAGATGTAACATTGATGCTTAGGTCCGTATTCCGTCTCTACCAAAAGTCTAAATCTCTCCATCAAGTACAACTGGTTTGCCGGGTTTTGGGAGGGATTCCACAGCGATATCAAAATGCTATTCACGCGTCCTGCCGCCAAGGAAAGACATTTCAGAATAAAAGACCAAGTAAATAAATAAAAACGAATACAATGCATCAAGTATACAGGACCATGTGCTAAGCCATCTTATGTGCGTACAGTCGTCTAAAAATTGAAGTGTACAGGATAACTGGCCTACCAATAATGTAGTGTAGTTACAATTACAGGGTTCATTAGCCATGCGTAAGACACCGGCGTAGGTGTGAGGATCATAAAATGGATCTTAAAAATGGTGTGACAGTGCGGAATATATTCATCTATCTTCTGACAGAGTCCAGTGACGGGCTAGTATGAAGACCATAATGAACTTTCAGATTCCATAAAACTCGAGGAATTTCTGACCAGTTGAGAAGCTATTACGTTATCAAGGAAGACTCTGCTTCGTGAAATTAATTAGGTCTCACCAATTGTCGACTGTACAAATAAGTGAGTTTTCTCAGTTCAGTTAAACTCGTGGACGTTGTTCACTGTGTCTATGGTTTAAACGTAGGCTAAACAGACGTAGGCCTGGAAGGTAGCGAAAAACTTCTGGCATCCGATTTGTCGTCAGGCAGGGAAATCCAGCCAAGAGCGGATGTCACTGTTTCTTACAGAAAAATTACATAGAATATGAAAATCACAACAGTAACAAACTATAGTGACACTTGAAGATTTCTGTCTTCTGGGTTGTTACGATGTGTAGTCTGGTCGATGTTAACCAACGTTTCAGAGGTCATACTGCCTCCGTCATCAGGGCAGCGCAACAACCCAGAAGACACCCGCTGTGAAAACCTCAAATATTACATTATAAAGTGACATATGTTTTGGACTGTTTTCATCTCCTCGTTTTTGGGTAAAAGCACAACGTTTCAGAATCCAGATTCTGCTTGTGAAACGTACTGTGTTGGGTCCGGGAACAGGGATAGAAATTAGCTCAATGTGATGGGCGAAGTGAAACTGGTTTCACTGACCTAACTAATAGCGACAGCACAGTCAGCTTCCGAAACGTCGTGTGTTTTCAATTAAGTTTAAAATTAATAGACAAAGGAAAATGTCCAAGAATACCTAAAAAGTTAATGACACACCTTCGTCAAAGCCTTTAGACAAAGCTTACAAAGCGTGTTTACGGTGGCTACTGATCAGGGTAAGCAACCAACCAATTAGAAGTTTCCCTACTGCGCTTTTTCGTATATTATGTTGGTACCTAAAACGTTCCTCCTTCAGACTGATTTATCTCTAAATAAACTTCAATGATTTAATTAAATTTATTATTACGACACTCTTATATATAATATTCAAGTTGACAAATTTTCTGTTACAAAAAGGGTTACATTTTCTTAGCAACCAGAACACAGACGAAGAGCATAATCGGGGGGGGGGGAAGCCACATTACACGAAAAGATTTTATAGTCAATTTAAGAATAAAAAAAGAAGCAAAAACACAAGCGACGAAGACAGGAAATAACAAAGCGTATTTTATTATGCTTTTCATAAATAATAAAATACCGGTGTTGTAATGAATAAATACTGTAATGGCTCCCTAAATGTTTGTGACGATGATTGATTTATTACCACGATACTTTACAGCACGTATGTATCTGATACAAACGATGTTGAATCCCCTGGGGTCTTCAAGCGATTATCACCAACATGACAATTTATCTTGTAATTTCGTTCCTTGACAGCAACGAGGATCGAAGCAGAAACCTTTTGAGTACTACAAGACCACCCGGGGAAGGACGCTAAATTAATATTCAAAGCATACAATGTTCAGTCTCGTTTACTGCCACATAAGACAAAAAATAAAGCAAAAATAAAACTTGTCAGTATAATTGCAGTGAATAAGCTGGAGACGAGAGAAAGTTCAACTCAAGAACCGATGCTAGTATTAATAAGAGCCCAAGAAATGGACAATGTCCAACACAATCGTGTCGTAACGAATACAGCAGTTGCTACATATAAAACCTAACAAAAAAGTTACTCCATAGAGTTACAGACTCATAGACAGTCAAGTCGGTTGGACTGATATTTACCACTAGGCTTTAAAGGGTTAAATTAACGTTTATTTGAGAAATCATTGCGCATGTATTTGAATTCGTCTCTTGCCTTTAGGGTTTGAAACAAACGACTTTATGCACCTCTTTGATATTCCCGTGTATGCTAAATGTCGCTTGAAGAATTGTAGAAATTACTAAGTTCCTTACTGTGATATTTGTTTAAGGCTCTTCTTTCCTCTCTTAGGTTGAAATATTCTCCTCCGAATTTTTCTCAAGTGACTTTTATATGTTCAGGGCGAGAGACCAAGTTACGCTCTAGAATAAAGCAACGTGTAAGATCTATGCATTTAAAAGCTCCTGTGTTTTACGGCATTTATGTTTTCGTTTTGTAAATTAACTAATTTACAATATTGTTGTAAATAAACCTTTAAACTTGTTAGCAGCAGATACTTTATTGGCATAACTAATGAATATGGTTAATAACCAAACAGTTGTCTAATTCGCTGCTAACAGACAACCGAATGAAACTCAAACAATTTTGTGTCTGAGAGTACTGACTGCATTTTCTAGCCAGCCACTGCTTCTTGCTTCCGCCCCACACTGTATGCAACCCATTTAGCAATGAGAGTGCTTGAGGCAGCTGCTAATTGTATCAGTGGACGGTACGCTGACTCCACATTTCCGTAAGACACAGAAGTGTTGTGGGTTCCGGGTACTGGGGGAAGTCGACGATTGAGGTTCGTCCACCCACAGTGTCTTCTGTGCAAGCAGGGGCTTATATGACGTCACTTTGTAGACCTAGGCGTGAATGGCAGGATAAAATTAAAGTGGTTGCTAGGAAAAGAAATAATGTTCATTAATTACAGACTTTTTGAACGAATAAAGACTTGTGTGTAAATTACAAAAATTAAGGATACACTTCGAGTAAAAACACAACCAAAATGGGAAAAGCATGCAAGAGACTCGTGTTTTATAGAGAATATACAATTTGGGAGTTAGGAAATTAATTTTCATTTAATAAAATAGCCAAAATAACAATATAAGTGATGCCCTCGCTGGCAAATTGTTTCACAAGTGTTTTCGAACCAGATTTTCAATAGGAAAGTTTAAGATATGTTCATAGACCGAGAAATAGATGTTCTTACCAAATAAACCAGCCAGTGCATGCTCTAATTCGGTCAAATTATAAAACAGTAGGAAGTATGCTGTTATATTCTGAACTGTACTTCATAATAACTTGAGGCGAAATGACGGATGGACATGATGAAGATAGCATCTCATAGGCATCTAAAAGGAGATGTCACAGACGCCACTGTAGTCGTTTAATTGAAGCGACGTATCATGGCGTCCAACGCTAAGTCTATAATGAGTTGGAACCGACATAATCAAGGAGCTGTTAGTTTCAAAGCACAGGAGACCAGAGACCGAGGAAGAGGAAATTAAGCGGCCTCTGTCACTATATTTGTCGCTGTAATTCACGCTGCCTTTAGTGACAAACGTGGCTTGTGGTTCATGAAGACGTGACAACACAGGGAACGGTTTCATGACATATCCAGTGACTTTCGCATAAAGTCTGTTCACTGAGGCACAGTTTTCAACA
>NW_019059765.1:51083-89109 GCF_000696155.1 Zootermopsis nevadensis
CCGTGTGACTTCTTCTTCTTCCCAAAGATGAAAATTCAGCTAAAGAGAAGGAGATTTTAGACGATAGAAGAGATTCAGGCAGAATCGCAGATGGTGCTTGACAGGCTGACAAAGAAAGATTTCCAGGGATGCTTCCAGGCTTGGCAGCGGCGCTGGGATCGTTGTGTTCACTCCCAGGGGAACTACTTCGAGGGTGAGGGATGAATTTAATACCTGAGATAAGTGTACGGGTTTTTATAGGCGCAGTCTTGAAACTTTCCGATCGCACCTCGTACACCTTTTCACTGTCGGTAAACGTCTAATAGACAACATGACCAAACAACTCAGTAGACAGTCATATTCAATGCGACATAAAAGTTCGAAAACCATTTTTTCTCTTTAACATAAAGAAGCATAAGAAATATTCACACAGCTGATTTCACGCGAGAAAGGATCGATCATTCAGAGAGCAGGGGTTAGTAAAACATTATAGGCACAACATTTGTCGTTTAATTAGCACACACTATTCCAAAACTTATGTCTGGAACTTTGTAGTTCCTTTCAGCGATAAGCGAATCCATCCTAAAGGATATTCCTTGAGGACTAGATTGTTATTTAGTCGATGAAGTAATTTCATGTTTAATGCAGTCTTTTTCCTCTCTGTTTATTTCAAGTTCAGTTCACAACAGATAGATAATTAGAGCTGAGTACAACATCTTAACCCACTAACTAGATGGCTTACCGAACCCGAAGATTCGTCACCGAATTAACAAAAGCCCTCTACTGTCGAAAAAGTACGGAAACAAGTGATCAAGTGTGTATATCGACGGATCGAACACGATTCCTGCAACACCTGGTATTTCAGCGCTACCATTATAGCAGATTAGATGACGGGGTACCAGCAGCTAGGCAGATCAGCGGACATTGAACCAGTCATTATTTTCCAGAACTAATGCAGCGCGTTAACTGCCACCATCCACTACGTAAATTTCTCAGTGTGGTCATGTGTCCTATCTCAATGGCGCCATCAGGATTAATTCCGTTATGTTTACAAACACCCTTCAGTGACAGTAATTACACTAGCAACAAATGTTCCTGTGGGGAGAGGCAGATGCAGGGGTTGGGAGTAAACCTTATCCAAAACGTTGTTCGTTGAAATACGCGCTAACCTTTATCAATCTGATTGCGTTCAGAATTATTCACAGCGCGTGTGTGTAACAGAGTTGGTAACAATAACCTTAATAATACATCCATTCACTGGGAATGGAAGGAGAACAATGGGAAGACCTAGATGTAGGTGGGTGGATAATATTAAAATTAATCTTAGATGAATAGTATTAGGTGGTGTGGACTGGATTCATCTGGCTTAGGATAGGGACCGGTGGCGGGCTCATGTGAACATGGTATGGAACCTTTGGGTTCCATAAGATGTTGGGAATTTATTGATTATCTGAGCTACTGTTGGCTTCACGGAAAGGACCTGGCTACGTGTAAGTAAGTGATGAGGTCTCGGGTAACTTTACGTTTGCATTTTAAAACTTTGTAGGTATTCTTTAAATAGTTCTGTGTGGTTATTAATTACAGGTGGATTAAGGTACTGCAGGAAGAGATGCATTCTTCCCAGGCAGATATTTATGAGCTACAGTGAAGTGGTTGTATTTAAAGTTTTAAAGTTGTAAATAACAAGTTTCAGGACCCCTGTACCAATGCTGAGAACACGAAAGACAGTTGGGGAAATGAAACAGCTCTCAAAAGCAGGGGATTAGGCTTACCTGACTTTCAAGATGTCTCCTAATTGGAAATCACCTGTACCTACAAAAGGCGCTATTTTCTCAGTCAATAGTGCACATCATACGTGCAGATATTTTTCTCATGGTCACAGCAGGTTGTCAGGTCTTTCTGGACAGAACAGTCTTTGTCAGTTACGAATACCTGGCAACTGCGTGGTTTAGTGTTAGTGCGCAGAATTAAAATACCCCATTTCGGACTTCGTCCCAAATCTACCTGCTCTAGACTCCTACGCTGTGCATTTCTGCCAGACAGTTAATAGCGGTAGAAAGATATCGGTTTGTCGAATAACGCAATTAGTAACACCAAAAAGAGCAACGAACTTGTTATCTACGGCATAGCAGGATTTGAGGTTCTCACGGCCGCGAGCATGAAGATGACTGCTTTCTGGGATACAGCACCGTGAGGTCTGTCAGTTTACCAAAGTTTCAGAGTTTCTTCTTGCCTTCATCATCAGGGCGGTCGTGGCGCGCCCGTGAGTGTTTTACTTACCACCTTGATGATGGAGGCAGCAAGCACCTCTAAAACATCGTAAACGTCTACCACACTACACGGCGCAACAACCCAGAAGGTGGTCATATCCTTACCTTATTCGTAAATGAAATTATGATTTGCTACTATTGTTTCCGAGTAAATAATTATGATGTTTCAGTGTGCCAGACACAATAGAATTTTCATTAATGCGAACACTTCATAAAAGTTTGCCAATTTTGAATTATACTATTTTTACTGGGATGTTCTCCGGCTCTAAGCGCTTCCAACACGCCGCGTGCAACCGCGAGCAGAAGTAGTTCTGCCCTCGACTACAGCTACACTTTGAATACCAGAAAATTACAATGCAGGAACATGTGAAGAGTCAAAGCAAAGTTTTACTAAGTATTTGTTCAAGTGTGAAATGGAAAATACTGAATGTGGTTTATGTAATATGTCAATACAGAGGAAAACAAGAGGGAGATGGGAGTTGGCGGTCAAACTCAAAACTGACCACCTGCCCTGAAAGCGCACAATGGGGGGGCCCCACCACAAAGTGGCCTGTCAACCTTGTATGGATAGCAACCCTAGCTTTGTTCCTTTATGTGCTCATAGTCGGAAATTCTCAAACAGACGTTGGAAACTGAGTTTGGGTGGTATCTGAAAGAAGATGGTCAATACTGATATTGAAAGAAACAGGCTTTTTCTGTTCAGAAATAGACACTAGTTTTTAAATGGACAACTCATGTTTCCATTGGTAACTGTTCACTCAATAATTCTTGTATAACGCTTTCCTTCACTGCTATTGACGGAATTGTATATCGTGGACAAACATACGAAAGAAGTGACCATGAGTAACCAAAGCACACCTGGTGAGTGAAAATGGCGTTGTCTCAGTGCTTATTAAACACCAAACAACGAAGCAGATGTGCAATTACACTCATAACTGATCTCCACACAAAACTGAGATGAGTCAAGTAGCAGATTCATATAAACACGATAAAGACCCATTGCGTTCCCATAATTGGCGGAGGATTGCTTCATCAGTTGAGCGTTTGTTAGTGTTTAAAGAAGTAGTTTGGCCGGTGGAATATTCAAGGGGAAGGCTAGGAGGGAGTCACTTGTACGATAGTATTATGTTTCGTCTGCCTCCAAGAAGAACGAGGAGCTTATCGGACTGAAAGCACGAACAAAACAAATAAACTGACCTTGCCAGCCTCTCCACCGGCCAAAAGCCACTGCGTCTGCTGTACTTCTCTTCATGGATTTCTTAATTAAGCCTGCCTCCTAAGTCTCTGGAACAACTGAGAAGAGATGACAATGTCTGACAAAGTTTAATTAGTGAAGAGATTGTTGAAGATGTTGATTTGCCAATCTATGAAATCAGATATACCGATAGCCAAGATTTCGCCCAGTGCTTTAAATTCTACGAGATTGCCACTAGTTCCCCAGAAGTAGGCCTACTAGTGTTCCCACAGGTGCTGCTTCCGCTTTGCCCAGGGTCCTTTGTGCAGGTTTTACTGTGACTGTTACAGGTACATGGCTGTCACATCTGCTACGAGGTATCGCGGTGCACAGAGAGGTCTCCTCCTCACCTGTTGGCGAAGCCACGGTTGCCCGCGTACCTGGCTGGCGAATGGGTCAGTGCGCGTTGCGAGACACGGCCACTGGGTCTCTTCCTCACCCGCCGACTTCGCTTCCATGTCGGCGAACGGACGTGGCGCGGGGAGTACCGTTTCTATTCCGACCCTGCCTGTTCCGTGCCGACCTTCACCGCCGCTGCGTCAGGCCGCTACTCCCGCAGCCCAACCACCTCCAGCAAAGTAGAAGGAGGCACCGAGTTCGACTTCAGGGTCGAACACGCTTCTCTCACAATTCTTGATAGAGGAATGGCTGAGAATCTGCAAGGTGACTCTCGGTGTGTTCCCGGTGGTGTCTGGAAGGTCGGAGTGCCCAGGGACTTAACTCCGTCACGTGGGTGTGCTCCTCTGGGGATCATTGTCCCCAGCACAGAGTACGAATTGGTACGAGTTGAAATGGACGCTCAAGGAAACCAATTACTGCTAATGGGACAACCGGATACTGATAACCGGAAGAGAGGACCTAGAGACCGTCCAACTGCATACCAACTGCCGCTCATTCACTGTCGAAGTCTACCACATTTTTCGCCTAATCACCACCATTATCATCATCCGGATGATGACTTCCATGACAACCATCTCTTTCCTGTTTCTCACGCAAGAGTAGATCTGAGGTCTTCTTCAGCAAGACTTACAACTAGGTGCACAAGTTCCCTGGCATTCTTAACAATTCTTCTTACAGCAAGGGCAATAATCTCTGTGTAATGAACGAGTGTCTGCATTGGTGTCGTAGAAATGCAGAATTGCATATGGAATGCAAAAATAAAGAAAATAAATATTGTGTCGTGAAAACAGCTAATTTTACATAGTTCTGTAGTGGGACTCAGCGTCTGTAACATTTCTTATGTACCTTTTGTGCTTCTAGGTTTATACGTCTGACAATTACAGTAAACCCTCGATTCAACGGATTTCGGATTTAATGGTCATCGTCCGTATTTGACGATGAATACAGATATCAGCAACCCGTGATTCCTTCCACATTTTGGGTTACTCTTTGCTTTTGAGCTTTACGATTTCGTTTAATTTAACCCTAAAAATGCAAATGACAGTTTTTTATGTAAACATACTTGTTTGAAAAGTGTAACCATCAAATTCTCGTCAGCTCACTACTTCGAGTTGATCTTTCGGAGGAATAAATACCTGTGTAGGACTTGTGGTTTTCACGGAGGTGAGTCTGAAGATTGCTGTCTTCGAATAAATAGCTCTTACCTTCCACTTCAGAAATGCATTCCCTCTAGGGTTGAGGGAAATCGTTGAGTCCAATTGACAACAAAACAGGAAAGGGTAGTCATTTTGAAACGAGTGAATGGGATTCCCGTGATAAAGAGAAGGTAGCAGGACCAGAAGTTTCATCATTGGTAATTCCAAACCCCATAATTGGACAGACTCTGAGCCAACTGTAAAAGCTACTGAACAAAGAATGTTCTAAGGCGAAGGATGACCACAAAATTCCCAAGCTGGTATACGACCACTTGTTGGCTGCCTACAACAACGTATTTTACCACGGAAAATAACAGCAGATTAAATGAATGAATTACTAGGGTCGACTTATATCGAAAATCTCACTGTTCTTTGAAATATACATAAAGATGTCCCGACCTTTACAGCTGCAACTTCATCAACAAACGTATTACACATCCATATAATAAACTGTACACCCTGAATATGCATGATATACGTATGTCAAGATTATATGTGGAAATGGCATTATTAATGTTATGAATATTTGTGATAATTTGTAATTTAATGTCGATATATATTGTATAAATTGAAATGTTGAGCTCATAATAAGGAAACACTGTCGTGTGAAATTCAAGATAATATCAAGATATTATTCTTACGATTCTTACTTTCTGCGAATCACAAAATTGTTATACACAGCAACATTGTGCACTATCAGCAGACTTCAGAAGTCATTAATTTTAATTTGGTGCACATCTTATAAGAACAGTTCGATAACAGTTAAATTGAATTGCCAGTAGAATACTAAAGCTGCTTAGAAAATGGGACAATAAATCTGTCAAAAAATAATGACTATAATCACTTTTGTGTACTTCTGCATCAGTTTTCTAAACAGTAAGTTTTAATTATGACACCCTCTGCTGGGTTCACCGTTTAGAGCACAAGGCCAGGTGATGGGTAAAGAAAATTTCCGTATGTTTTTTTTATAATTAAATGAATCTAACGTACTGAAATATGCAGCGCGTTCCTAGTCTCTGAGTTTTCAACAAAAATTTTAGCGAAAATAAATATTATACACCTTCTTTTCCGTACAGTTTGATGAGTCGTAAAATGTAGGCCTACCTTTGTGGCGTGTAATAGTAAAGAACACTTTTTTATTGCAGTTCATGAATTTTCATATGAATTTCTTAAAGTTAAATGTAATAGACCGTCGATGTAACATTTGTACTAGTATGTTAGTTGTTCTGATAATCCTAGCTAAATCGTCTCTGCTACAGTATCTTTTTGTGATAAACTTCTATGATAAGCCTGTATTATATAAGGATTTCAGATAATTCTAAGATTTATTTCCATTTACAGGGTAATTAAATATTGTATATACCTGCAATTTGTACGCTTGCAAACAAGTTTTAATATCGCTAGTTGTACTTAAGACGTCACCTCATCACAACAAAACTAATATAGAAACATAATAATAAAGATAACGGTGACCGTAACTTTGTGTAAATGTGACATATGTTTGTGTTTTGAGTGTCTTTAGTAGTTGAAGTAAACACAGAACCTCTACGAACTTATGGCAAAGGAAGTGGTCGTGGCCTATTTATTTCATTGTCTAGCAAGTGCATCGAGGGATTGAGACCAGCCCTGCGATCACCCAGTTACCTATCCATTGAGTACCGAAGCATGAAGCTCGCTACTCACATTACCCTATTTACAGACGTATAGACTGCCACTGTGTGGAGACACCTCCTCAAGTCAAGGGTGTCCCTTTGCTGGGTGATGCTTAAACACATGAGTGTGACGGGGTGGAAGGATGTAAAGTTTAGATGCTGGTAATTGAATGTACGTAAATGTTTACTCACAGAACGAAGAAAATGAAGAATAAAAGACGTTTACTTCCTGCGTTTGCTTAAGTTCACGCCTTCGTTCATGTCTTGTCGTATCTGTACACGAATTTATACAGTAACTGTATGATTGTTTAAAATCACGTGTTTTTCTTTTGGGTAGGTGTTTATGTATTCGTAATGGGAGAACAGTAAATATTAGCAATACATAAACAATTAGTAATTGTGTATCTGCACATAGGGATTCAGAATGGTTCCTAAAATCCGACGCCTATCCCTGATATGCATTCAGCATTTTGTAGCAAGAGAGGCATACTTTGATAATACTACGATTTATCACAATCAAAGGCTTACACGATTATTTGGTACACTATAATATTTCAAAGGACTGTCATATCTTTGTATCACTGTAGTGTTTATCAGAATTTAAGGACAGTGGTTTCCCAACGTTTCTCTCTCTCCCTCTCTCTCTCTTGCTTGAAACAATTAAATTGTTTATTAACACTTGCATCCATCCTTGAACATCCATACTAAAACAAAAATATAGGATGCTTCTCACCTCGGAGCCCCGAGTTCACTTTCAAAGCAGTCCAAGTGGGGATTGAAAGGGTGTTTTTCAAGCACTCTGGTTCCCCCTTGCCAAACGTATTACAGTCGTTGGTTTCTACTGTCTTATCTCTCTGCTCAGGCAAGTGTGGAATAATTCATTCAGTGAAGTTATGGCTACCAAGTAAATGACCGGATTTGATTCCCGGTAGATATTTTCTATTTACGACCAAGTTTAGACCGCTTCTGGGATCCACTTCGTCTTCAAGGTAATATTTACCCGGCCGGAGTGCGAAGCTGAAAACCCACCTGCTTCTACACAGTGTGGAGGTTAACATAAGAACGTATTTAGGGCGAGACAAGGGAAAGTCTTACCTTTGCCTTACGGAACGAATCTGGGCTACAGTATGAGGCTCCACTGCGTCCAGTCCCAAGGCGAAACATCCAGAACACATAACGAATGGTTATTTATTTGCACGTGTATTTTTGGTTTTATAGTGGAAGGTATAGCGACTATTCCTGTCTCAACTAGCGTGTAATAAAGGAAGGGAGATCTGCGCTTCGCACTGTGGTCATGCAAGCGTTAAGCCAGGACTTAATTGAGAAATTTAAACTTCGTTTTTACAGTGGTGTTAATTACTTCGAACTACTGTACAATTAAGTGCAACATATAATGCAGCAAATTTCAGCAATGACGAAACATCTAAGAATGTTGTGCCATGTTCAGTTAACATTTCAACTGCTTTCGTTTCTCAGTATTTTGTTCCTGGCAGTCCATTGCGCGTTTGTCAGTCCAATATATACGCCTACATTCGACAAAGTAATCCCATGAAATACACTTTTGTTATAATATTTTTTCATCATTACTTAAAACGTTAAATTATATTAAAAATAACGTAATTAACCCATGTAAAAGTGATACATACGACATAAATATGAATGCACATGCAGTTAAGTTGACTTTAAATCAATACATCAATATTCTATAAAAACAAACCTAATGATCAGCTTTGTATGACGGACTTGTACTTGAGAAATACAGGGTTCGACTCTCAGTACATTATACCTGAGTCTGATTGAAATTTCTATTGATATATGTCATTATCTGCAGGGTAATACCAAAATTGTCCCTAACATTCATAATCATCTCATGTCATTCGACACTAAGGTACACAAAAGACAGGCTGCTTCAACATCTGAAGAATAATTCATGCAGGAGAAACAAAACACGTTTTTGAACACTCGGCACCCAGCTGGGAATTACATAACGCATAATCGCTTACGTATCTTCGTTTGCTCCTAGATCCTTTTAGTATTCCATGTTACCAAGGTTGGACTGACCAGAGTGCACGCAATGAATGTGAAATGTATTGTTTAAAGTTTACTTTCATCATTCTGTAGTCAGAGACTAGACTTACGACAAGTCTGTGTGTTTCTCCAAGTCTCGAAGCAATGACCAATTTTGATTAAATCTGGTATAAAAATCCTGACCGCACACAGCTTTTCGCCTTACAACGTCAATTTTTTAAATTACTGCCACGAGGGAAATGCAGGGGGCACAAGAGAGCGGAGACTACAGGAGGAAGGAAAAAGCTATGAAATCTGTAAGAAATTTGAACTTGCGCACTTAGGAACCGAAGTAAACTAGTACGACGCCCTGGTAAACACATGAGTGTCGAAACATGTAGCCAGGTAACACTATTAAGTGAAGCGTACATAGAAAACAGTATTAATATCGAGTAATGTGTATATTCTTCACCAGATGTCATTAGGAAGACCAAAGAAGAATAAATTTGTGGGATATGCAGTACGCATAGAAAATGGGAAATGCCTATAAATTCAATTTGGAAATCATGAAGTGAAAAGACCACTTGCGAGATGCGAAGTTAATTTAAAATAGTTCGGTGTTGTGTGAGGTCTGGACTCCAGCCAATTATAAATACATACACGTAAACATAATACACATGTCAATTAATGCTCCAGGTTCGACTCTCTGTTTCACGTGCAGTCATTCTCCACTGTTATACACACGTGCACGCGGCAGACTCAATCGACTTCATAAAGAACAATGAGAAGGTCTGCATATGACATCTACTAATGACAATTACAATTTGGTTAACTAATAACAGGGGTCGGGTAACAACATTCTGTTTCATAAAACGTATAAAAACTTCGGTGGGGGTCGCGGAGACAGCTCAAAGCCCTCCCACCTGGACACTCGTGGTAACCAAAGAGAACACACAACACTCATTCGATACAGCCATTAGCGTGTGAAACGTGAACATTAACTTGTCAAATAAACATTTATTCAAAACATGTTCACGGTATCACAACACGCCTCTTGTTTTAAAGCAATAGGCGGTCTATGTCCATTCCGTTGTCCTATACCATTTAGTTACGTTTATTTCTGATTTCTATAGTCATTAGAAGCCAAACAGGTCATTGTTAAGTGACGACAGAGTTATTCTGAGTTCCTGAAGAGGGAAACAATACATTCATTCTAAACGATGATAAACGACTACAAGAATGGATAATATTTTAGGTATCACGGCGGCGAATATGAAGATTGGGATGTTTTGCTGTAGTCTGGTAGAGTTTATCGATGTTTGACAGGTGCAGGGCCATGGCCATGGTGATGAAAGTAGAAGGCATCTCTCTCTGAACATCTGTAGACTCCTACCAGGCTACACGGCGCAACATCCCAGAAGACAATCATCTTATACGTACAAGAATACATGACGTCATAACCCAACGTAGAAGAATGTAACCAACATCTTCAGGGCCGTAGAAACCTGAAGTCTGTCGTCTAAGTAGGTCTACATTTGTAGGTCTATAGCGTGCCTCGTAAACAACATTTTCAGCAAAATCGACTTACCTTATATACAGCTCTAAAGAAACGGTTAGCCTAATCCGGGCACTGGAAGAATGCAGTCCACAAAGAAATTAAATTTTTACTCGCATTAACGGCGCACTTGTACATAATGCTTGAGTAACATGAATATTTAACTGGCAATAAAAGGCTGTTTATCACTTTTATTTTAGCCCTACATGGTATGATGAGCTGTATTATAATCAGAAAATATCGTTATTTTGCTTGGGTTCCTAGTTTGGCCCTACTTAAGTAAAGTTGCTCTTGTCACCACGCCATCGACGAAGACGTATCGGGGAGTGGAGTTACTGATAAACACATATTTGACCTCAGCACCAGATGAGGTAAGTGATAAGCTTCATGCCCCGTCCGCTTAATCCTAAAGATAAATATATCCGAGTTGACAAAAGTCTTTTGCCCCTACTAGAAATCGTAACTCCCTTGTCCTAATTTATTGTTTTAATTAACTATCTGCAACTGCGTATGAGTAAGTTTCAACACCTTGAGGACACAAATCTTGTTTTATGATATCGCGTCTCAATTAATTGTAAATAGTGCTGTTTTTATTTTATTATGGGAAATAGGAGTTGAAGGAGACTGGATTTTGTTGGCCCAGGACAGGGTCCGGTGGAGGGCTTTAGTTAAGTCGGTGATGAACCTTCGGGTTCGGTAAGCCATCTAGTTAGTTAGTTAGCTAGCTGTTTTTATTTTTGTGCATGTCTACAAAAACATTCAGTCATTTCGAATAGCGCTTATGTATTTAATAATATTTCTAGCGCCAAGATTGCAACTCGGTTCTTCCGAAATAGTCCCCCGCCCCCCAATAAAGATAACTGCCCATCCTTGACTGTTCAATGCTCGAAGCAGACAGATTTTATCCCTCTCTTAACCAGTACCTTCCTCTGACAAACGAAGTCTTGTGTATCGCTCGTTCCCCCCGTCCTACATTTAAACCTGTCCTTTGTTTTTCAAAGTGCAGAAGAGGGAACCACAGGGGTGAATTGCTTTCCGATATATTACAAGGGCGGGGATAATCCCTACCAATGTCTCTCTAATCCCTCTTTCCTTCAACATACACCCCCCCTTAGTTTGTGCAATACGTGTTGCACAAAAGTGACCTAAGTACGTTACTTTTATCGAATATAAATTAGTAACTACATCGATATTGCGACAGATCACGTGGCTGCATAATTTTATTTTGCAGTGTTATAAAGTGAAACGATGATGATGACAGTGATGATTCATTATTGTTGATCAGGAACGATCCTCACTAGTTTCTCTACTGCTATGCCAAGAGGAACCAGTGTTACTTACCCCAGTCACTTTTGCGATAAAGTGACGTGCGTTAATTACCGAGCGCGTAAGGAAGCTGTACGCATTAGAGAACTCGGATCAGAATGGGGATAATTTGTCAACTTCAGGCTTCGTCCAATTTAATCCCATACAGTAACTACTTCATAACGGAGGTATACCTGAAGTCAGAATAGGAGGTATTCGGGTCTAATCTGAAATCGGAGCCTCTCGAACAAGAAGCAGGACTCTCGCGGTAAGACAAAGCCACGCGCTTGTTTCTGGATGGAGTTTGATTGGTAATCTTAAGACTTCGGCCGCTTTACCCGAGGAGAAAAGCTTTGAAACCATTTGATGTTAGGGTGGGTAAGCTCCAGAGACAGTCTGGAAAACACCTCTGTCTTGCCGGGAATCGAACCCTGCTTCTCCAGCTTCAAGCCAATTCTGTAGCCGAGCCACCTGCGTCCTTACTGACTAGAATTCATCTACAAGAAGCTGTGAAGTTGCAGTTTCTATATTGTAGGCCAGAATTCCTTTTCCAGTTGTACACTTTGAAGGCGGTTGGTCACCCATTCGCAAGTCGCATTGCTGTCTGTTGATGTTTAGAGCCGTCGCCACCAGCTAAACCAACTTAACGGGAAATGAAAACAGTGGAAGTGACTTGGGGCATTATCCTCCGAACAGCCAGCAGGTGCGTAATGAATCTCTATCCAGGCAGACTGCGGGAGGCCACCTCACTGGATGTTCCCTTAACGGTCACAATTAACAAGGTAAACATGGGGTAAAGGACCACCCCCTGAGTCTAACCTGGAGTAATGTTCCGGCAACCCTCCAGCTGGGACGCTAGAGATTTCAATTTTAGATGTCGCGTACCCATTGTGGCGTGGCAGACAGGAGTCCACTGGCAGGCGCGGCTCCACGAATCGATGATTGTAGCTCTTCATAAATACTGAATTACTTCAACTCAACAATTAAACTGAATTTATAATACGAATAGGTTTATTATGTTGTAGATTGTCTATTGTTCGAGATGTACTTGACATAAGCATTTACAAAGTTACTTTCTATTTTGATATTACAGACTACCGCTGAGATAGGATACGGGGCATTTTGAATTTTAAGCTAGTATGCTAACCGCGGTGGTATAGTCTAGTATTCAAAAGGTTTCTGGTTACGTAGATTCTGACTGTCGTCAATAATATTTATTTATTTATTATTTATTCAGTGTTCTGTCTGACGACAGGTCCATATGAACAGGATCCTTCCATCCTTTTCTCGGACTGGGACCTGTTCATATACGTTCTTGGCAGATGATCCAGAAGTGGTTTGCCATTGCCTTCTTCTGTGTGTGAATGGAGTAATTGTTCGGATGCCACGGAGTAACCGGGGAAGCCCCCGGAGGAAAACTCCGTGTTGCCTAGACCACGGCCTTGCCCAACACAAGTTATAAATTCGGGCACGGCTGGGGATCGAACCCGAGACCCCAGGATTACAAGGCCAGCGTTCTAACCGCTAGACCACCGTGGCTCTTGTCGTCAATAATACCAAAATAAAATAGGAATAACAAATGTCAGTATATGCCCGCGTTATTTATATTTTCTTCTTAAAGATCTGGGAACTAGAGGAACAAAGGTTAGTATGACACGCACTGCGCATCCTTCACACAGCGTCCAAAATAACGTTCTAGCGTTGACGGTACGGAACGACGAGTGTGGACGTGTTACAGCACGGCGAACACCGTCACGCCGAATGTTATTTAATCGGTGAATACCTTCTTTGTCGTTGCATAAAACGTGCAGAAACGAGCGAATTCAAAATAACAGCTACGAAGTGCAGGCGCCAAGTAAACTGAAGCGGACTATATCAACCTATAGCCTAAAGATGGGAACTGAGCCAATTCTTGAAGCATCAGCTATATCTTATACAGTGGACAGTGTTCAGCATTATATTTCGTCTATTAATTCAACTCTCTGCTTCAGCTTCCACACGTCTTTACCTCTGGCATGTACCGAATCAGATTCTGAAACTCTGACCACATTAGGCGTTTGGGATCACTTCGTTTACCCATCACAGCAGCACAATACAAGAAAACAAGTGAATGTTCAACCTTTTAAATTATGAAGTTAATCTAAATTACATTAAAGTATTCGGTTCCTGTATTCAAGAAATTCATCTGCAGTTATGCCCTTGCGTTGACTCTTACATAACGAAATGAAATCCATAATTAAGCCCATGTTTATTTCAGTATTCCGAATTACGGAACTCGTAAGTAGGCGACAGATTCCGCAGTGCTATAACGATTTAAATAACTCTACGTCATCGTCTAATAGCTCAGAACATTAATTCTGAGCTTTCAGAAAATTTCATTCGTTTCTTGACGTATTTGAACCGACTATACACGTAAAGTCAGCGTACAAAATGCTTCTGCAGCTGCCCTGCAGATGACAATACAGCATTGCGCAGACTGATACGCCATCTGCTAGCAAACTTGTAACTCAACAATAACCTATCCAAAGCGTTTGTACCCCCGTCGTTAGGTGACGACTCTAAACCACGTGGTGGTTTCCGTCATCTAGCGGACGAAATTGGAATTACTCTGTAGACTGAATGAGAGCACAACTTTTGCCCGCTTTTTTCAAAAACAGACGAAAACATTTCTTGGTATAAACTTTTATAACGTCTGCAGAATATTTGGCTTTATATAAATATTGTATTATCGATTTACCAAAAATATTTTACTTGATCATATTCCTTCGAATCCTTCACTTATATTGAATAGATAGGTGTATTACAAGAGAGAATCACTTTTTTCTAAATAAATGAAAATTATAAATAACTCCTTGATGTAGAGTCCTTCACGAGGCAAAAGTGCGCTCAGCCGGTCAAGAAATCTCAGATCTTTTATGGAACGCGTAAAGACAGCCACTGACACCAATTCTGAGTCTTCTCATATGTCTTCCTTTCACATGTTTTAAACCAAAATATTGTCTGTATAAAATGCAGATCAGTATGAAAATTGCGAATAATTTACATTCGTTTATAGCATTCCTTATCTGTTTCATGTTAATAAATTTCGTTTCCATCAAATATTTTTCACGAGATTGATTTAAAAAGGGATAATCCTCAGACGTTAGAGCAAACATAAACTGTTCGTTCCTAAGGCTATGTGTAGTGTGGGAATTATAGAGGGCCAAAATCTTTTATCTTCCTGTCTACAAACTTAAACATAAAAATATAGAATAGTATAATCTTATCCCCTGTTTTGTATGGTTATAATATTTGGTTCTCACCTTCAGGGAAAACTGAGAAAGCTTGGAAAGGGGTAACGAAGAAAATATTTGAATGTAAGAAAAATCGAAGGAAGAACAATGGAGAAAATCACATAGTGAGGAACTTCGTAATATGCGCTATTCACTAAATATTGTTAGGGTGATTAAACCACGGAGAACCAGAATGGTGCAACATGCAGTAGTATAAGCAGGTTGAATTAGCAATTAACAATTAATTGGAAACGTCAACAGAAAATACCTCTTTTTGAGCTCTAGACATAGAAGGATGCGAACAATTCCACAGGTAGCAGAGAGGTAAGGTGTGGAAATGATGAGTAAAGTCAAGTGGCTCCGGATAGCGTGTAGTGGCAGAATAAAGAAATTAAAGTTCCTGAGAAGCAGGAAATTTCTTTTTCAGCTGAATATGTATCAAATCTCGAGAAACAATCTGTCATGTTGAAATATACAGAAAAAGATTTTGAGAAATAAACAAGTTTCGTCACAATAAATGAGTAACCTTGCTGTCTGAAGTTCAGGTAAGTTGCCATGTATATTAAATCATCCCGTACAAAGTTATCTATTTATCTCTGTCCCTGATCTGGTTTCTAGTTGATCATCTTCGAATTATATTGTGCACAAGTGCTTCGTTGCTTGACAACTAATTAATTCATAATGCTGTGTATGTGGCAACAATTTCATTTAGTTAGTGCATATTATTTTAAGGCAAGAACGAGCAGGTACATACATTAATAAACCATTAAAAAGTAACTACGTTACAGCAAAGAAGTCTTATCCTTTTTCACGGTTCTGTGTGTCATTATAAGACGGAAAAACTGACCTCATTTAATGATTTAGAAAATGACGTCCAGGCTGCGGTAAAAGCCAATTCGTTTTGTCAAGATAATACGACGAATTCAATTATGAACGAGCGAATTCCCCTGCGATGGTCGGTCTGGTCTGGTCGAGAGAGGTCATTTATCTCTAATAGCTAAGTTGTCGGTAGCGAGTTGCCCTTGCACAATTCATTTATTATCGGTTCATGTAAGGACCAATCGGACGGCTTGTTATTGGCTTAGGCGCGCGGTAACCCCCTCCCCCCCTGTTGGCCAAAACACTGTACATCCATTGATTCACTAAGGCTAAAAGTGGCACAAGGAACATATAGGCCTCCTTATTACATAATCTAAGACGTGAGAAATCTTCTATCCCAACTTAATGATTAACAATATACCGAACAGATCAATAAAGTGACTAATTTTCCATTGCTACATTTTGTGATGTAGACTAGGACATTTATCAGTAACAGTGAATACTTGTCAGCAGTGGCGGAACTAAGGCGGCAGGCAACGTAGGGCATCTGCCCCTAGTGGGGCGCAGTGACCATACTCAGAACACACCGATGAATTAAAAAGAACAGATTATCCGTGCGAAATTCACTACGAATTGCGAACGATTAATGACGGCTAACCTGTACACATCTTTCTTCTTTGGAAATAACCTTCCTCGCTATACAAATTTAGAATGAAGCCTCCAAGTCTTTCAAGAAGTGTTGAACTTCTATAAAGTCTGCTAGTCTTCACCATAGAGCCTCCAATCTTTCAAGAAGTGTTGAACGTCTATAAAGTCTGCTAGTCTTCACCATACTTGGAGATTTTTTCCCTCGTAGAAACGCATTAAAGCATTCACGAAACATGTCCGTTTTTATGTCGTATTTTAACCAAAAATTATATAAAATTTAATGAAAATCAGTTAAGCAGATCTCGAGGTAATACATGCGGTCAGATGGACGGACCAACAGAAATGGAGAAGCTAATAGTCGCATTTTGTAACTCTTAGTTTCGAACTCACCCAAAAATGACCATGAACGTTAAGCAGTAAAGATCTGGATGATGTTAGCTATTCGTGAACTGCGCTGAAGTACTATGTTTATCTCGACATTCGCCCGGGGATATCGAAGTCAAATCACTAGAAAGCAGTCTGGCTTGGAGGTAATACGACGGAGATTCGGACTGGGTGCTTCTAGATTATACATCAAGGGCTTTACCACTACATCAATGTAATTTTGAAAGCCCCGAACGTTTAATCCTCTTATATGGAGAACGCTAGTTCTGGGTTCTGTTAGGATACCTTTAGATAAGATTTCCATCGCAACACTTTTGAAGATTAGTAACTTATAACAGAGCTACGAATATCTAACTTCAAAGATAAAGTAGAAGTATCGATTTCCCAACGTCATTCTGTTACTCGGCGTATGCTAGAAACGTTCACTTGTGTTGACTGTTACTTTTATAAACTTATTTCTTTCTAAAGTTTACCACTACTCGTATGTCACGCAACGGATACAGCAATTCTCCCATTTGATGACAAGCAGACGAACCATGACTGAAGTCAGACCTATAACCCAGAAGACAGGAACCGAAACATTTCAAAATTCGACAGTTTTGATACAATTTTATTCGAGATGTCCTAAAAGACTATTTTAGACAGAACTTGTATCTAGTGTATTTCCTGGATATCGACAAAGCACGTTTCTAAGGCTGAGAAAAAAGCAGACCCTTTAAATAGACATTTGATCAACGAAGTTATATGAGCCATGTCAAGTCACTTCTCGTGTAAGAAGATTGCCTCAAATCATTAGGTCGGTCTCTGCAGTTCCAGTACGGCTGGGACATGAATTTTCTACCCAGGGCGTGGATTCTGTTTAAAAGAGCTTGATACGAGGGTCGGTAAATTATACATGGTGATGAGATTAGACACAGAAACCGTTTCTTTCCTGTGGCTGTGAGAGCGGCCGTTGCCTGATATACAGTAGTTTGAGGAGACTTCAGATAAAGATCAACCAAAGACGAACTTCTGAAAACTGCAAGACATTTCAAAGACCGGTCTTACACAGAACCGACCAATGAGACGGAGACTCGACATGACGTTTGTAAAAATAAACAGTTTAATAAAAAGAATCCAAAATGTGAAGCTTTATAATTCAGATTGCAAATATCAATAAAGTATGTAATCAGCTTGACAACTTTCTAAGAAGAAAAATAATTAAGAGCATTAAATCTATACCAAAATGATTACATATATTGGGTTTAAATTGCATTTGCATTTAACTCAAAAATTATTGAGTGACTGCCTACCTACACACATATCTACCCATCAAAATAAGGCAAGCCTTCGTTACTGGCAGTCGAAGGCTCAGCATCACTAACAAATAAACTTAACCAGTAACCTATCTCCAAAACATACTTTGCTATAACATCTTATTAAACCACGCCCCTTTGTTATATGTAAATGGTCTCTTTTACACAATTCCCTAACCGAAAATGTTGTATGTTTTTTGTTTTACCAAAGGTATGCGCCATAGAAACGTCCTTGTTTTAACTACGGCAACTTTAAAAGAGAAAACTGTTGTAAATGTTAAAATACTCATACAAATTATAGCCTACCTTTTATTTCAAATCTTCTTGTCCGTGGAAAAACATTCTGCTTATACTGACACAAGCGGAAATGAGTAGGCATTAGATCATATGTTAAAAGTTAGTTTCTCGAATTATATCTCCCTTTCGGATAAGAGAAACGTTTACAAGGTTTCGGATGTACGCATTGACGCCATATTTATTGTTGGTATACAAAGAAAACTGAATTAAAACCCATAAGTTTGGCATTGACGCTATATTTATTGTTGGTATACAGAGAAAACTGAATTAAAACCCATAAGTTTAATGTCTCCTGCCATTTGAAAGGAGTCTGAACTATTTCTTTCTGCCTCGTACCAGGTCGCAGTTAATATAAGGGAACTAATTCCTTGGATAAGATCTTCTGCCTCATACGAGGTCGCAGTTAACATAAGGGAACTAATTCCTTGGATAAGATAAGTGTCATTAACATTCGATAACCAGTAACCGCTTTCTAACTTAAGGCCTACGCACGTATCAATGCCGCTGTCATGCTGACAAACATGGAATGAAATAATTTCCCAAATTCTTTTCTGTATTACTTCAGGTGGTTTCTTCATTTTTAATTCTCTGACAATACTTTCAGTTTCATTTTTCTTCCCCAGCGAGAGTTTTTGTCGGTGATCTTATTCTGGGTTGCAACGCTATGTGTACACATAGGTAGATACCAACGCTTCGGAAGACCTTCCTGCCTCCATCTTCGAAGTGTTAGTATCTACCAACAAGTTCACATGGTGTTACAACCCAGAATGTCAACTTCACCGCCGTTAGATCCACTAATATTACATACGAGACTTCTGTACATTTTAAAAACACACTCCCCCTTGGAAAATACAGTGTGCGTCCAGCGTTACAGACATGTGCTGGTCCCGACTCTATACTATGTTCTACCATCCACATTGAGAAACTCAACTCTGGTATTTATATTGAGCGAAATGATTCTAATATGATGTGAATAAGAAACTGAAATTGCGTTTAACAGGCGAAGAACCTGAGGTTACCAACAGGATGGACAAAACTTATATTCATTCTAAACACACATATCGAAAAGTTTTTGTAACATACATAAAGTTTTTTCATACGTAAAATGAAGACGTTTAACATGACATAACGTTGAGGACTAGGATATGGACCCACTGCATCCAGAATTCGCTACGTCTGTATTACCATAAGGTGTACCAGACTCTGAGGGAGGAGTATATTTTATTTCAGTAAGTTAGTAGTATGGTGATACAGCTTTATCGTAAGTTACACAATTCTTTCCGTGCCATCTCCCACAAACCCACCAACCACTCACTTTCCACACAGTATGCTTCAGAATACGCCTTTTCCCTTTGTTAACAGAATGCAGAAGAGAGATAAACACACATAAACTACAAAGATCGACAGAAAACGTGGCTGTAAATTATTATAAACGTGACGTCACGATTTCGTGAGCAAACACGATGTCTATATAAGTCATATATTGGCTACATGTGGAGCGCTGTTCAGGCACTCCTCTGTTATTGGTCAAGCAAAACCATTACCAATATCGTGATTTCTTTTCGTTTGTGGTTGCATGCATATGACATTTCTTGTGAGGAATAACGCAGAATAATAGGCTCTGCTGTGGATTAACGATGATTTATAATTAGGGACGTTTCCAGTATGAATATGTGGATGTATTTCAAGAATAGTAAAGGTGTTACTGCTTTAAATAATCGTTTTAACCCACAATCCATATTCCGATACTATTTTCAAACAATCTGATAAGAAAATCAGCAATAAAAGTAAAAAATGATGACGAACTTTCCTTCTTGTAGGTAACTGAGGAATCAGGATTTCGTATCTTTGGATATTTTAAAACATCGAAATTTATAATGACATGTAAATACATTTAGAATCATTTAATAAACTTAGCAATGGAATTAACATGTGGATAAATAAAAATTAAATTCGGGGAATGAACGTTAACACCCACATTCCGTTCCGTATCTGAACATCCAAAATGAAACCATCAAAGAACTGAAAATGTACACATTGGTTCAAATCACTGCTAAACTCGGTTCCTAACCCTATTGAAGTAGGGCATTTTGAGAACAGAGTGCTAAGGAGAACGTTATAACCTGAGAGGTAGGGAATAACAGGAGGACAGGGGGATTTATAATGTAAATTAATTTCAAAATATTATTAGGGCAATCACATAAAGGAAAGTGAGATGGGCGGGACATCTAACACACTCTAAGAAACGAGAAACCCACGCAAATATTTAGCCGAAAAGCCGACGATAAGAGACTGTATAGTAATATTACACTGAATCTTAAAGTTTGATTCTAGGGTTAGCTCTTGAGGTCGTGTACTGAATTCATATGGCTTAAAATATCTGAGTCGCGGTCTACTGTGTTGCGATGCCATGCACGGTGGGTGGTTACCAATAATTTGCTGTAACGTACGGCCTCTATGCGATTCGTAACGGGGCTTTTGTTAATACGGCGATGAACCTCCGGGTACCATAAAGAGCGACGAGATTCTTAATCAGATGGTCGACTAACAATTGATCAACGATGGCTGTTCTGTATGCATAACTCTTCATCTCTGCCAACAGAGAGCAGTTGAATACAAAAAGACGCATCGTGGGATACAGAGAATCGATCTGATCGACGCTGACACTTAATGCAATTATTTTATCGTCAGTCTAATCGATATTGGCACTGCAAGGTTTAAGGTCGTTCGTCATCAATCTGAAATACCTTGACGCGAAACCGAATACGTAACGGGTGTTTGTTTTAAGCTACTTCACTGTAATACGCATATTTTCCAAATGAATTATTTGCTTGCTACATACGAACCTCATTGACCCTTGTGTTAATTTAACACGGGTACAGACATAAATCAGAAAATGCACACAGATCTCAACAATCCTTGTCTGTTCGCCGATAACTGGCCTTTGCGAATGGTTCCAGTGACGTTAATATGTAGAAATTCAGGGTCTCACGGAGGGGAGTATAAATATGGCTATCCTTTTGGGTTATAGCGCCTTGTGGTTTGGTAGGAATTTACTAACGTTTCAGGGGTACTTGCTGCATCCATCATCAGGGCGCTGAACAGAAATGTTTAATATTGTATTTGATTAAATATTTAAATTAAAAATGTTTCAAATATGCAATATTAAACTTAATGGAAATATGTTTGGTAATTTCGGAAGTAAAACATGCTAACAGAAAGATATGACCTCGCGATTATAAATTTATTTTGCCTACTTCAAGCACAGAAGGGGCTATTTTGGTGTTCAAGGGAAAGACGTGAAGATGTCTTCAAGTCTCCTTGTCCGAAGGTGTGATAAGACTGGTCGGCTGCTTCGAAACTGAAGTGAGAGCTTCAGAACGGCCTGGGGCAGGCACTTCAAGTGTGAGTATGTATGTACGTACGTGTGTGTGCGTGGTATTTTGTTCCCCGTTCCCTAACAAACTTGGCTGCAGAGGATTATAGATTTTTTTAGCCAGTAGACAAGAGGCTGTAGCAGGGTGGAGGGACATATATAAAAAACGAGAGCGAGGGGTGACAATCGAGTTGCATACAGTTTGCAGTCTAGCCTGACAAGTAAGGTCAGTTCTGACAAGGATAAATATTTTACTGCTTAACTAACAGTACAACTAACTAGCTAACCATTTAACTACTACTCAATTAAATAGCTATGCAACTATTATTAATAATAATAACTAATATTTGTTCAACCAACTAATTAAGTAAATACAGCTAACTAGCTTAACAATAACTAATTACTCCACAAATTAAGTAACAAAGAACAGCTGATAAACTAATTAATTGTGGAATTGCACAACTAACTAACTCTACCTGCTCAAGTAATAAGATAGTTTTATGAAAATAAATGTTTAAATGACTGTTGAACTAAGTAGGTAACTAATTAACAAACCAACTTGTTTGTTAACTAACTAGCTAACCAACTAGTCAATAAATTAAGCAACCAAGTAACTAATTACCAAGTGATTAAGCAGATCGTAAACTAAACAGACCAACCAGCCAACCGACTCCACGATGAAAGGTCTCCACTGATGTTTTGATGGTTATTACAGTAGGACTGAAAACCCATTTTCATTAACATGGTAACCAAAGTATGCCATCGGACAATGAACAATGGAACTGTGGATTGGGACTGGGAACTCATGGACATCGCAGGCTCGTAGTTCACAGTTCACACTTCATTGAATAAAGTATCCTGAGTTGGGGGAAGTGATTTGTTTACCTTTTAGAAGACGATTGTACGAACCCCAGAGAAAATATGAACTTGGGACAGGGCACTGAAAACTCATTAAAATACCCGTTTTCAATGGCTGAATTTGAAACTTTCCACCTCAAGAAGAAAAGTGAAACGTGTTAGTGCTGAGTTAAATTTCTCGCTATTTTGGTGTTCAGGGTATTGAATCAGTGTTCCCCAAGATGTGTATTAGATATTCTGTTGCATTCAATCCTTTATTTTTGCTTGCGTGGGTAAAATATATTGGAAAGCAGTTTGACTCACGCATCAGGTCGAACGATTCGACTATTTTCTGGTCGACAGCAAGTCAGAAACTAGCGGAGGATCTGAAATTAGCACAGTGACACGTACCATTCAACCACAACGGATACTTGTTACAGGCTAGCTTGCAAAATATAGATGTTAAGTTGGGGTACAACCCTGGGAGTGGGGAACAAGTGAGGGTACGACAGGGAATAAAAAATAGGGGTGGCAGTTTTTTTCTATACCGTGACGTAGTTTTTTAGGTGATGCATCTAGTCTTAGTAAGCATTAGTACAACATTCGTGCATAGAAAAGATGGGCTTATATTCGTTCTCACGTCTGTGAAATTCATCATTTGTACAGTGATACGTATGCAAATTTAGTGTGTTTTAGTATAATTTTAAGTGTTTATTCATACGAGAATTCATTGTTAGTCGTGGATTTAATATATTGAAAAGAAGTTGGCAGAACATCTAGGCATCTGGTGTTGAGTTCGCGTAACCAAAAGACCAGAAACTGGCAGACGAAAGTGTTTTGTTCCCTTTCAGGCAATACTGCAAGTATGGTGAGGTAACAACACATTGTTAAGATCTATTGATTATTAGTTTATTTAACGATGATGTTTCAGCTGCAGAATTTCACAAAGTGTTGAATACATCGTTAAGAATTCAGAGTTAATTCTTTAATATGAGTGGATAGAAAATTTGTATAAAAATATCCAAGGAAATATTTATTCAAATAACTCACCATCGTCACGAACTTTTAGATTGGATAGAAAATGCTCAGAAAGTTGTAAACGGTTAACACCTTGGTTATTGTGAATATTTTTTAACATGTATTTGAGACAAACGTCTTAAATTTTCTTATTTATGGACTAGCAAAATATATCTATTTAACTCTTTGCTGATTTCTGTCTGTATGCTTGCTTTTATCACACAGAGAAGGGTAGAAAGAAACGCACTTAATTGGGGGTAAGTGAACATACATTCGGCGACGCCACTTATCCCTAGTACTTAATTTAAAATATACCATCGAAAATTATTAAAATGTAACAATTCGGTTTCGTGAAATTAGATTTAATAGAGTTGAAATTATGAAACTGCTGTAACCTTAACCTACAGAGGCGCCATCTCAAAAGTATTACGTCGACACAGCGCGCTGATACAACACTGTTAAACGAACAAACTGCATATAAACGCTACACATATATAGTAGCTTCCATATAAAATGTGACCTTTTTCTGGATTTACCAGACTGAGAGACATGGGTGTGGATAATAGGACCTCGATAGAGCTCAGTTTTGGAATTTCATGAATACGGCAATGAATCTTTGAACAGCGGGGTAATTTCTCGACTAGCTGAAAAACTATGAACTCCTAAGAAGGACTCTGCTCCATATAATTAATTAGTCATAAAATTTAACTTTTGTTTTGCATTTAATACGAGGTTTCCCATATAATACAATTTGTACGTAAATAATTTCAAGAGAAGTTAAAATTACTTACATTCCCACTAATTACTGAAACCGTCATTGATATTAAACGTTAGCTTAGTTCCCTGTACCTTTAAACGTTTAGTTATCTTGACACACACACAATTTTCTTTAAAAAGTCTTTGTAGAGAAAAAGGAAGTTTGAACTTTTAATCCTACAGACTCCCTGGCAGTATTCTTTTCTTCATAAAGGTTTATCTCAATCTAAACTTCATAATGGTCCTGCCGGATTCTTTAATGGCGACTTCTTAATTAAAAGAAAGTCATCTAGGCATTTACGTTTCTAGCGTACTTAAGAAATGTCGTTGAAATATGTGGCTCTTTTTATTTTCTTAAAATCAAATAAGGCCCATTATGGCTGGGCAAGATTCATCGCGCGTTCTATAAAAATACATCAAAGTTGATAACATCCAATTAAACCGCATATAACCTTACTTCCAAAGTTCTCTCTTCTCCAAACTTACTTTCTTCCACAATCGTCACATCTTTGGAGAAATTCCGATACGGAGAGAAGGAAAATAAATGAAATGTTCTTCATTAATCTAAATCCAACGCACTCCTTTAACAACCAACCGTTCTTAATTACATGACACTCTTATCTGATTTTTTCTTAATTATTCCGTAAACTTCCTTCCATTTCTTTTCTTGACTTAACTTTTATTATTGTGGCCAAAGAACGGTATTAAAGGAAACCCCATTCATTATAAGATAAACTTAAAAATAAGGAAATAAATTTCAAAGAATTAGAAAACCAACGTATTAATATTGTAAGAAGAAAATTCTAACTGTAAAATATGTAAGCCTAATGACCTATTCATTTCTTCAAAATGTGAAGATCGCGTTAAGATTTGAAATATAAGCGCAATTAATCATAAAACTACCCCTCTTTATTATTTCTTAAACTTTTTTCCACTTTTATTGGCGATTTTCGTAGTTTTTTTAACAACAAAGTTGTCTTTAAACTTCGGTAACTACCTACTTTCATCCTCTGATTTCCTTACCGATTTTATAAAACTAGATTAAACTCTGCAGAATAAGTGGAAAAGTTTACTCAAATGGAGCACGTGGTCTGTATTTTCCAAATGCGTTCTTGACTCTGCGTACATCTTTCGCTTCGAGGTTCATTTATCGAATAAGTTATATGAAGTCCTTCCGAGTCTCTCATTTCCTTCCGCCCTGTCTGTCTGTCTGTCTATCTATTATTTTTCCTTGCATTTCGTTAAGCATGCGCAATGTAAGAAACGTTATGTTGAGTAAACAGTACGCTTTATCTGAAGTCACTTGTACGGTCATGCGTTCAAACACCTGGTAGAAGGCCTAACTATACAGGAAGATAGCCTACATCATTAAACACTCATTAAACACATTCTTCAACCTGGTTTAATTAAATGTACTAAAATAATTACGTTGTTTATTTCTTATACACCTGTCACACATCCTTAGTTAACTCTCATGTTGGGCCTATACAATTCGATTTCCTAATGGGCTTTTAGTAAAATTCTTTAAAAAAACAGTGCACTTTAACCTGATGACTAATGGTCTACAAGAAAATTAGTAACGTGAGTAGAAAGAAGCAAACACTAAACTATTCTATACTTTCATTAAATTGAGATTCTATAAAGTAAAGGATGTGACATCACAATCATTTCTTAATATTTACCGCCGTGGTCTCACGTGGCAATAAGTCAAATAGATGGCTTTATGCATTAAACAGTACAGCATATGGCAATGAATTCTGAGATGTTGAGTCATGTAGTCTCGTAGAAACTGACCTAAAAATGGAGGGAGCAAGCACCTCCGAAACGTCGGTAAATTTATATCAGACTACACGATGCAACATCCCAAAAGACAGCACTGTTCATACTTGCCGCCGTGATAACCTGAAATATTACATAGTATAGGAAGCTACATGGCTGCTGAGAGACACGTCGATAAATGTAGAGGGCGAGTTCCATAGGGACATTATCTCGCCTCATCGCAACGATAACAACAACAACAACAATGGTCAATTAGAACAGACAAAAGAAAACGAAGGAACAGGACTTTATATTACAGAGAAGTCACGCGTGCTTGCTGCGGTCCAATTACTGAGTCCTAAAGGAGGCAGTATGTCGCTCTCAAAATTCTAATTTTAAAGTAATAATCAATTTGTAATAATTGTATTAAAACTGCAAATATTACTACGGCATGATACTCTAATTTGCATCTAATGTAGTCGGAGACTGCGGTAGTGAAATCGAGCACAGACATGAATTGTACATTTAATATTTTATATATTTATGTTTAGCATGAACATATAGAAAGAAGCATTTCAAGGAAATGTATTCTCAGATGTCTTTGCTTTTCATATGACCGTAAAGTCGAAAACTATTAAAAATTGGCTTACATGATAGGTAAACAAATAGTAATAAAATGCCGTAGTGCAAATTCGTCATCAGTTACATAATTTTAAACATATTATTTTTCAGAATCTATTACTTTACCCTTTCTTTTTTATCGATATGTTATGTGTTCTCTTAATGAGGCGGACGATACTGACATCTGGAAACTACAGAAAAAATAAATTATTCCAATCTAAGGAGAAGAAAGTGGGGAAAGAAGGAAACAAATCTGAGATATTAGCGATTTTTTTAATTTACATTTAGGGTAGTGTTTGTGGATAATAAAGGTAAGGGTGCGTGGCTGGTTTTTTTGTGAAACAGCACTCACATATTCCAGATTAATAACAAGCTTAAGTTAGAAACCTACACTGACAACGCCATTGCTGATTCAGTCAGGAGACAGTAATACAGAACGCTAGAAACATGAATGTCCTGAGACCACGAACCCGCGGAACAAGCAGAATCGCTTTGCTTTCCCCCAGGCCCCGAGATGTCCTTGCTTCAGTGCAGACGTGTGTAATGGTGGCTGTATCACAACATGGCGTCGCATCGTCGTGTATGGTGACACTCGGTGCGGCTCGAACGGCGTCGATCACAAAAGCGCAGTAATAGGTCCAGCCATCCAGCATCCCTCCACCATCCCTCGCTCGCTATTAATCCTCCCTCCACGGCTCCACTCCACCCACAACCTCCCCCTTACCAACTCTTTGCCATATAGATCCTCGCAGCGCACATAGAATGCAGTGGTAGTAAACGTTTATTGTGTACGTAAAGTTATCACCATCTATTTACCCTTTTAGGTACAGAGCTTATCTAAAAACTATTTAAAATAATTAGTTCCCACCTCAAATAAAAGACAACTCGTCCTAGATATTTGAACTTTGCCAAAATTTCAAAACAATCTATTAGCTACTTATTGCGAGTGTAATGAGTCTATCCTATAGACTAGCGATGAGAAATGAACACGTATAATTTTATCTGCGTTTATTTCTAAACCAGCTTCTTCACTAACATATGTGTTTTTTTTACAATATTTATATTTCCATCCATTAAAGTAACATCACCAGCGTAGACCTATTCGTACAAGTTGCTAAGTTATCATTTATTCCCAGCCACCTTTTACTCAAACTTCTTTTTCCCATTTTGTTTCCAGACATTGTAACAAACTACGTATAAGTTTATCACCTCCCTTCTCTTTTAGGCATGGGGGAAAATCCTTTTTCAAATGTTGTCCTTTTTTTCTTAATTTCCAAATTACTGCTTTCAGCCTTGCTATCCAACTTCATATTTTGTAAAACAATCAATGGTCTTCACCTCGCATCATTTGAGTTTCATTTCGCGATACAATTATATTCTGAGGGACTATAAAATTTGCAAGGTTTTTCTTGAAAAGCTGAGAGTCTCTCAGCTGGTTAAAACAATAGACTGTCTTTTATGGAAGGTTTGATTATCGCATTCACAAGAGCGGTACTCGCTAACAGAATGGGCATATCTTTATTAATCTGTTTAATTAAAGAATCTACTGGTTCTCTTCAGGCTTGTAAAATAGCTGTTGCATTACATCGAAATTACGAAGTCCACCGTAAAAGTTTGAGGTGAAGAGCGATATTTAATACACAAAACAAAACATTGTGATTTAGTCTTCAGGTGTCACCTAAAACAACGGTCACTCGATGTAGCCGATACGCCGCTATATCGAATATATTACAGAGAGCGATTATTTTTAAACATAATTAAGATAGAAGCTAATAACTTGTCAAAGTTAATGGCATGTTATGTCTTATTAAGTCAACACGAACAGAAGTGAGAAACTCATTCCGAATGTACATCGTGCAATGCATTCAAACATTCTCTTACCCTAATGTACAGTCGTACGCTTCAGATAGGTTAAGTGATTCTCAAGATATTTATTGGTAACTTCTAAAATGATGAAACTGGAAGCTTTTGTCTCCGGCGGCTTTCTCACAGGCCTATTTTCTATGAAGCACTTTGCGTTTGAATCATTTGGTAAACAAATTCAGTACCTGCATTCGCTCCATATGCCGTACCAGCACTTCTCATATTGCGAAATACAATTTCCTATCATCAAATTTCTGCTCTTGCAACATCCATCTCCCTGCCTTGTGCGATCGACTCCATCTAACCCCCCTCCCCTTCCGCCATACTACACTCCATTCCCAAGCCGGAAAAGAAACACCTTGTCACATTCCTAGCTCAGGTGGGTAGGAGTAGGCTATAAGCATCTGAAAGCGGGGTGGCTGTGGTCACTGGATAAGGGGAGTCCCAACTATCAATTTTCGGCGTGGTCGATACAGGTGGCAAAGAGGTCAAACACTCGGACCACGAGTTAGAACCCGTTTGGAGCCATTTTAGTTATTTATTTAATCAGTCTAATAATGCTGGTGCCATAAAAGTGCTATGTAAAATCTTCACTTTCCAAGTTTTAGAATTTTTATGTGGATATACAAGAGTGCCTGATACAAAGTGGCATCAAAATGAATATTTAAATTTATGTCGTTATTTTAAAATCAAATTTTTACCATCTGAGTTACCATTAAATGAAAGGGACATTCTTATCCAGAGATAATAACAATAATAATACTTATCATTTTATTTTACTTTTTTTGTAAAATTAATTTTCTGAAAATATATCTAGAGAAATCAATGGTACCTGGTTACTTTGAAAGAGTAGCCAATATGAATAAGATTTATTGTGTACATTTGTATATGAAGTGAGTGTACGCTATTTTCCACGCGACAAGATGCTGGAAGCGACATCTGCTCGGGACAGAAATGTCTTAATAAACCCCACAAAACATAACAATAACCCAGCGCACATGCTCAAAGCATAACCAAGACTTCTTGGCTCTCTCTTGAAATCCAAGGTGCTCTGGGTTAAACTAACAGCTCCAACTTTGTAAATCAAACCTCCCACATCGCTCTGCCAGCGCCATGCTACTCAATTAAGGGCATTACTGAAGATGGCAGTTTAAAACTAAACCGCGAGTGTTACCATAAACTAAATTTCTCTTCACAACAAACACAACCAGGGAAAGAAAAATAAATATAAAATAGTTTAACACACACCACAATAAAAATATATAAACAAAATCGATATAAAATAATGGGATAAGCTGGACGTCAGGTTATAGTGATTCTTAGCCAGCAGCAGACCCTGATATGTCAAAGACATACGACGACACACCACAAAATGTTAAAGAGGTACGAAACTATGTAAGACCAGAAATAAAATTCCTTACCCTATACGAATGCAGACATGTAAATTTATATGTTACATGGCACATCTTTGTCAGAAGCTATAGGCCAGTTTAATGAATAAATCAATGTTTGTAAACTTGAATCTGAGACCACGTGCCATCTTCAATACAGCTGACTGTTGCGTTAAGTTCCTTCTCACACGGCTCAAATATCTTAACCTTACCCACCGTTAAACGCGTACAAATCCCCTTCTATTACTTTTAAGTAGTTAATTAACTCTGAATGGCAGAGAAATCCTGGATAACGAATGAGGATTATGTCTATTCACAGCCCTCTTTAAGAAAAGAAAAGCAAATACTTAAAAAGGACCACCATTTTAAAACACCCCCTCTTACACAACCCTTGTTTTACAGAAGTATTATAAAACCCCTCGTGGAGCAGGTGCATGCAAATTAGAGGGTCGCGGAGCAATTTTTTAAAGCACTACTGATGTGTCTTACGAAGAAAGCTTGGAAGGTTTTCACCCCAAACCCCACGTCCGCCACGCCTTCATCTCAACAAAATTCATATGTAGTACCATAAGCTTATGTTCTAGCCCCTCAGCTAGCCGTTTAGGCTCAGGTTTTAACTCCCTTCCACAGCAACTGGGTGACTCGCGCGGGGATGTTCTACCCCAAAGACTGATCCATCCACCAACATCGCCGATACGTGGCGAAAACGTCCAGTAGCTAAGGACCATCACAAAATCTCTCGCCCCCTTCTTTTGCTTCTTTCTTTCTAACCATCCCCAACCCATTTCATCCCTTCATCTCTCTTCATCCCGCGTAAAGAACAAAAAAGAAAAGCCCCATAAAAATGCGTGCTTTAGCTCCAACATCCTCCCTTTACTCTTCTCTGCTGAGCCTCGTGATATCAGAGCCTAACTAAAGCTTGGACAAAATAGTCGTTTCCAATTATAGAGTCTTGATTGCTACTCGGGGCTTGTTCCGCACCAGCTCGTTTGCTATTTCTAGCGCTGCAGTAAGTGATCTCCAAAGAAATATTTGAAAATTTCATCTCAGGCGTCAGACATGCGATGTCTTAAAAACGTCTAGTAACTCTACAGGGCAGAGTCCTCCAGAAATTGAGAGAGAGAGAGAGAGATGGAGAGAGTCGCCCATCCTCCGCGTTTTTTGAAAATATAAGATAACAATGGATAGTTCAAACGTCAATGACTATTGGCGTAAGTAATTAAACTTAAAAAACGAAATTTTTCTTTAATGAAGCTGTGCGAAATTAAGACCAGCTCACTGACTTCAGAACCGCCCAATTAGTGTTTACAATAACCCGCAAATGGGCACTAATCTGAGCCAGTTTCATGTCGTTTACGTCCCATTTCTTTAAAGCACATCTTACTATTATTCCCCCATCTTTATTTTTGTCTCCGAAATGGTTTCTTCCTATTAGATCCTACTATAAAAATGTTTTACATACTTAATTTTGCTCATTTGATATCGTGTTTGACCACTTGTCCTGGTGATGAGGATTAAAATAGTTTCTTCCGGTATTTGTTTGGCATCGCTTAAGCATGTATCTTATATTAATTGGTCTGTATTGACGCATCAGCTTCAGGAATCGATTCTTATGCATTATTTTCAAAGTCTCCTGTTTTTTTTATTTCATTATACTTGTTTCCTTACATCCGTTATTCTAAAATCTGTACGTATATTTACGTTCCATTACCCTGTACCCTGTTACAGTTTTGTGCAACGTAATTCCTGTCGTATCTATTCTTTTATCAACGTCTATTATTTTGATCCATGCAACATATAAATATATAAAAACGTAAGTATTTCTAGTAATCTATAGACATTCGATATCGTTTGTTTCTCTGTGTAGTGAAATAATTAATTTCTGGAAGAATACTAAAGCAATTTTTTAGTGCATTATAACTTCCTGAGTGAAATTTTAGGTTCCAAAGGCGACGAGTGTGTTCATGGCTGTCTTTTGGTTGTGAAACTTATAGTCGCTCAGTTATTCAAGATATTATAAGCCCTTTATGCCACCCACGTCCAGGAGAGGCGTTCTAACTATAGGATTGCGAATCAGAAACAAGTTCGTGGCCGCGTTACGTTTTTGTTTTATACAGTACAGACGATTGACCGGTCACACCTTCAAGGCAATGCAAAAATACTTAAATAAGTAACTGCTTCAGAATTAATTCCAGAACACACAGGATCCAAAGTCGAATATGAAGAAGAGACTCTTTGCTTTTGCTTGAATTTAAGCAAAATATAATAACTGCTTCTTTGCCGTTGTACGCCATTCCTTATACAGTATGACGTAAGTAGGCAAAGTGCTCATGTGTCGTAGTTATTAAAACTTAAGATTCTAAAAAGTATTTCTTGGAATTTCTCCTGAAACGGATCCACCCTTGTTGAAGCAGAGTGTGTATAGCGTAAAGAGATGCTGGTAGGAGGAGGGGTTGAGGTGGAGAAGAGGAGGTTGAAATAGCAGGGAATTTTGCTCCACGATTATTATGAGAGGGAGGACTAAATGGTTCTGGAAAGAAGGAAGGGTGTAGGGAGGAAGAAGACGGAAAAAGAAAAGAAAAAGAACGGAAAAAAAATTGGCGTCCACGCTGGCGCGATACTGGGGTCAGCGTTCTAAAAAAAGGTTCTATATCTTCCTTTCTTCCCTCATACAAATACAAACCATTCCTTCCGATTATGGGCTTGCCACTGTTAAAACTCCCAAAGCGAGACGTACGAAGGCGTCTTTTTTCTCACTGTTTGGTTTTGCACAATTAGCTGCCTCCGCACCCTGAACTTTTGAGTTAATTGACACTTTAAAAATCACGTTAGAAAGCACTGTGCTGAGTGTCACTGAAGGCGTATTTAAAAGCGTCTCAGTAACTACGTCTGTCGTAAGAACGCTGGACGTTTTCCACAACGCCGATGTTAACCCCTTCCCCAATGGACACGATCCGGATAAATACAATTTTCGTCACACCTGCGTGATATTTATACACAGTTGGCCGAAAATAACACCACAGTTTTATTTTAACTTAACATTTACACAGAGCTACAATAACTTTGTTTTTTCGTCGCTTATTATGCAAGTGAGTGACAAAGAAGTTTCAGACGACGCCAAAACCGATATACACGCATCCCCAGTAATTTTTCCCTTCAAACGTGTTTTACTTTTCTGTCTTCCATGAAGATACTTATCAATAGTTTTTCCATTAAATTCTACATACAATACTAGATTCGGATATAAATGCCCAGCAGTCATACAATAATTATTGCGCCAAACTAACAGAACAATTAACAGTAAAACTAAATATTTCCAAGATATTTTTTGATTAGCCGATAATTAATCACCTGGTAAAGAAACTTCCATTTCTTTATTGAATCGAAACTGTATTACCCTGCTCAGAAAGAACTTACTATTGAACCCTTGCATAAGCCAGTGTAGTTCATTCAATACCTTCAGATCGTAAGTATCAAAGATACACTTTAATATTATCCTGTTAGGTCTACGAAATAGTTTCTTGGCTTTAGCATTTCCTACCAAACTTCCGCACGCATTTAGTCCTCCCCCTTCCCCCCCCCCATGATAAACTTCTCGCCGATGTTATGCTTTCTGATTTAATCACCCTGACAACATCACGCAAAGGAAACAAATTATACCGTTAGTCAGTCTTTGCGATACTCCTCCTCTGTTATACACTTTCTTTCTTCCTCATTTTTCTTTTACGTTCATCCTTCAGAGTGACATACTGATTTCAATGTTCACGTAAAACAGCCTCCTAACTCAACCAATATCGTGTCGTGTTTCCATTTCTCAACATGAACAAATCAGGAAGCTCAACAGCGAGCTGTCTCGTACAGGCAAGTTGCCTTTTTATTGAAGGGTTGCAATGCCATTTCCAAAAACCCAAGCTAGACAAATCCATATGATCGCCATGTTGGAATTACTATTAAAAGGAAATTAAAACTTACAAATTTTGGATGGTGTTTGGTGGCAAGATGTTCATATCAAGTCGCTGGGGGAAACATACGCAGTGACAGATACATGGACCCGCTTACACCGTAAGATCGTCTTTCTTCAGAGAAAGAGCTAAAACATAGGCCCACACCAAACATTCGGATAAACGCGACGCAGTTTTTGGTTAATTATCGGTATTATAATCGCGACGGTTCCGCGACTCAGGCGACAGGATGTAGGTTCCTCACTGCAGAGACATGGGTTCAGTCCCAAGTTATTTTAAGTGAGAATCGTGATGGACGAAATGGTACTGGAGCTGTTTTCTTAACTTCCTCTGTCATCTCCTGCTAATTATCATCCCAACATTTCTCCACATTCATCTATCACTGCACCACGTGCTGACCAGGCAACACATTAACATACATTCGGTCCTAAGTCAGGGTCTTCGTCTCTGATCCGACATTCGGTTGCTATCGGAGTAAAGGTAGTTTTCGTTTTGGTTTATCATAGACGCTTGAATATTAATGCCACAGTCACAGTGATAGCTTCAAACCGCAGTCTACAGAGAATACGGTGTGACTGTAATCTTGCACCCTGAGTCTCTCCCTGTCACACGGTGTACCCTTTCGTCGACAACTGGCAACCGACAGTCGGCACATACAGTATACTGATCAGCCCCGCATCTCCAGTCAGTGAGCTTAGCTAAGCTATATCCTCGAAATATACGAACCACCAAGAAAACGATCGAAATTCAATTTACTCCATAATCTGTCTTCTTTCCACGTACAGTCATCACCGTGATCAAAATAGAACACTAGCTCTTGATTAGAACGACCGCACATAAACGCTTCATATGGAGGCTTTGTCAAGTGTTTCAGTGTAAGTATATTATGCCACAAAGACGTGTGAAGGGGGTGGAGCTACAACTCCACGCATTATATATGATGTGAAGCTTTCACGGCGTCTTTCATTAACAAAGTCTTCTCGGGCTATCAGCTGATAGCCCGAAAGACTTTATTAATCCATGCATTATCTTCGACACGAAATGGCGATGAGTGGTCATTGTGACGCTTCGGCTGCTTTACCCCGTGGGAATAATACCGGAAACAGTCGGCAAACCTGAAGAAATGAGACTTCTTAGGAGACCTAGACATAGTTGGGAGAATAATGAATCAAAAATGATATGGAGTGTGGAACGGATTCATCTAGTCGATGGATAGAAGTAATAATCACGATATAAAGCCACATTTTCAGGAAGGACTCAGCTCTGTGAAGTCAGAGATAACTTTACCTGTTACATATTATTTCCAGAGAACAAATAAATTGATATTAAATAGATTCTGCTTGTAAAAAATCAATTATAAGCGAATTTCAACGTTACTTGGAGTTAAACTATAATTTCGCATTAGATCTCATCGTTTAATGTTGCTGTAGTTTCTACAAAATATCTGTTCATTTTATTTGAATCGTAACACAAAACATCAATTTAATTAAACATCAAACTATCCGATTCGTTCTCTATAGCATGATTGGCCATAGCTAAATCAAATTTACGGTACTTACTACTATAAATAAAGCGATCTTAATATGCCATGTTCGGATTTCAATCGCAAACTTTGGGAACACAGACACGTATGTACATCAATAAAATTCAATTATTAGATTAATTTATAACAGGGAATAGTGAAACCTGTTTCCATCAATATAAACTTTATGAACCCCTGTACACACACGGATTCCAATTCTGACCAAAAACATTACAAAACTTTACTAATTAAACGCAATTAAATACTTCAATCCCAATGCTTAATTCCAATACAAATAGGATGTTGAAATCGAGAAACAAAAACACTGAACAAGGCCTTAGGAACGGCAAACAGAACCTTTGTCCTTTGATTGTCTGAATCACACTGCTGCTGTTGTGTTTTATTTGCCTGGTATCTGATTTGTTAGGGATGTTACAGAACATAATTACATGGCTGATACAAAGGGAACAAGGGATCATGGAGACTTATGCATGTCTGCCCAGAACAATATTCACAAGCTGGGTAAAACAGCAACGGCTGGAATCTCGCCGGCTTTGTGAAGTCACTGGAGCGCACTTCAGTATGCCGGGCATCGTGTTATTTCTGTTGAAACTAATCAAACTCACAGCCACCGATGGCTAAAACAGAAATGAATCCAAACACGCAGAGAGTGAATGCTCCACAAAGAAACCCGCCCTGTAGATTTGCTTTATTCCGTTTACAAAAAGACGAAAATATAATAGTATCCAACCTGATACTATTAGGTCCACTTGTTTGTTACAAGATAAAAAAAAAATTCTGGAAGTTCAGATTTGTAAAGTAACTACTCCTGAACACCTTCCAGCTTCACTAATTATCTTCTGCTGTCTCCGGTGTTTGGAGACTCTTGATATTAATGAATATAATAAAATAAATTATTTTGAAGATATGCTGATTCTATAGCTAACTGGCCAATTACAACGCAATCAAGACTAGATTAACACATAACAACAAAGAATACATACTATTAACAACAACAGCATTGAATAAAATTTTTGGATATTATCCGCGTTGAATAAAATTTTTGGATGTTATCCATCGTCTAGTAAATATAAAACGTAAAACGACGTTTCGGAGATCCTGAAGACGGAGATAGAGTCCCATCTCCGAAACGTCGTTTTACGTTTTATATTTACTAGACGATGGATAATATCCAAAAATTTTATTCAATTGACTCTTCACCATCGTCAAGAAGTTTTAGATTTGATAAACAACAGAATTATTTATCAAATGTACAACAATACTTTAATATTACATGCGCGATTATGAAGGGTATTAAGTTAGTTGTTCATATGGAAGGACTGAGAAATTACAAGGAAACATTTCAGGCTAGACGGCTAGAGATTACCTAGCGAAAAGTGGAAAAATAAACAAGGGACTAGAAAGAAACATGCAGAAAGGAAAGAAAACAAAATTTGAAATACGTAATCTTTCGAGTGCACTGTTATTACAAAGGTGTTATACACGCTGTATCATGGGTGTTGACGTTTACAGGATAATCAGTGAAATGATAAACACAATTTGGTATCACCAAATCCAAGAATGGTATCTTAAGTCATTTTTACACTAACGCGATCCATGATAATTGTCGTGAAACAATGTGTTATTACAATGCCTCGGTTGAAATTGCTGTACAACATTGTATGTATTTGTTGCCGAAAAATCGAGAGGTAGACAGACGTTGACGGGCCCACAGGGTGTTCGCTCGCGCTAGAGCGTGAAGAACTCCTGAAAGCAACTGATAATGGTCGGAAGAATAAAGAAGAAAATAAAGGTATAAGAGAGGGAAAACAAACGAAGTCTAAAGAAGTGCGAGCAAGAACGTAACAAGGGAAGCTTATTGCACTTCGCACGTACCTAACTGTCGAGAACAAAAATATTACAGAATGTTTGCTGGTAGTGAGCAGCAACCATGCTCTCCTTTGTAGCTAATTTCGTGGAATCTACTTTCATGTCAGACGCCTTTGATGCTAGAACACGGTTCGGCTGCGTTTGCAACAATTCAATACTGTAACTTTGTGACGTAACGTCCCGACTTCCTTTTGAGCGAGCCAATACTGGGGTCCACTGTATCTCACAGACACACGAGGGACGCGAACCATTATTTAAGTGACTTTCGACAAGTAACACAAATGTCAGCGCGGATGCACGCAGGGGGGAGGCAGTGATGAGCGCGTGGAATGGAATGAATCTCATCAAAGTATACTTTTAGCATTTGTGGCTTATTGGGCACGTTCCAGCCGGTCATATAGTTTCGAATTGTGTATAATTGCTCAATCATCCCAATCCAGTTGTCTGACCCTCAGCTGCGGTCGGGGATGATTCGAGTTACGCAGTGACCCGAGGGTAGGGCGGGATATTATAAGGGCTTCTTGATTCTGTTCTGGTTTAAAAGCAGGGCTTTGCCAACTTTTCTTGACTTACACAGATCAGCTGTTCTTTAAATAAGACAGGGCTAAACTCGTAGGACATAGACACTTTTGTTTAGTAGGCCTTTTGGTGGATCCATTGTATGAGTGCTTCGATTTCTATTTGTAGATTGTGATAAAAATTATCTTGATTCCTTTTGGTC
>NW_019059765.1:89957-103867 GCF_000696155.1 Zootermopsis nevadensis
TTTTTTTAAGAAAAACATGAGTCAATAAGCCGGAACCATGAAGCTATTATTTTATAGCTAAAAATGAATCATGCACTCTACACAAAGAAAGTCGTTGGACAGAAATAAAGACTACAATCATATTTTTTTACAGATCTAACTGACGTCATTTGAAAATTCATTGTGTAATTACACCTGCAATTATCACCATCGGATAGAAAGTAAAAACTATTAAATCAGATTCTCGGTACATATCACACGCAAAATTTTATTACATCAGACTTTAACAATCGCTATGAAGGAAGGCATGATACGAGTTAATAAACGTAGAACTAGTATTGGACGTAGAATAATTACCGTAATATCAGACAACCCTGTTAAATTACCCCCATCAAATTCTGAATCACACCAACGTCCATAGTGCCCCTCAGACTCTGACTGACGCAGACTGTGCTGTCAGCGTGTGTAATTAGAGGTAATTATTGCCCGTAACTCACTGTTCGTATTATGGCCGATAGTTCATGCATGGCTGCCGCCTACTGTAGCTGTAAGCAACACGGTAGTCGTTGACCAAAGCAGCAGGGAGTCCAAATAGATATTAAGAAAGAAAGGAAACGAAAAAATCTCTGTTTGTTTTGTATGTTTCTTTCCCTGAGTGAGGGTTTTCTATCTGTAGGTCGATTCGAGAAAATAAAAGACAAAGAAAGAAAACCATTACATCTTTATCTGAGACTCTTCTATCAAAATTGGGCCTAATATGCAACTTCTTTACGATCTGCAAGTTTTCAGTGAAGGAGGAAAATCACGCAAATCGTGTTACACAATATTTGCGTCACAGCACTGTACTGTAATGACATACAGCAATGTGCATTCTTAGACCTGGCACTAGATGGTGTTGAATCTTAACCTTAATGTCCCGGCCGATTTAGCCCCCTAGAAATATAGTGGTGATGACTAAACAATCCCTAACCCTGCCAGAAATCGAACCCCTCCAATCCAACCTAAAGGCAGTGAAGTTACTGATCGGGATATTCAAAAAACATATAAAATACAAATAATTTGGTCTCAAAGTTCGTGACCTGTTCCCAGCTGCGTGGTCAGACGTTGAGGTGATGCTGGTCGCATTTTGCACACCCCAGCAGCAATTAACAGCGGTACAGGTCACACCCACGTCGATAAGCTGAGGTTATCCACTAACTAACACAACCTTATGCCTACTAAAACGTCACGTTATCTCTGAAAACAAAACAACTGCTAATTAAAAGAGCGTTTGCTGTTTGTCATATTTACTGCGCGTACCTTTTGAATATTTCATGGAGGATAAGGCACTGTTTCGTAAGTGCAAGTGTGCTAACCATTTAAATGTGCCCGTTCTGTCATAAAGTAGTGTTGTGATAGTTTTTAGTTGTTCATAACGTTTTAGTGTATAAATTTTAAAACTCGTTATTATTTTAAATTATCGATTTTACTGTTACTTCCTGTCTCTTACTTTGAAATATTATCTTCAATCCATGTTCTTCCGTGGTAAGTGAAAAACAGAATCGAACAATAAGGCAACCGTAATCGATACAGGGATCAAAAAACTACGATCAAAACAGTTTTCTGTTTGTTTTAATGATCTACAACACTGCAGCATCCTTCTTGTACTCCGTCTCCGGATGTCTTCCTCTCCTGCAAGAACTCAGAATGAAGCCTTCCTCCCTTCTCCCTTTCGGACAACGTCTATTTGACACGTTAAGACATCCTATTACTTGCAAAATATCCAAAGCAACCAAGCATCTCCCATCCACATTCTGAACTAACACCTCTGCACTGACAACACTACTGCTGCTACTACGACATGCATTTGTTCCAGTCGACGAAACGCTTCGGAATACGAAACATGAAAGCTACTATACCGGACAGCGGTTGGATAGCCGCAGTACATGAGCGGCTTAAGTCGCCACATCCTGGCACTCCAGTAAAAAATAGAACCTTGCTCCTCCTAAACACATCATAAACATACACGTTAAACTTACTTTAAGGAACAAACTTCTTTACATTTTGAGCCAGTGTGTTCCATACTGAAGTGTCTAATCGAAATTTAAGATCTCTTTAACATCTGTGTGTCGAATCCGGTTCCATGAAGTCGTTAATTTTTTTTCTTTACGTTTCTGTATTCTCTCAGAATATTATTGTGTGTTGATATATTCAAGGATACTTTGCTATCAGTTCATTGATAGTAACCAAGATGCTAATAAATTATTTTTATATGGAAATAGTTTGAAAGACCATAATGGCCATAAATACCAATTTGAGTAGAATGTCAGAAATTGAGTTGATTATGAATAACCAGCTCAAATGAAGTTGGATAAAATAGTGACTCTAGAAAACCAACAGTAAGTGAAGCGAAGACGCCACATCTGAACAGAAGAACCTCATGATGCCATTGGAAAAGACGTTGGTAAACCGATGCCAAGCGCCGCGACGCCTGTCATCGTGACGACACCAACAAACGCGACATTTACCAAGGGTAAACTTCCGGATGATATTGCGAATGACGTTGGGAAAGACATCAAGCGTCTCGACTCCAATTGTGGAAACGTCGCCGAGGGCTCCATTATTTTGTACAAGTAAGCTTTAGGATACATTTGAACACAAAACTGGAAATCTGAAGCCGAGCGTCGCAACGCCCCCACAAAACGTCCTATATGGCACAATTGAACCACGAAATTTTATCGGACACGACATTGGAAAACGACGCCAAGGCTCGCGACCTCAATCTTCGTGACGCCCCCAAAAGAGGCACTATTTGGGGGACGGACATTAGGATACGATTAGACCCAATTTTGGAAAACCAACGCCAAGGGTCGTGACGAATGAAAAGGAGACACATTTTAAGGAGATACGTTTAACGACGTCATTGAAACTGACGTTGGCAGACCGATGCCTTCCGTTAGGATGCCAGTCGTCGAGACGCCGCCGAAATAAATATTATTTAACATCAGTAAGCTTCGAGATGCGTTCGAGCACGAAGTCAGAAAACCGATGCCCAGTGTCGTGACGCCGACTTTCAAATGAAAATGAGGCCAGCAGAAGCCTTGGAAAGCCATGCGTTACGATTCTGACATACCGACGTCTAGCATCACGACGCATTAGCAGAGATAAGCCTCGGGTATCATGCAAAACTAACAAATCGACACCGAGTGTAGATACGTACACTGTCACAACGTTGAGAGACGAAACTTGTGTAATGGTTAACAAACCAAACCAAACCTATCATGACTTACCCTAACCTGATCTTAGTACAATCATACAAAATCACATCTATCTCGCTCAAGTAGTCCGAGTGTACAAGTCGCTACGTACGTCTTGACACCTTGGTCCCCACAGTCGCCACGTCGCCCAGGTCGCCACGGTGGCTTTCCGCAGTAGCACTGTAGGCACTCTGCTTTTATTTAAGAAGACAGTCCGTACCGCAATGAAAACACACCACTTCACCATTTTATGTTTAACTAAATAATCGCTGATTACACTGGGAATTATACGAAACATAAAATGTGTGAACTTTTACGCTGCCAAGCAGGTGGGGCAGATCGCTCTGCCTACCTGAATTTATAATGGGATATTCGAGAATACGGAAAAAGAGAGGTGAAGATCAACTCTCGATTGGATTGATGTTGTGCCAACTGAGCAAGTTATATAATGTTAACTGGACATGGTATAATATAGCAACAGTATAAATGATATCATGAACCCTGCTTCGCGCCACGAACGCTGCAGTCGATACAGGAATTTCAGTTTAATTCTAGGATTCAGGACCGGCTATCCCCTTTAACGGGTTTCGTTTTCTATCTGAGGAGCCGAGATAGCACTTTCAACGAAGAAAAACATCTTCTTCCACGGACTTCATAGTTTGGAGTAAACAGTTATGAGACCATGGAAGCACTCCGCACGACGTTCTAGGTAGGCCTAATCATAAACTTATTCCACAACTCCAATTTTTTACGTTCTTTTATTAAAACCATGAACGTAAAACTTGTGCTGATGTGTGCAGTAGCAGGCCACGTCTGTCTGCAGTTATTGCGTGTTTGTCGCTTAGCGTTGTGTTGGTATAATAATCAAAACCCTTTGTGAACGTTATCCTGGCGAATGGATCAGCCATGATGGCAATATAACCATGGTTGCTAAGCTCACCTGGCTTAACTATCTCGTACTTCTCATTTTTCGCCTACTGCGCTACGCAGCGTTGATGCTGAAAGTTTGTAAGACACGATTCCTACAGTAAGAGGTCAAGGTGTATTTACCCCTTTAAAGACCAGTATTTCTGTACCACCTGCTTTAACATTCTTTAACATTCGGTACCGTTAGTTTTAATTTTGCCCAGAGTGTATTCATGATTGTTAAACACCGAACATTATTAACCAGTTGATCTTTGTGATGCATACGCTTTGTGGTTCTTTGAGGTATGAAGTGAATTTTAAAATATTATTTAAAGTGCTTCGTATTGTAAAAAAACACATATTTGGAGAAAACTGCAGTAGACTACTACTGGGTCATAAATTGTGTTACAGGAGCATATGTAGCAAACCTGTAAAAATACTGTCATTTTGCACTGTCACAAATTTCTTTCTTCAACAAAACCAGAGCTGTACAATTTTAAAGTTGCTCAGTAAAATTGTAATATCATCCGGAATGGAAAAGCTTACATATTTCGTGACATGATGTAAACTATCAACCGTGATGTAAATGAAGTTCGAAAGGGAATATCCAATAACAATTTTACTTTCATTTTATGGCGGTTAACCTTGTCCTATTCCTATATATTCACGACCACTGGCTCTTCAAACTACTGATTCACCGATCCACACTTTCAATAAAGTCATCACTCCAGTTTTAGAGCCCTTCTGTATCAAATCACGTTAATCCACTAGTGAATAAGAAAGACATACGTTCCTGCCAAGGCTAAATTAACATCAAAGTGTTTTGATACCCTGGAATGTTAACAGCGCATGGTTCATTATATGAAAAAAATGTACCCTCGAAACAAGATGCAGAACACATCATGAAGTGTGTGTGTGAACTAAACCATCACAAACGTTAGTATTGGCACATAGCGAATTAGCTAATTTTGCGTAGGCGACCAATATATTAGATGTGTTTAAACCCTTTTCGGACATCTTGTATATATAGCCCTATAAAGGCTACATAGGCCTATAACCAATACGACACAAGGTGAGAGTAATCACTTTCAAGCTCCGTTCGCACTTACCTCACGACAAGGAACGCCTGGCATTATTTGAAAAGTTTCAGATCTACTTCGGATATAAGCCTAGTGATCGTGTGGAGAGAAAAGAGACCCAAACGCTGCTATGAGAATCAAAGCCCGTCCCTAAATGCCTGAGTTTAATGAGTCCCCGCTGTTCATACAACAAACATTATCATACGAATTTAACTTCTTATCGGTTGCTTTGGATCAAGGTCCGTAGCAAAAAAACTTACGACGTTTTTCTGTTAACATGAAATGGAATTGAACCGAACCAACTGGAGAAGAAGAAGAAGAAGAATATTGTCATTCCACGGATCGTTTTCTTCTGTTCACTTAGTTACAACGCGTCCAGCAGCAGTAGCAGGAACAAGGAGAAGGAAAAAACCCACATCAGCATGCCCAATAGATCGCTCAGAGCGGACAGAAGACCACGGACGGGTTAACCTTTATCTCATGCATATGTAAAGACATTCTCGCGGTTTGATATAAACGTGGTAGATTTCTATATAAATCTTAGCTCGTTTGTTGTTTGGATGCAGTAGTGAATGTACTACAGGCTACACTGGACATTCTGTTTCGAATTGATGACCACTCTGCTCCTCTGGTCAATGCATCAGTGGCACAAAGTTAATCGAGAGCGTTTTAACTACAATTGTTATCTTAACAACAAATTAATCCAAACCATTACTATTCCTTCAAGATTAATTTTAAATCTCTTCCGGTCTTTTGCACAACATTTCATATAAAATTCTAATTTACCGCCTTCTATTTCCAATTAATTTGACAACCTTAATACTGTTTGGTGAAGAGAACTAATTACGAAGTTTCTCATGATGCAATTTCGTTCACCGTCAACTTACTTCCTTTCTCTGTAGCCTTTATATCGGCATCTTTGTATTAGGTACACGTTCCGTCTTCGTGGGTTATCATGAAAGAGATGAGATACGGGATGCAATTTCAACATCCATACAGTGAACAGTTTGTCATGTGACCATTGTTCAACAGTGTCCGCGCCGAACATCATCAAGGCATCAATATCTATTATACTCAACGCTACATGAACACCATTACAGAGAATACTGCACACCAGATGTACAGAATTAAATCGCAACTGGACGCAGAATGGAGCTGTTTCCAAGTGACTGGGAGCCCTGGAGCTTTCATAAAGAACAGCGCGTTTAAAAAATGCTCATTGCAATTAATTATAACGACTGAAGAAAATATTTAAGCCCAGTATATCAGAACATTAAAAGCAATTAATATGTTATTAACATTTCAATAATAATATTTATTTAATCACTTAATAATTATCGATTACTAATTAATTCGGATATGATATTCTAAACTGTGACCGGCTTTACTAAGAAGGTAATACAAGAATTAAATGTGTATTAGGTCCCATACAACTTTCTCCCGGACAGTTATTCAAAATAAACGTACTAAACACAGAATACGTTTTAGACAATATGTCAAAATCTCGCTTTTTATGTAGGTTGTAACTTCATCTCTTGTCTCCATGGTAGAAACCTATCTGTTTATTATTTAACGAAGTTTAAATTGTCACCGTGTTTAGAACAGGTCACAATTGTAATTTCATGCATTGCTTATCTTCACAACCTTTGTCTCCGACGTAGGACTGTTTAATATTATCCCACGGAATAGTCTACGCTCATGTAATGGAAAAGATAGGTCTGCAGAAGGAAAATATTTATTCAAGGAAAAAGGAAGCACGGCATTCAGATGCATGAAGAATACAAAATTTTCTTAGGATGAAGACAATATTGAAGGCGGGAAGAAATGAAGTAAGATAGTGGAATGAGACATTCATTGTCGCAAAATCCGTTGACCGATTGCTGTGTGTGTGTGCTACCGACATCGTGAGTATCTCTGGAAGAGGTCCCTTCTTATCGCATATAAACGTTGAGCTTTTTCCAAGTCATTAAATATTTACGTGATCCCCAACCAGCCCGCCACTTCCGGTCTATAAGGAAAGATATTTCTCTGCTTCTTTGACAACTCAGAGCAAAAGCCTTTTATCTCACTCTGACTGTTTTGGGTTAAAGTAAGACACTTCAGCTTCAACGGGCTTGCCTGTTTTCCCGCCTGACTTCAGATATACAACAGCTCAGAATTCTGTTTTCCATTTTACACTAAGCTCGTCTAAATAATATTAAAGTTTTTGGTGCATACCGCAAAGAAAACAACACTTTTCCATTACAAAGGTCAAGTAATTGATAATCATACGAAAATACAAAATAATTTCCTAACGATTATTGAAGTAGGCTGGACACGTATTTATTAATGGGCGACAAATTATTAAAAAATATTCTGTAATGTCATGCTAAGGACAACAGCTACCTTCAAACTTTTCGAATTAATGTCTTCAAACTAAATCTTCAAGGCCAATATAAAGTTAAAATTGTGGGTTTAGTTATGTATTTTTAATAGCTCGAGAACTGGTATGATTTGCACCAAACTTGTCATCCTTATTCCACGAGACAAGGAGGATATCACAGCAGGGTCAAAACTCCAGGAAAAGTTTCCTTAGTTCGATGTTCGGTGATGGAGTTTGATGTAGCTCGGAAACTAAGCATGATAGAAAAAACGTATCCAGACCAAAGTTGCTTGTTTCGAAGAGATTATGGAAACAAAGATAACAATACAGAAAACTGTCCTGGGTTCGAGTCCTGACGAGGACGGTTTCTGTAGGTCCGAAAAACTAAACACAAGAGAAGAAAGGTAACGAGGCATTTCATTTTTCTTTTCGGCGAAGAGATTAAAGAAACTGAGGCCACAAACGCGAACACTGTCTTGAGTTTGAGTCCGATAATGATGGTTCAGTAGCTCGAGAACGAACCACGACAGAACGGTGAAAAAAAAAAACCTCTCCCGGCGAGGAGGTTACTGGAACTAAGGTCACCCGAAAATCGGCCTGGTTAGGGTCTCGGTGAATGTGTTGGGTTTAGGGTTAGTAATATTTTCTGCGATATTTAACGACACGTGGCCCTCGAGATGACATACGACATTACACTCGTAAACGTACGAACACTGCGGTGATATGTGCAGTGACGCCGAGTATCGATACGCCTATCGTCAAGAAGCCGACACAATATTCAATATCTATAGAACAGATGAGCCTAGGAAAGAAATAAGACATGAACCGACGTGAAGCGTCATAGAAAACTATCGTCGCGATGCCGTCTTCAAATTCTAAATCAAGCCCAGACGAAGATCCCATACGAGAAGACATGGGACCTGACGCTGGAAAGCCGACGCCGACACAAAATTCCATACAAGAAAGTGGAAAACCGACGCCGAGCGTTGTGTGAGGCCTGTCGTGGCGAAGACTATCAAAACTCTAAATAGCACACATGAGATTAGGGCAGCTACAACATGCGACGTTATTAAACCGACACTAGGCTTAGCGATACCGACCAAGGATTACATTTTTTGCAAACATGAGCTCAGGCAAGGAATAATAGAATGCTGGCAAACCAACGCTGAGCGTGGCGACGCCTACAGACGCGACGGCCGATCAAGATTAGACCAGACGTAAAAGGGCCAAAGCGCAACTCTGACCTCAAGCTAGCTGATCTACCTAGATTAAGATTGCATGGACGCTTACCTCCACTTCCCCATTTAACTTCATGGAATGTTTTTAAGCAAAACGGAAACTTTTCCTTTTCACTTTTTATCTTCAGACATTCAGGAGATTCACTCACAAATTAATACTTAAATTAATTTCTGGGCGTATGAAATAATCATAAACTAAATTACTTACCATTATCTGCAGATAATAGTTTGGCAGTTTTACGAAAATCAGATTCAAATGCAATAAACAATATTTTCTCAATTTAAGCGTTATATTGGAGAATGGTGTACTGATGTATAGCTCCTTGTTGCGCAGGGCCAACGCGTAGTCAATGGTGGACAGTATCACCCCCTGACGTCTTGAGACGGCGGGACATAAACAAGGCGTCATCAGGGAGGGATGCCAGCTCACAATATGACCTCAGGGCGCCACCGGACAAATAAGAATGTAAGTAGGTCTCAAGAATGGGAGACATGTTTAATTAAGATGTGTGAACTGCATAGAAAACCCTTAAGTTCTTCCCCCTCCCGCCTTCTTTTTTACACAACCCCAACGCAAACAAGATTAATTTTGAAACGCGTGGTTTTGATGTTATTCCAGATTGTGGGTATTGCTGGCAAAGCTACTAGTTTACATACGTAATTATTGTTTCATTAGTAATGTGTAGGATGGACATGAAATTCTAAGTTTTATGTACTGATAGGGTCTACTCTGAAATTAATGGGACGTAGATCTCTATCTCGGTGTAACTCTAACCAGAGTAACTTAAAATTTAAATTATCTCGTTCGAGAAAGATTTCTTTACGCACAAGAATTTCATTTCGCAAAAACGGCCATGCAATGTGGACGAAATTTGGCAGTGTAGAGTTTTGGCGCCAATACTGCGGCCAAGCTGACAACATTTCAAGGTTACATTAAAGTTTCAGAAATTGTCAACACATCTGTCTGACTTTCTGTTCATGCTTCAGTGTCCAGGCGATTTTTACCATTTCGACACAATGCTGTACCCCAAGACTACACTGGGTTCTTAGTCTAAAGGAAATGCATGTCCTTTATTAAAGTGTGAATCTAATGAATGTTTACGATACATTCTGTAATTTACACCTGTCATCGAGGGCCATATGAAGGAAACATGGAAGTAGTAGCTACTGACGAGTGGAAAATATGATTCCAATAAGCACTTGTCGTCTGGTAAGATGTTCCGTACAAACGATCTAGTAATGGTGGCAGCAGTAAGCTCCTCTGAAACGTCCATCTATATCTACAGACTACACAGCTCTACACCCAAGAAAACACATCGTCATATACGTCGCCGTCAGAACCTAAGATCTCATCAGACATTTTGTTTCGAAAGAAAGACGCTTGAAGAAGAATGAAACGTACAATACGATATGGCGGGTGCCTAGCGCGAGTTTCGTGATACAATGCGGTCATAACCCTGCAGATAGATAAGACAAGTTGCTGACAATACAAAACACGATGAAGGCTTGACTGCAGTTCTATTCGCACTTAAATAGTTAGGCCTACTTAACGTTTAACATTGATTTCCAACTGGTGGGTAGATGCATCATTAAGAAACCCGAAAGTTCATTATAGTGTGTTCAAAACATCCAGTCACTTTCTGTAGACTGTGTGGGAAACCTGAAGGCGAGGTGTTGGCATGAAACACCCTATTTAAGACAGGTGGAAGGCGATTGTCTTAAAAACTAAAACTGACACATATTTTGAGAATGCGGATTTGTCTTCTGGTCAGACGAACTTCAGAGCCAACGATTTGGATTTCGAATTTTGTAACCACAGGAAGTGAGCCTGAGGTGTTTTGAACAAAATAGAGAGGAGCTAAGAATAGATGGCATTTGTTGAAATTAGATCCGCCAATCTCCCTAAAGCGAAAACGATGTTTACTGTAGGCCATACAGATTGCTAAAAGGAATGGTACAAGTTTACCTCGTCTTCAGCAGTTCATAGTTATTCAGCTGGTCAACAAGCTACCTGCATTTACGTAACCCTAATGTTTATTTTCGTGTCAATAAAATCCCTTTACTGGTCCCTGCATTGAACTGGTTCAATTGGCTTCACAAACTAAAACTTTAAGATCCACTTCAACACTATCCTCTCACCTAACTTCAAGTAATCTCGTCCCTTGAGATTTTCCTAATACAGTGCTACATTCGTTTTTCATTTGTTAACGTTTCTCTGCGTGCCACACGTCCCGCCCAGCCCTAGCTCCCTCGATCTGAAAGCTGGTCACGGCTTCAGACAATGTGCAAATCACAACAGCAACAAGTCACACAAAAGTGACCGCTCCTCTGTCTTTAAGACAATGAGGATCCGAGGAAAGAATAAGCTACCGATAGTCAAGTCGTCCACGCCTCGCTTACAGCATCTGAGTTGGGAGGGGTGGTCACATCGACCCGTGCAGACTGCGAGATGCTGTGTGCGCCATCTTGTCTCCGCCCAGCGCACACAGTGACAGGATGTTGGCCACACCCACATCTCTGCTTCTCCCTGCTCCCCTCTACTTTACGGTCTGTCTCTCTCCCACCCGCACACAGTTTACGTATGTTTAGATAGTCATCCTTCTTGCACTCATAAGCATTAAAGAGACTTTTTAATGTCCGCAAGTGGCTGGACGCTAGTGCCACCTACCGGAGTAACATGACAATAAAAGGTGCTATTCTTTCCTTCTCAGCTGCTGTACTTTTGTAAATGTAGCTCCTAATTTCAATGTTTCTCGCACATGGTCGACAATTAGTTTTGATCTAAAAAGGTCCACTACTGACTTGGAAATGCCTAATATAGGCATTGAGCCAACATAGGATTTCGTCTCCATGGTTACTGAGATGCGGTATGAATATGGCATACTAAAAGAATATACGATAGAGTACATCGCTCTACAGCGGGGATTTCATGAAGGGATGGGTAACAATCAGCTTCATAAGATAGTTATTTAAAAAGAAGAGAAATTCATTGTATTTATGGTGAAGTTTATGGTGGTAGTAAACAGAGTCCGCCTAATGAGATACATCAATCCAGCATCCGTCTTTATTAAGATCCATTTTTATTTTATTTTCACATCTACGACTATGTTTTGATAGCGTTCTAATACAATGAAGCTTACCTATTCGGATATTTGGAAGCATAGTCTGTTTTCCTATGCATGCTACACGTCCGCACGTGTCATTTCTCTTATCATAATCCTAAAACTGTCAACGGAAGAGCAGTAGCCTATTATTATAAATACGTTTTCTACACTTTTGTTACTGAAACTGTGGGTCCAAATATTCTCATCAACATCCATAATTCATACTCATTTTAGGGTAAGAAACTAAAATTTTACATTATACTGGCCTAAAACAATAGGTAAAACTGTAACTACGGGTAGGACTAATTAATATTCGAGTTTTATCAGGGGAAAGAGGCCTACAAACTTATAAGAAAATGACAACAAATATTACTCCAGTGTAATCGGCTCATATACTGCTCCAACTCACCAACTAAGTGATCAGTCACCCTACGAGCGAACTGAGTAATCGACGAAATAAATAATGCCATGGAGTAGAGTCCTTTTTAACAAGCTGACAGTCGCTGAGCTAGCCAACAATTCCCCATCTTTTACGCAATCCAAAGTTTTATTGCCGTGTACGGAAGAGCCCTCCAACAGACTCAGTAATGAACCAGATACGTAAATCGCATTCTCCTTGTTTTCGCCTCCCTAAGAAAAGGCTTACAATTATGAAGATAATCCCATTAATCTGTTACACTCAATAGAGTACTTCGAATTTAAAGACGGCCCGAGATATGTAGCCAGAAATAGACGTCCGTGTGCCGGACGCGGTAAATGGGGTAGGTTGACAATGAAAGAAGGATGAGATGATGAAAGTGAGAACACGTCTCGTGCGAAATGTAAAGAATAGAGAGAGGAAGCCGAACATGCAGCAACACAGAATTCAATTCACGTTTTCCAAGAGGAAAAATTAAATTATATTTTTCCCCGAAGGACGAGAGACGGCATTATTACTGAAGCAGTCAGGACGAGACCTGAGTCGGCTTCTCGGTACGTCATAGTCTATCTTGTCCACTACAAGCACCCCCCCCCCCCCCCCCCCCAAGGAAAAAGGCTTCATCCAAACCCCTGCTAGTCCATTCCCATTCACTGTGCTTCCAGATCAGAAATTATCATAACCGATAGTTCCATATTCTCATCACTCTGCATACCATATGAAAATAAAATAAAATGTCGTTTATGCCTTCAATTGCTAAGCCTCTAAGTGATTTTTATGTCACATGAAGCGTTATAAATATTAAAGTGTTACTGTAATTTATATAACTCAATGAAACAAAAACATTATTGAGAAGCTGATAATAATTCAACAGATCAAGAAATAAGCCGCTTTGATTGCTACACGAAGGTCTTTTAACTGTTACTCAACGCTGGGCCCTGTTCAGAGGCAGATGAATCCAATCGACATCTTTCACAAATCATTTTCTGAAAAATCTTCCTAGTTTCACCTAGAAGTCAAAATTAACCATCAGTCATTCAACCCAAAATTTTAGTACGTATTTCTCATTGATTCCTTGTGTAATTATTCCCAGCCCGTTTCACCCTGTTTGGTTTGATGACCATGACAGTACAATATTTGGTGAAGAGTAGAAATTACGAAATTACGAAACTCCTCATTATGCGCTGTTCTTTGTTCTCTTATTACTTTCTCTCTCTTTAGTCCTAATATCCAGGGGCAGCATCATCTTCTTAACCACCATCAATCAATCTATAGACCCGTGCAAAGACTACATCTTTGTTTTTGCGAAACAGTACCGAGCGAGACTCCTTACTGATCCCCTTAAATACCCTATAACCACATATAAGCATTCTGCAGCACATTCCAGTCCACTCGAAGCAGCGAAACTCTCGAGAGAACAAACAAAAAACATGCGACAAGCTAAAATTCTGTACGCTGCTATAGCAGAACCATACCAACAATGACACAATGAGTAACGTTGCACCGAGGGAGGTCTCTGCGTAGTTTTTAGGGTCGAGAAGGGGCAAGGTTGAGCCCTCAGGTCAACCTCCTCCCCCATCCCTGTCTA
>NW_019059765.1:113129-144481 GCF_000696155.1 Zootermopsis nevadensis
TTATATATGCAGATTTGTACACTTAATAAAGTAAATATTATTATTGAAATTTAACCTTCTAAGTGACACGTGAAATTTAGTCGCCTACACTACATGCAACAAAAACTGAATTATTTAAATTAAGATAGAAACATAATATTAAAGGATACAGAGTGGAAGGGAGTGAAATTATTCGTAAGGCTTGAAGTTAGGAGCTACCGGTGGGTTCTAGTTAACACGGTAAAGAATCTTCGAGGTCTATAAAAGGCGAAGAATTGCTTAATTACTTCAGCGAATATGAGCTTTATGAGATGAACGCTGCTCTATATAGTCAGACAGAATTAAATTCGGATTATAAAAATGAAATAATGCGATATCGCATAACCTTTCTATAAATGACCGTCACGGCGCTAGTACTGTAAATTCCAAATGCATTGCTTAATATATTACGCCGCCTGGTAGTTAAAATTTATATTGGATAAGTTTCGTGATAAACGACGCATGAATTGAATAGCAGATCGATAAATTCTGCTTTTTCTTCCGAGTGTAGACCACCTAACCTAATTTGCTACATTTGGATCGGTAGAGACTGCCGTTGTTAAGATACTCTTATTCAGCCACCTTACAGTTTTCTTTAATGAATAAGATGATTTGCTGTTTTGTGTACCCTGATATTCAGCGTTTGGAAAAGTACTCAGGATTATAACATTTCCGAACTAAGTAGTAAGAAGCAGTTCCACAATTTATTCATCTAATTTCAAAACGAAAATATTTTTCTGTTAATTAAGTAACCAGATACATTTTGAAACTGTGTGAAACAAGCTTATTTGCAGCTGAAGGAATTCACGTAAATCCCCTTCGATTCTCTGTTTTTACACGCAAAACCTATTTAAGCCACCTGCATATGATGGTCCCGTTTTGTCACCGCCATTTATTCACATGGTTCTGTCCTCTATCCATAGGACGAGTCTATGGTTATTTTTGATAGACGAACTTGTGTACGAACTCGTGGAAATGACAATAATCCCACATTATACAGAAACATATGGGCTATACAAGGGAGTGGGTCTATGGAGAAGGCTTATATGGTATTAGCACATGTGGCACGCTAAAAAAATTCGCCCCACTCTCCCACACTGACTGAAGGGCCGCTTGTTTTATGGGCCTGAAAACAGGACTACGCTACCACACATCATCACTATCGTATTATGTGGGGCTGTAATTACGATACTGTAACACAAATGTCACTCTCTACACAGCACGTTGCATATGAGACACTGATACCAGAATATATATAAACATTTTGTTCATAATTCCTCACAACCATTAAAATTAACTAGGCAGAGTGGGCTTGATTACCACTCATAAATCATCTCTGTGTATGACGATATTCGCGAAGGTACGTGGCTCAAATATCTTATTAACGTAACTTAAGTAAACGACGGTATCTATAAAACTTTAATTACTACGGCTATACATATTTTCAGGCAAAATTTGAGTGAGAAATAGCATGTAAACATGCCGGACAACCTGACCTGGAATTAAACCTGCATCTCTTCGAATACAAGCCCCAAAATTACCACCATTAGCGGATGGTGAATGGTGACATGAGATAACTCCAAGTTACAACACAGAAATAATCTATGAACACTACATAAATCAGATAAAAGAGGTCTTAAAAGCAACTGTAAAATTAAAAATAAGGAAGATTGATTTTTGAACGGACGGTCGTTTCGAGTATAAGCCTACGTCCACATCTGTCATTGATTTTCACAGAGTAAGTGTCTCTCGCTTATTTCGTTTTTATATAATCTTTTCTATTCTCTCTATCTCACTCTGCTCCCTCTTTCTTCTTTATTCACCCATCCCTTTTGCTTTAGCACTACTACAGCTCTCCCTTGTCCACGGCCGCGCCTTTGCAGAGTGTAATTTTAAAGCGATGTGTTGGGTTGAGGGGTGAGCTAGCCATGATGCGGAAGGAAGCTCGGGCTATCGGTTGGGCTACTGCATGCCTGGAGGGTGTAAATTGAAACGAGATTTTCGACAGAGGGACGAAAAAGAAATACCATACACAAAATAAAGAAGCACGAAAAATATTAAAGCAGAAAAAAACTTGAACACAATAAATGTGAAAGCAGAATATGAAAAAAGAGAGGGTTTTGTTATAGAATCTATGGAGCCTGATTAAAGTATCGAAAATCACAAAGAAATGGTTCCAGATTTCTAAGGCAACAAAGCCGGAATCCTTCTTCACCCAAACAAAACATTCAGTTGGAATTTCATACTAATTTAAACAGGCTACCAAGCCTACTTTTAGGCTACGGGCAAATTAAAACAACTTAAGTGTATTTGAACAACAACCGATTGAATGTTTTTTTCCCGTTTGGATAATATAAACGGTTATCATGAATCGTTACGTATTTACGTTTCTTAGTTTAACGACTTCTTATCAACTGTGTATATTGCAGAGTGTCAAGCGGCAGAATGACGAATTGGAAAAGATGTAAAAGGAAGTGGTTGTGGCCTGTGTTAAGCAAAGCATATTCCCGTAGTTAACTGTCAGGTGGGGTCGGGAGTTACTCATCCTAAGGTCTTCTTTAATGAATCACTAAAGTCTGTTCATGAAACCACGGTAATCACGAAATTTCCCAATATACAACTTCCTTATCCTAAACGATGTCGCCTTCACATCTTATTTTTCTAAAATTCATTTAACAATCTCCTCTCTTCTGTGCCTGTGGCTCCAAATTATTTCCAGTCCTGATGTTTTCCAACACAGTTTGCAGGCTATGTGCACTTGTTCCTCCCCACTTTCGCTAATTAATTTAATTTCTCAAATAATAAGGGCAGTACGTAAATATGACATCTAGTATTTAATCTACCGGTTCGCAATTTTATAAAGTTCTTGCTTGTTTCACCAGCTTCAGATCCTTGTTTTAAACCACAGCATTATGCTCAGTTCTGAGCGAGTATCCTACGAAGCAAAAAGTACAGTTTATGTATTTTAATCTTTAGGTTCTGTATGAAGCCAAATCCTGCACAGAAGAATAAAATATTCTGAGCTGAATGGTTGTAAAAATGTCCAGAATTTAATACTAGACCAATTATAAATATAAAAAATCAATTACAAAAATAAAAACTTCCTTATCTTTACAAATCACCTAATATTGTTACGATGTCGGAGACAAGGAATGCAAATAGAATTTTGTTCTGAAATCTCTTCAAAACCGTCTCATTGCAATACGAAGAAGCAGAAAAGATGACGACATTAAGAAGGTCCTTAGGAACATGGGCTGTGAGGATAAGACGTGTTTGGAACTAGTCCAATGGCGGCCTTATTATAAGTGCTGCAGACATTTCGAGTTCTGGAATCACAGTGTTAGTTAGGATCATTTACTCTTATTACAGACGCTTAAAATATCATTCACAATAATTCATTTCAAACTTCACAGGTTTCATTTCCAATTTTATATATTACAGCGACGAAATTTAATTTCTGTGTACGATTTCTTCATTATTAATACATATTTTCATCTTGACTATCGCAGGAACAGGTCGGTTAAGCCACAGCGCCTGAGCGAGCGCCAGGAACTGCTGCTCATGCGTCCTAGGCGGTCCAGCTAGGGTTGGTCTACGTGGGTCGATAGCACAGCATCAGGGCGAGGGCCTCAGGGCTTATGACAAACCGACAGAGTAAGACAGCGCTACATTCCATAGCCTACACTATCACCAAAGACAGGGGCCAGATAGGCCACAACCCCACTGGAGAAAATATGCCAAGCAGCATTCTTGTAATCAACGGGCAATTCTGACACAACGCCGTTGCTGGTAAAATTGGATAAATGCCCGTTTTCTTCTGTAGAAATGACACTATCTGGAAAGCTGAGGACAAATGATGGATGCTGTTTAGTTTATGTACCGACAGATGAGAAAAAGTGACTACACTTATTACTGGGCTGAGATTTCAGTAGTCTGCTTAATTCTTTAGGGCTTGCACTACGATGAACTGCATAAAAGGGAAATGCAATCAATATTGCTACAAAACAAAAACAGATTACGGTCGCGATATGTCCGACTGCCAAGGAGCGTCTTGTTAATGAACGACAACTACGCCGACGCCAAAAGCACACAGCGACTTTATACTTGAAGATTTCTGTCTTCCGGGTTGTTGCGCTTTGTAGTCTGGTAGATGTTTACCAACGTTTCAGAGGTCATGCTGCCTCCGTCATCAGGACGATAAATTCATCGACCAGACTACACAGCGCAACAACCCAGAAGACAGAAATCTTCATACTCATCGCCCTGATGATGGAGACAGTATGACCTCTGAAACGTCGGTAAACATCGACCACACTACACAGCGCAACAACCTAGAAGACAGAAATCTTCATACTCATCGCCCTGATGATGGAGGCAGTATGACCTCTGAAACGTTGGTTAACAACGACCAGACTACACAGCGCAACAACCCAGAAGACAGAAATCTTCATACTCACCGCTGTGAAAACCTCAAATCTTACTATTTTATACATGTTCGTGTCACCTACTTAAAAGTTAGTGTAGGCTCACATTTCATCGAAGTTGTTATAAATACAATTACTCTCAATATAGAGGAAACACTTTTCTCCGAAACGTTGGCACGTAGACCTACCTACAGGTCTACGAGGTGTTACAACACAGACGACCACTCTTGACGTCTCAGATCGGCCTATATTTATAAACGGCTGCATTTTTTATATTCCTTTTATAAACGTCTATTGCCGTTGTAGTGGTTTTTGTACACTAATACAGGAGAGATGAAATCAAATAACGTAAACTTTTACTATTGACTATGTTACAACGAAGTGGCTGTGATAAAAGTGTTCTTGCTTCTTGGAGTTCACGGGCTCGTTTGAAGGGAAATTTTGAAAATCACACCTAATCTGTTGACGAGGTTCGTGTGGATTAAGAGATAAACACGAAGTGTCAGAAGTAGGCAAATCACTATAACTCACAAGCAAATATGCATGAACGGTTGGCAACTTAAATTTCTTGACGATTCTGTGTCAAGTGTTACGATGCACAGGCTTACTGCAGACTTCTTAGTTCTTAGTCCCTGAAGTCCTGGGGTGAGTGGACGGTGAACGGAAGAAGAAAGTAAGGTTAAAACGGATAAAATTTAGAATTTAAGTTCTGGCGACCCTTCCTTTTTTCTTTCTTTATACCACTTTTTTTATTTGGTTCCACATTCTCTTCCTTTCATTTAGCCTATGTTATTTTATTCCAAAATTCAATCTTTTGAAAAATTAGTCTTTTGATCTTCTCTTTCTAAATTTGTTAATCGCTTTTCCTTTCATTTGTTTCTAACTTTATTTATTTGATTCCTTAATTTCTTCAACTTACATTTGCTCTGTAATCTGTTTATATATTTCTTTCCTGTCTGTGGCCTATTTCTAATTTCCTTTCTTTTATGCCTCTTTACTTTTACATCCGCGTTGTATTTTTCCTTCTTTTCTCGTTACAGCGTAGAGCCCGTTCATCAAAGGGAGGGGTCACACACGTACAGTACGAAAACATAATTTCATCAACGCTGAATGAAGATAGAGACATAGGAACGAATGGGAGGAGAGGGATAGAGCAAAGACAGAAAGAGGAGAGGAGAAAAAGAAGAAAGCCGAAAGGGACGGCACGGGATTGGCCAGCTACTTGCGTCTTCTCTTACGCTGGCGCTAACGAGGCGGCAATTGGGCCAGAAAGGGGTTCAGGAGAGGGCGCCATCACTTGCTTTGTTCTAATTACACCAGCAGATAAACCGGACGAGCTGATTGGTTGCTTTTTGCTGCTCATCGCCCGCGCGAGAGAGCGAGACCGCGCTATTGCGCCGTGCCGAGCTGCAACCAGAAGGACAGAAAGCCCTAGGGGGCAGGCGCGTATTGATGTCATGTCATCAGCAGCGCACTAATTACTGGACAGATACTGCTCTGCTATTTGCCAATGATACGGCGCTGTCTGCTGGGAGGACATCCAACCACGTCACACCACAGTAATTAGCGCTTTATTTTGCTGCCCCAGCATCAAGTTTAACCTGGCGCAATTAAGTTTCTAAACTCTGTAACGATGTCCATAGCTCGAGGCCTGAAGCAGTAGGGATATCGAAACGAACTGGGGTTAGTGATGTCGTAAATTGCAAAAAAAGGTCAGCTGTTCGGATCTGCACGCCGCAGGCCTGTCTTGATTCATAACGTAACCTGAATTGTTGCTTCGTTGTATTAAACGATATGATGATCTCTTTTTAGTCATACTACACCACTATATTAAACCTAACACAGTTTTTCATGAGGAGTGCAGCAACATATTGGTATGTAAAAATATAGATTAGATTTTAGATTATAAATGAAACCTCTGATTCAAGGCGGCCTGTTTGGACATGAAGGCGAGTAAAATTGTACAACATAAACTATGACGTATGGTATTCACTTCAGGGGTCCGCGGTCTGAGGCGTGGGCCTTGTGCCGCTTGGTCGCTGGGATCGTGGGTTCGAATCCCACTCAAGCCATGGAGTTTGTCCGCGATTTTCTGTGTTGTGCTGTCCTGTGTACACGTAGAGGCCTCGCGACGGGCCGATCCCTCGTCCAAGGAGTCCTACCAAATGTCTATAGATCAAGCCAACGAAAAGTTGGGACCAGCAGTGCTCAGGCACTTGAAGAACGGGTCGTTCCCAGTATCCCAGTATGGTATCCACTCCAGTGTCACAGAACTACACTGGAACATTAAATCTGGGTTAATTCCCAGGACAAAGCATTTAGACACAAGTAACAGAGCTGAAAACATTACAGTAGATTTGTGTAAACGCCTATATGTTGAATTACACGTGTCTTCTGACAACGGCGCATTCAGTGATCGTAACGAGTTAGTCCGAACGATAGAGATCCGGTAAATTCCTGCCCTTTTATGCACCTGTGATGACAAGTGTACTGGAGAAACGAATAAGCAAAAGCCCGGCCTGCGAACATTTAGGCGAAGATAATAAGACGTTCCATCATCTGCGCACTTCACCTAATAATGTTAAGCTAATTAAATTGAGGATATTGAGGCAGGGGATTTCAAGGTGCCTGAGAGAGAATTAATGCCGGAGGCAAAATTTTGGCTAGAAAACCTCAAGGGACAGACAACTTGGAAGATACGGAATTAGAAAGGAAAGGTGGTATAAAAATGCGGTGAGGGTAAAGACTGGATAAGTAAGCCTATAAATCCCGGATGTGAACGTCTGTGAACACGTGACTAAGATATCGGGATCAGTTAAACAGGAACTGTATTAACCAAGCGAGTGACGGTCATCTTGCATTGTACTAACTTTCGTGTGACAGTTAAGAGATTATATACCCTGTTATTTTTGACAGCGTTTACGAATTTATTAAATATGCATGTACAAGCAAGAAGTGAGTTTTAATAAAGAAGTGTAAATAAAGTAAAGTAAAGTTTGTCCCGCTATACGCCATGTAGGCGCTTGGGGTGAGAGGAGGTATAGCTCCTCTCTTCCTTGACCTCGGCACTAGATGGGGGTGAGTGATCAGCATCACGCCCCGACCGGCTTTACCCCCGGGAAAGGACCTCGGTACTCATTGTAGAGGAGGCTGGGTGGGCCCCAGAGCCGGTCTGGACGCAGAGGCTAGAGGAAAAATCCTCTGCCCCGTCGGGGATCGAACCCCGGTCGTCCAGCCCGTAGCTAGTCACTATACTGACTGAACTATCCCGGCTCATAATAAAGAAGTGTGGTGGTATAAAACATGTTATTTAATTATTTCAGTAATTCTAAGATACACGTGGGAAAAGAACAATTGCCTTAGCTATTAGCTTACAGCTCTTACATCAGAGCAATTTCTTCTCCCAAATGGAGATATTTAACTTATTCTGTTAACAAATTTCAACCAAACTTAGAAATTATCTCCTCCACGTCGTGAATACAGGATGAGACCTAGCACAATTTTGGTTCAATCGTTTTAGTTTATTTTTGAGCCACACACTAACCTATTGATTTTGTAAGGTCATATCAGTACGAAGAAGGTTGCTGTACGGAAGCGAAGCTTGGATAATGAAGGAATGAAAAAGTACTCGTAGATTCCAAGCATGCGAAGATCGGCAGGGTGAAGAAGAACATACCAGGGAAGAAACGTTCACATTAGAGAGAAAGTGAAATTATTTTATGTAAATAAAAAAGAAGTCAGCTGAGCAATAAATAAGTTACATGGAGAATAGAAATAATACATTACTATCCCAAAAACCTGTTAAATCTAGATTCTTTCTTAAAACAAACTGCACTGAATTTTTTTTCTTACAAGCCTAAGTTACAAATATCGGTCAGGTTTAATTCGAATTGTTTTATCAAAGGTTAGAATTTTAATCTTTCTTTCAATGATAGTTTCATTATGAAGTAAATAAATGTTTTTTGTAAAGGTAGATTCAACTTGTATCGTGTTTCTAAATTAACCCTGATGCATGTACCACTTTGGGGAGTGTGGAAGGTTGACGGAGGCTGCGTCAGTTGACCATCTTCGACGCATGCGCCGTTCGACTTCTCTGTTGCTTCGTCGCACAGCAGAAATTTCAGATTATTTCCTGACAAGCTCTACTGACACGTCTTTCAGACAATTTACGAAAGTAAAAACCCAGTTCTTCAGCCTTCTTTAATGCGCCAATAGATTATTGTAATTGAGTCATCTACGGATTAATTAGTTATTATAAAAATGGTTGTGCCTATCACAATGGCCGCGTCATGATTGAGCCATATTCTAAATCTTAACCTAATATAACCTAACCTTACCTCTGACTCACGCACTCACCACCATACTAAACGGTCATTCATACGTAAATGTTATTATTTTTCAGAGTTTCTGGATACAGGAATAGTATCACAGATGGTCGTCCTTCTTTATGCCCTCTGTCGACCAAGCAGCTGTGTTTAAACACGTTAAAGGATTATCACTGCTCGAAAGACATTGACAGCAAAGGGATAAAAATCAGAAAAGGTCTACAAGGTTTACATCTGTCGTATTTTTTTACTGCCAACATTACTTTTAAGATAAAAATAAAATTGGTTTATAATTTTTAATCTTCCCTCTAATAATATTTTGTTATCGAAGAATGGACTGAGTAAAGCAAACTGGGGCCTTGATCCGAGGCTGCATCGACCAGAATCCACCCGTTAATCTGCAGTGTTCTCTGTGTAGCGATACTCATAAAACCGTGTGCTCCACGTTATATGCAGTGCAGACTATCGTACGTACCCCGTGTTGTCTAACTTAACTCATTACCACCAGAGCGAGTGAGAAAATGAGAAGACCCGAATTAAAATCCAAATGAGAGCAGAGCAGAGCCAGAACCACAACGCATCGCCGACAGAACTTTGTAATGAGCGTAGAATTTACGGAAATATCTCTCCACTGCGGTGGGTGTGCACGAGGGATTGTGGAACTTTACCCCTCCTCTGGATGAAGTGTTTCATCTACCCGACTACTGCAGAATATCGCGTGAACATTATTCTGCACTGCACAGTCGCAGGATTATTAGCAAAAACCTCGGGCCTATGACAGATAAAGTATTAAAGTACGGAGAAATTACATAAGAGGAGTTTCATAATTTGTACTCTTCTATTTGTATTTTTAAACCAAGAAGAACTGGATGGGCAGGACATATAACATGGGTTAACAGAAGAATTCAGGTACAATTTTAGTTTAAAAATATAGAGGAATGAGACAATTTGGTAAACTTGGCGTAAGCCTAAATGAAAAAAATATTATTTAAACGAATTTTGTTAAGATAGAATGTGTGTGGACTGTTTTACACTGGCTCAGATTAGGGCCCTGCCTTGATGTCTGAACAAATGCACCATTTTATAAACGCCCAAACTAACCCAATTTTATTTCTGTCTCATAATAATGATTTTGTCTTCCACGTCTCCCGTTAATTTCACCAAGACGCGGTATTTCTAGTCGATCCGGAGACTTAGGCACGCTCTCGTTTCTCTGATACTTAGAAGAAACGAACCACAGGTGCATAATAGTTATGCCTATTCTGCACTAATACAATTCTGCAGTATACACCTGTGCTGAACTTTGCGGATAATAGAGAAGTGAAAGAGTGAGAGAGATAGAGGATGCAATGGAGAGAAACTAATTAATATGCATGGAATCTCTTGCTCCTCCGCCCAGGTCGGTAATCCCGTAGTGGTCTATACTGTTCGTTACAAGACGGGCTGGATATGAGCCGTTACGTACATCAGTGGCTTATCTCACTGATATTTCGACACTTGAGAGTAACGTTGGTGAATAAAACACAAAAAAAGAGCTAAATTAAATTCCCCGGCAAGAATGAGAGGAAAATCTAAAATATTAACATACGCATAGTCATAAATATTATCCCATTAGGACCAGAATGCTACAACAGCAAATGATCACCAACAACCAAGCTATCAGACAGAACTTGATTATTATACAGATAGATTCTATAATACAATGTTTTACTGAATTTCATGAAAACAGCCAATTAATGATTATGATGCTCACGTTCTTTGAGAACAAAGTGATGGAGAGACTATTGGACCTAAACAGAATGAAGTAAGATTAAGCTCATACGTAACAAGGGGCTATCTAATCTTCACCTAGCATCATTAGTCCACGACGCAAGGTCCTTTATGACAAAACTGTTGGTAGAAGTGATCAATCATTATTATTACTACTACTACTACTACTACTACTACTAGTATATTTATAATTGAAAACATTAAAGTCCAACTCCATGAGGATTCGATCATATGATTACTTTTACACGGCTACAGCATGCAAAATGAGGGAATAAATTGCACTTATTGACAATCATTTAAATTAAATAAACGCTACAATATCAACATTAAATTTGTAGGACTACAGTCTGTGAAGTATAACAATAGGATTTATGACTTCTACTACCAGGAATTCCACGTTGTAACATCGCAGCTCTGCACTTAAATTAAATGTTTGTTCATAAATCGTAGCCTGGGGCTGCAAGTTACTCTTTTAAATTTGTCGCAATGCACAATGATAGCCCAGTCATTTAATGAGAATCGACCCACGGTCGTCGAACCACTACTTTAGCGAGGAATGCTTTGCCACGCAAACGCGATATTGGATTCTCCCAAAGTTATTTTCCTTTTCGAATTCCAGTATCTCCTCCCCTCCCCCTTAACACAAACGCTCACTCTATTGAAATACTGGAGACCAGTATCACTTAGAAATTCTGGAAGATACGACCAAAGGTATAAACATAGGCCACGACATTGTTCAGCAACATTTAATAGACGAAAACAGACAATCGCAAACAGACAAACAGACTGGATTTGTAACAATATAACCTATTTTCGTAGCCATTCATAATCACTAACATCTTAAATGGGATCTATAAAGGTTTTTAAAATATGATACACAGATACACATTTTAATAAGAAGGGAATTTTCTGCTCCGGTAGGCTAGATGTTTGTTCTATACAACTTCATGAATTTTTAATGTAACGCGAATCATCTCTCAGAACAAAGTGGGTATTATGACAACGACTCTAATACGAACATGGGATCATATGCCACGCCCCTTTCTTATATTGCGGTAAATTCACCCCTACTTGCTCTTTCCTTAAGTGCCCAATACAAGAAGCTGCTTAATATGCAAACCCTTGAGCGTCACTACCATAATACAAGTAACTTACGTTTCCTCCACGTCTTAAAAATACCAAGGAGACAAGATACTTAAATTTTCCTTAAAATACGTCATTAACCCCGAAGTTATTGAACAATAAGTCTGTCCTGGTCTGTTCATAAATCATAATCGACGTGTTTGTAGTTGCGCAAGCCCCTTCAAACAAACCTATAAATAAATGTACCTAACCTTGAATATTTCATCGCCCTGATGACGGAGGCAGTATCACCTCTGAAACGTTTGTAAACATCGACCAGACTACACAGCGCAAGAACCCAGAAGACAGAAATCTTGATACTCACCGCTGTGAAAACCTCGAATCATACGTACCTAAGTTTCATATAAGTATTTTATTGTAACATCTCAATAATATTTTAGTTTTACCTAACGTCTGTCGGTTGCAGTTATTCTGACACCGAAATAAAGAAAACAGTTGATCATGCCCAAATTCTCTTAGGTCACTACGACCGTGTTGACAAATTGATAACGCGTCTGACTTGAATTCTGTCTGTATCGTGTTTGTTTCTCGATTGACTATGCTGATAGCCGTTTTCGCAGAGCTTCCCCCCCCCCCCCTCCCAGTAAATATGTCGGACAGAACTTAAAATAGGACATAACCACTTTTACACACAGGTCTGTCACTCATGATTTAGACTATTATTCACTCTTATCTCATTATAATGTATCTCATTCGATGATATAGTATAGTTTAATGAGGATCTGATACAAAGACATAAAATAATAGACGAAGTAATTGACTAGTCTGCGTAGCTTACGTGCTTTATAAATTTTGATAAATGTTTTCGAAAACGCTAGTATATAAAAGTCAAATTTATAGTAAGCATCCGTACCTCAGGCTTATTTCAGAACATCTCGAATGATGATTAATCTTAGATGATGACAATATTTCCATAATTCATATAAAACGTCCTTAATGTTTTCCATATATAGGTAAATGGCATTCCAGCAACGTAATATTGAAATAATCGTGCCTTCGTAATAATTAATGGTTTAAGTCCTCAGAGAATATTTCATATTCTCTGAAAGAAAGGAACCGCGTATTCTCTTTGAAAAAAGAATAAAACACGATGGTAATAAAGAAGGCCTAAGGGTTCACTTACGTTATTTTTTAAATTATTCATCAGAACGGTTATACTGCAGCCTGTAATGGGCTGGCAAATTGCGTCACACTAGACCACGCCTATGCAACCCGCCGAACGTCTCTCTGTGACATGTGTACTGATGCCATTCTGTGTAAATATGGATTACAAGTTACTAGTAAACATTCCAAAACTGTGAGATTTCAGGACCTCACAGCGGCGAATATGAAGACGGCGGTCTTCTGGAATGTTGCGCTGTATCTCGTCTTTTAGAAGTTTACTGACGTTTTCTATGTGCTGCCTTCATTATGATAGCGATGAAGAAAGAGGAAGCGCCTCTGAAACGTCGATAAACGTCTATCGGACTACACGGCGAAATATCCCAGAAGTGGAATGTTGCGCTGTATCTCGTCTTTTAGAAGTTTACTGACGTTTTCTATGTGCTGCCTTCATTATGATAGCGATGAAGAAAGAGGAAGCGCCTCTGAAACGTCGATAAACGTCTATCGGACTACACGGCGAAATATCCCAGAAGAATACCGTCTTCATTCCGACAATGGTTTAAACTTATAACGGTCTAGGTCTTATTGACACAAAAATTCTTGTTGTTGTAGGCCTATGTATGAATTTGTTTCCATATAAAATATATTGTATTAACAAATAAATTAACAAAGTACCCACCAAACGGAGGTTTTCAATGAGCTGTACTAGAATCACAAAATTCTGTTTTGACGGACAATTACTTCGTGACTGTAACATCGAGTATTTAGATTACTCCTACATGAATTTTCGTAAATTTTATAAACCGAGTAAACCATAACAGAATGGACATACTTTAATCTCTTACCAGACACTGAAAGCCACTGCGTTGCAAGAAACAAGCACTGAATTTTTCTTACTTTAATTTACGCTAGATTAGGAAAAAAGGAAGTATGTGACGTCATACATATTACCTACTGCTCACTGCCGTGTCTCCGCGAGATCCTAGGAGGTCTCATAAATAAATAGAACGTTTTATGCATTGAACTTCTATGGTCTTCTGGAGACGTAAATTCGTTGAAAGGGCGGAAGAAATCGGTTATGTAGAAATATTTATATTATAGATTATGTTGGGGGCATGTAGTGAGCAATACGCCTCTTAGCATATTTATGTAGTTGCACAGTTTTTTCAAAAGCTGCGAAACTCGAAATATGCATTGTTTATGGAAGAATTTTTCTATTTTGCCAATTAGAGGCGTTTTGGTTTATTGATCAGTTTCTTTCGTCATATAATCCTGAAAGTAGAATGACCGTGGATGCTCAAACTCAGTTAACATTCTTAAAAGATGTTACAAATGTTTGTATTTTTTATCTCTAGAGATTAATTATTAAATTGTCCCTTAGTGAAGATCACTGGACAAAAATTACGCAAAAGATTTCTTTGCTAGAAAACACAGGACATGTGTTCTACAACATGCCTGTTTTATGGCTTCAGCTGGTGGGCGGGGAGTAACTTAGTCTAGGCTTATACATTATATGCATGCTACAAAAGAGTAAAACTGCTAATCAACGTTATGAAGAAATTAATGATTTAACATGCTTATTAGAATCTTGTACACTAATAGAGTGCTATACAGAGTAGAGTGAAATTGGAGTGCGCAGTTTTCTTAAGAGATCATCTGTTTCCCTGGGCCCTGTGCGTGTTAGTTGATCTTTCGCTAGGTTAAAGAGAATAAGGTATAACACATACTAGGCTGGTGTGCAAGAATGGGCTAACTGGGTTGATGCTAGAGCAAATATTTGTAGTAATTTATTGAAAAAAATCTTTGCAGTTTTAGTGAATGCATAAAATGATTTATCCCACATCAGCTTCTTCGCTAGACATCCATTTAATTTAATGCAAATTGAGATCGATTCGGCATTTACATGATTTACCTCCACTTTTCGTCACAGTGATAAATTAACCTGGGCGAAGGGCTGACACGAGCGTTAATTAAATATCAAATAAAAGTGATTCGGTTTCGTATATATGACAAATTTATTTTTTTATTGGCTTCGTATTTTATTTTAATGCTGTTAAAAGCGATTTTTTTAAAACATATCCTGAGTATTATAGTAGACAATCTCTGTATTATGCCATTATATCCACAGACTTTGCATGTATTTTGTTTGAAAAAAAGCGTTACTTCTATAATAATGTCTCATAAGTTCGTTTTTTGTGTATTCCACTACCACTATCACCAGCGACCACATCCATAAGGTCCCTGGAGTCTCCGGCAGGCAGCCTCTCGTCGCTACCATTTCTGAGATTAATATATGAAATATGGAACGGTTGAAGCAGCTGTCATATAACATAAATCACACACGCAGAAAATGTAAAGAATTTGTTTTGCTTTGCGCTTTTCTCTCCCTTTTCTATGGTTGAAGCTTTGGGGACATCGGAAGGACGTCCTTGTGGGCAAAAAGGAATGGAACAGGACTTAACGTAGAGAGAAAAACTTTGGGGCTGTTATTTTTACGAGTAGGGAATGCTGCATGGAGGGGGGCTGGAAAAGGATCTTAAGATGATTTCTTTCCTTCTTTCTCTACTTAATAGCTCATGAGCCTATACAGAAATTCAACACAAACAAGTCTCGAAAAGATTTTAGATGTAACGTACTTTATCATCATCTAAATGGCAAGGGACTAAGAATTAAAGCCGGTCAGAAAAGCTTAAGTGAAGTCATCCTTCTATAATCCATCAGTTATATTGTTTTCAGAGTCTACCGACATAATGTTCTGAGGGAAATGACCAGTTCAAGTATTAAGAACTCATTTTAAGTCTATAAATGAGTAACAGGCACAGTATTTGCGTTTTAATAAATAAAACTACATTCAAATTAGGTACACAAAATATAAATTTACCTTACAGCAGTAACATGAATTTCGACAGTTACAGCTCGGTCAGTAAATTTAGTGAATTTAGGCCGAAAGTTGGTTAGAGGGAGAAGCAGCAAATGCTTATTTTGTTTCTGTGCCCCCAAAGACTCTAGTATCCTATCATCTTCCTATCTTCTCACGGCGGAGGGAGATGAACCCAAAAAAGTATGATGATGACCACTCGCCTACAGCCCAGCCTAGAATTCGCAGAGGTTACCTCGAGATCAAACACGTCATACTTCATAATACTACTTCCAGATATTTAAAGCTGTAAGAATGAAGATACTCCTTGATTAGTTACACAGCAGAGGAATTGACTTTATTGACTAGTCATTTTAGTTGTCACTATCGTTCATTTGTTTGTTTAAAGACGCTGTGTCAAGTACAATGACGACACTTTTTATATTGTAGGCCTACGCGTAAAACATTAATACATAATAGGGGAATGCAATATTAACTTGTAGGCACATCATCGCGAGCCGGGCTAAAATTATACCCATCCTGCAATAGACAGCCGTCTTACTAAAAATACATCAGCATAAAAATATTAAAACTTGTTATTTTTAACCCATGTAGATTGAAACAGTTAAGGGTTCTATCTCCTGTTTGTTTCCTCGCTTGCTTTCTTAAGGTTGTAATAGTTCCTAGGTTATGTAACATCAACGAGATTTAGTATGATAATTACAAATGTTTAATAAGGACGAAAAAGATATAAAAATCGACAAGCATGCAATTTTTCAGAGCTCTATTATAGTCGAGGAGGTCCAGCTCCACACATTCAGTGTAATAAATTTTACGCCTGAAGAACACCAGAGTGTAAGATATCATGACTAAACTACTCATTAAAACATAATTTAATATTTTTGGGCAAATCTACTGGTTATATTCAGTCAGTGTAATAACTGATAACCCCTTAGCTATTTTCAACTGCAGCTGGCTTCATTATCCGACCATCTATTACTTAAAAATATTTCCATTTGCCTCCAGAACAAAAATGATTCCACACCCTTGACTCTATAGCCTTAGCGTTGCTATGAAGTGACACGTCAAGGTTCAATTTTCCAAGTAAATATTCCATTCACAAGGACGTATGTTCCATTATTGTGCTGCCATAACCATCGAAGCAAGAATATAGGATATAAGGATAAGAGACAGACATGTTAAAGGTCTGATTTCTGGTTCCTATTTGCTTTGCATTAAATTGTAGCATACCTCTTTCTCCATCACAACGTAAATAACCTATTAAGACTGAAATAAAATAGTTACATCACCATCAGTTTGCAAACTGAACATAGTGAATCGAAAGAACTCTCTTGTAACCAGAAAATACGCGAAACAGATGAGAATTTCGTTCGAAAGGGAAAGAAATGCGATGGTCTCGCCTCAGTGTCAGTTCCGATGTTACCCACCCACTGCTGACATCTACACAGACAGCAAACGAAACTGTAGTATCACATAAAAAGAAGTCTGGTCCAGCAGGCAAGAACGGTGTAGTCTTTGGTTAGTTGTAACACCTTACTATATAGGCCTATCTTCTGGAATCAACATTGATTTTCGTTAAATTTGAGTCACAAGGTAATACTGCTTAGAATTTTATCAAACGAAGGTAGAGTTTCCCAGAGCGGCCTAAGTACTTAATTTTTATCTTACCTATATTATATTGAACTGAACGCTTCACTGTTTGCCGCCGCGTAATAGAATGGGGTTTCAGGAGGCAACCTCTGGATATGGCAAAAAGTAGCAAATACACTGAACAAGCAGCAGCAGACATACGATAAGAGGTGGTCCTCAAGCTTCAAAGTTTCTCACAGGGCTAATTACCCTCCACCGCAGAAGGAGTTTTTACGAAACTGATTACTAAGTAGATGGATTGCTTGAAACATTCTCATGATCTTGACCAATGGTATGATCTGATTTTAGGAATTTGCTAAAACGAGTTCTATTACCCCAGAATTAGGTTCATTGTAACAATAAAACAAATTCTGTGGTAATAGAACTCACTTTCACCTTCTGAGTCCTTGCATGTAATAGGTTTTAATGATGTTATAATGCACTTTAATATAAATATGTAATGACATTAGTATTATTATTTCTATAACATTTGTTTTATAAATTATCTGCTTATAACACGCATGTTTTTGAAAATAAAATAAACTTAATGACGCTTTGAACCTGAAGTTCGTCTAAATAACACTTAAGAATTAAGTTCTACTTTCCAAGAAACTTCAGCACGTCTCCATTACATACACAATTTGGTAAATGCTGTTTAGGGAGAATCATACGAAACCCACGAATACTATATTTGCTGGGAAAATGTAGTTATTTAATATTAAAACATGTGTACATATGTTTACCTGTGCTTCGAAAGGTTAAAATACTTAAGGTAATAATTACACTTTTATATATATCTTAACATTTCACTTAGTGAAAGAACAAATTAGAAGAATGGAAATATACTGAATCATTTTATTACGATTCACGCTATCAGATGATAGCATATCAATTAAAACTTGTCCAGAACTGTACTATAATAATTTTGTGCGCTGTGGAAGGAATTAAGCTTCCGAACAGCTGTTTACTAAAGGATTTTATCGTCAAACTGATCAAAAGAGATTAATAAAAATGAGGCTAAATATAAAAATGAAGCCTATCATTTTAAATGGAGACAATGCAGAGATTGTGGTATCTGCATTGCTTCATATTCTAGGGTAAAAAGTTGAGTGGGTGGGGCATGTATATCACCATGGGAACTAACGGATTACGCTTCTATAGAAATCGTTACACCGATCACATGGCAATTGACAAGTGATTCGGCTGTGTTTAGGGGTGATGGTGTTTTGAAGGGGCCCACTTTGTATTGTAAATCAGGGGAATGCGTGTTGCATTTGTACATGCATATGTCATAGGAGAATGCAGGATGATTACTACTGGTATTTACCGGACAGCAATTTATCATCTACTATTTGAAGTTTAAAAATATATTTAAGCTTCGTTGCAAACAAATGTGTATTAATTTGTCAAATGTGTTTTGTGATCCGACTGAAGGGGAAGAATTTCAATTCACAGAACAGACACGGTATCATGTGATCAGAATATTAACATTGGAGCGTATTATTAATGCGAGGTTGAGTAAAATGGTTTCCATAAGCGCATATTTAAGCAACATTTGTTATCACATATTTTACGGCAAATATCCTGGAAGAAGATAGGCTGTTGAGGATTTTTTTTATAAATTTTCAGAATATAATGTTGTTTAGAAATATGAGTGAGACATACAAAACTCAATTTATAACTTTGTTGATCGGTTTAATATAAAAATATGATTAAGAGAAGCAAAAGTAATGTCTTTCGATGGAAAATTATCAGTCCACATCTAAGAAAATCGTTTAATATTGATTAAAGAATAAGTTAAATTTTCTGGATGTGATATTTCTTACGTGGGTGAATAAGATATGTATATCAAAATACATCTTCAGGAAAGCAAGTGCTGGATGATTAACAGAACATTAAAACAAAAATTAATAATACAACGTTTACACTGTGACGTCAGTTACCACACCAGAACTAATAATAATGATATGCAGAAGGAACTGCATTCAGTGAATGGAAAAATATGCAAGGATGAATATGGCTAACGCACTTTAAACTTTTAAAGCCCTGTGGTAACTATACGTGCAACCTGCTTTAATAACCAGTAAATCTGTTTTTTATATTTACGTGTTTCTTATGATTCTCAGTGTAAACGTTGAGGAATTTATCCTTGAAATGGAGGCGTCTTATGCTTCCTTTGAGGTAAGGATAAAATTATTGAATATTATTTAGACGATATTCGGCTTTAGGAAATTAATAAATCAGATAATAAAGAATTACCAGAACTCCTCTGGGGATATGGAGACGTAGGAGTTACTTCAATATATGGCTTGAAGTCGGACCAGGTTTGTGTCTAATCCGTTGGGACGAGGCGACAGAGGGGAAGGAAAATAGGTTTTTTACTAAACAAATTTTGTGAGATTTGAAAATCTAATGGCGAAAAGTACAGAGATGGCTGTCTTCTTGACTGTTATTCCGTGTAGTCTGGTAAAATTTACAGACTTTTTAGAGATGCTTGCAATTCGCCTTGATGATAGAGGCAGCAAGTACCTCTTCGGCAGACTACTACCAGACTGCACGGCATAACATGTCAGAAGACAGTCATTTTCAAAGAACATTTTGAAATCTTACAAAGTAATTATATTTATTTCCTTCGTTGTTCATGTAAACCACAGTCGGTCTTGGTCGGAATTAGAACCTGGTACCATGAGAGTTCAAGACAAATGCGATATGGCCTGCTAGAAGACCGAAAGCCTCGTGCCTCTAGATATTTATCTAATACTACTGTCGAGTTTCGATATATAACATACTGCGCGGCATAGCGCTTCACCATACATCTCAAGAAGGTGACAGTATGTGGATTGTTTCAATATTTCCCAGTCAAACAATGAAAAGATCTAAATCACAAGCTGGAAGTTAGAAGAGTGACTCATGTTCAACACGATAAATCACGACAAGTTATGGTTGATACACTGACGTAGCTCGAAACAGGAGGAGGAAGAAATGCCTTCAGTATTACATGATATATTTACTTCAGCTTCTTATTCTGATATTGCAAGAAATATGTGATATTTTGCACAGTCTAAGCGAAACAGATATAATTAATCATTTTTGGTTATTTTAAAGTGTAAGTCCGATTTCTTTATATCATTCACTGTATTATAATTATAAGTAAATTTATTAACTTTTCCAACTACGAAACTCATCTAAATAATATTTAAAATTAAAATTTCACCTCAAAGGAAACACAACGCATCTCCATTAAGAGGTCCAGTTGGATAACGCAGACGCAGAAATAATCACTGTTTATTCTGACCGAATCATATAAAACCTACAAAAAAATTTATTATTAAAATGCAGATTTTTCAAATGATACAGTAGTCTCGCAATATTTAGGCCTTATCGAGTGCTTTTTAACACTTATTACTGTAATAGGAACATTTAGTTGGTTTCTTCTTTAATTATTATAAACGAATTCTTAAATATTGCTTAGACGAAATTCGGCTTCAAAGTGATTTACGTAGCCTAGAGGGTCTCGATCTCGTCAGACACAAGGCCGCATACGCCATTGCTTATCTACTCGCGGAACGACGATGAGTTATAAAATAAGGCAATTCATTTAAATTCAGTCATTGAAGCGTTACGAAGTCGCTATTTCAAACAGGTTAACTAACACATTACTCAGTAGATGCCCTCGCGAAAATCAACCACTAATCAAACATCTGGTTCTCTCCTTTGAAATAGCCTGCAGATACGTTAATATCCAATCATCTTTTGCTATTTCAACCATCCTTTAACACACTTTATTTAAAATTTAGATTTTACGTTGAAAAGTCTCCGTTTACTTGTACACCTACACGAGCTAGCTACTCGCTCGTGTGTTCTACAGTGACAAACACTAAAAGGGGGAAGCTATACTCGTAGATGCAGGAGTGAGCAACGTTCCTTTCTTGATTAAAGGGTCGGAACTTTGGCGCCCTGCAGTGACGTAGCGGCAGTTTTATCTTTGAACAAGCAGCCTCTGGAGGAAGACCGCCAAACAAAGGATTGAGCTGACGCGCTATCTACTGAAATCTGAACGGTCCGCATGTGATGGAAGACGTCATATTTCTGTCTTGCGTCCCTTTCACCGCCATTATTTCCTCTAAAATGGAAACAAAGAAAGCTGGGTCTGGGCCTCGTCAAGCGATGCATCTTATCTGCAACTTCTTACAATAAAATTGTTATAGTCGCTTGTGTGATCCAGTTAATTTTAGATTAATTAAGATTTTTTATGGCACGGAACATCTCATTCATTACACTGTCTGACTACATACTGGACGGTCCGGAGTTAGATTCCTAGCAAAGGCACGGGATGTAACCTGGGCCAGTGAAGTGCTTAACGAACAGCATGAAAATCTAGTAATGAACCTTCGGCTTCCACAAAGGATGGAGTATTTCTTGACTAGGAGCGAAACTGTCAGCTACTCCACGGAGGCAGTAAGGAGTTATATGACTCTAAAATTTCAGCACAAAGATTAGTGTCTTAGACAATAATTAAAAAAATAATTTTAGCCAATAGCATATGCTTCGCCGATTTTTCTCCATATACCATTTCTCTCAGCTTAACGACATCCTTATCTTACTAAACTACTACCGAAAAAAGATTTTTATTGGAACTACCATAAAAAACATCGTGTGAGCTAGTGCATGTAGTCATAGAAAAATTTCCTCCCGATGGCATATAAGATCTTGCCTTTGCTTCTGGCATATGGATACGAAACATTCATGAATATGCGACGGCACGAGACAAGAACAAGCAACCCTCGTACAAGCCTGCCAACCCATACAACACACAGCCGCACATCATGGAAACCTCGTCCAGCCAAATCGCGATCAGCCTAAAAAATGGGATCCAGTCGCATGTAGGTTCAAGTGTTTGTGAGGATTGGCGCTAAGAAACTGTCAATGTTCCTTACGCGTCGTTTATTAGGGTTTCAGACATGCGACAACTAAATTCGTAAGAATTTCAAATAACTCGCATGAACATCGTTTAAAATTCTGTAACTGTTACTGAAAGTAGTTGACTCAGTGTATTAAATTATTTTATGGATTTTCCATTGTCTGAACTGTATTTAATATGAATGAAATCACCAAAAATAACCTTTTTCGGTTTGTCAAAGGATGCACAAGACAAAAATTAAATGTAACTGAGACATTAAACAGAACTGGATACAACATCCTTTGAAGTTGAAGTTCGTCTGAACAATATCTAAACATTCAGTCCCTGTCTCAAAACAAAATGCAACACCTTCCCATCTAAAAGAATAATTAGTTAGTGCTGTTTAGGCAAGTAATCTCTGTTTCTTCTGAGAATCACATGACATCCATATATATATACTCTGTGGACAAAATGCGTAGGTACTTATTATTAAAACACGTGGTACATACGCTTACCACTGAGTTAAAGGATTAAATAAAATACATCTGCATCCTATCCGGAACAAAATATATCTGGTCCCCTCCGTCATATATTATTTCTGTAAGACTCTACCATCTTCAGGACTTAAGTCCTGAATACGGATGCAGTATGTTTCCAAAATGCTGGTTCCCACTTCAGGCCTAAACTGCGTCACAACCGAGACAACCGCCATGACACTACAGGGAAGTTGGTAAGAAAAACCCTAACAGTGATCAGAGGTTTGTTCTGATGTGGTGATACTGTGAGGAACTTCTCGAATATAAAATTCAGCTCAAGGCCTGGTTAAGAACCCGCGTTTTGCAATTACTCTCCAAGTGCAGTAAGCAAATTTTCAGGAACACTGTCATAGATTAAATATGTTTGATTAAAGATGTTATAAAATATTGAAACCAGACTAAACCCAGAAAACCAAATAGAAAGGACGTGCTATATTGTGCCATTTTATTTTGCGTTAAAAGGATAGTTACTGAAACTATATGAAATTTCTTGGCTATTTACCGACTCTCGTATCCTGTCCATGTATTTTGTATGTGACTGTACGCACAACTTCATGCACAGTATTTGCACACAAAAGATCTCCAACGAGCCAAGTTGGATTTAAACATTTGGTAGCAAAAGTGATGTAAGACATTGCTTGGGAATGCCCACTGAGGAAAGCAACAGAAAGATCTGCTCTTTCGGACGTCAGGAGGAGCCTAATAGAAACAAACTGGAGGAAAAAGGTAAGTGTCGATTTTATTAGGCTAAGTCCTATCTTCAAGGCTTTAAACAGGCACAAAATTAATATATTATAATATATACAGCCCCGTTTTGCATGGGCGCGAACACTGCAACGACTCCTTTTAAATTAGATTCGGGAAGTCGTATTTAAAAACAAGGTGTGTAGGAGAAAATGTTTACCAAAAATATAAGAAGAAATTGTAAAAGGAGGAACGTGTCATTTTTTTCTTCTCACTTATTAACGTTAGAACAATAAGACGAAGGAGTATGGTGGATAGGGATGTAAAACAACAGGGTAAAGCAAACATACATAGAAATAATTTTAGTTGAACAATTAATAGACGCAAAGTATATGGAAGAATTGTAATAAAATACGGCTCAGAAAAATAAGTAGCAAATACACGAAGTTGGCTGTACTTTGTCAGACCCAGACCCAATAATGTGATTTTAAACCTTTGGATTCTACAAGAATAGGGAATTTACAGACATAATAATAGAAAGACAGTAAACCAACGAGTCCGTAAGGACGTCAGTCAGTCAGTGAGTAAGTCGTCTAGTGAAGCTGTCACGTAGTCACCCAGTCCATCAACACGTCAGTGAGTGATTTAATTTGTAAATCAATCACGTAGTTAGTTAGCAAATGAGTAAGCCAATCATAGACTCAATAGGTCAGTGAGTTAATCAACCAGTCACGCAGACAGCAAGTCGGCGAATGAATGTGTTAGTCATTGAGTAGGTAATTCAGAATAGTTCGTTATCACCATTAAACAAATTGCTAAATAAAGGAATTATACTTCTTGACACCGCCAGGTTCTTGTAAAACAGGGACCTTAACCCAAGTTGGTTGTTCTTCAAAGAACTTCTACTCCATAAAACGTGATTACGCTATGTTAAATGTCTCAAAGTCACTTCCGTCTGAGAAGTTCTCAGGAATACAATCTTAATGCTGTTAATGGTAGAAAATTAAAGAGCACACAAACATGGAATTTTGTCCAATAATATGCTTTTCGCATTAAGTTTTATGAAAATTTGTCCAACAGTTTAAAGTTATGAGGATAGTTTCCCTGCAACCCCCCCCCCAACATACGCACATACCAAAAGCCCTTATCATAATGCATACATGGAGAATATGATAAATAATTCATTGATATTTCATGCACTGACAGATTTGTAGAAGTGTCACATCACTTATATTTTCGCTTAAAAAGTGATGGGCAGAAAAAATACTAAACTTCGAATTCTTCTAATACAAGTGAAAACATCGCAGAGTGGATCCAACTATGCAGGAAATCCTTTCAGTAGAAATAAAGCAAACTTTGCGGCCCCTCGAATTCCGGACAGAATTCAACATAGCTATAATCTTCGCTCGATAGCTGTGCCCCTGCACTTTAAGTCACTCTTCTGTTTAGCTAGCAGATAAACATTCTAATGTCATGACCTCAGTATTTTCTTTTATTTAACTTAAAAGTTATAACATTCAGAAGCAAACATAAGCCAGTATTGTTCACTGTCCACTCTTCTTTTTTGTTATTGTTAATGGATTTCTTTTTTAATATTACATTTAAATGATGCATAATACAGAAGAGTTCAGGTTCATAAAGAACCCAAGTCTAGACGAGGACGACTATGAAATTTAAGACAATGTCGATTACATATTTTGGGCTGCAACATCAGGTATATTTTTCCTTTATGAGTCGTCGGATGAGGCGGGGGGAGATGGAGACTGGTGTATGAATCACAATGGAAATGTCTCGTGCATTTATTATCGTTAACAGTCAGGCTGACCACTTCTGCTGCGAGACAAACTCATAACGCCTCTAAATCTATTCCTTACAAGAACAATGCAGCCCTGTAAGACATCTCTAAAGAGTCACGGCGAGAAATCGCTTTCGAAAAACAATTATTATGCGTTCTTTACACAATATACTCAAAAGCAACGCATATTGGTTGACTATATTCTGCATGAGAAAATACAAACTGGCAGAAGATTAAATTATTAATAATTGTTTAACATCGCCCCGGGACCGGTTGATGTCTCGCGGGGTCCTACTTTTCTCACTCCGAATGCTTGGCCAAAGTTTCGTTGACGTCAGGGAACAATATGACTATGGCTACTGTAATTGGATCACAAATGTTATGCTTGCCACTACCCTAGACGACGGAGAAACCAGCCCCCCTGATCAATGTGTGATGATCCATCTTTTTAATAATTTTCGTTCTACATCCCTCTCCGTTACTGTCCGTTGCTATGGGAACTGCTGGAGAGATGAGATGACCTCCCCTTGTTTCTTTTGTCACCTTCCACCAGACGCGTGTTTCGTTCTCTCAATTTCTCTTTCCTGTCGTCTTTCATATCAGTAGATTACATTTACCTAGCCCCATACTTTTAAATCTGCATTGTATTCAGTACGAGACGCACCGTTAAAGAAATCGTTCCTGGACCCCACGATATCACCTTATTCTGTGATGGTCAAGGAAGAAGAGAGCTGTATTGATGCTACTTCTAGGTCTTCTCACGCTACCAAAGGGGCTTCGCCATGCTGATTTCTTAGCTCAGCTTCCATATTGTATAATGAAAGAAATATTATATCATCCTGATGCCCGTATGTTCATCCCACTTCAAATAACATTTTACACATTTTCACAAAACATGAATATGATATGAATATCATATCACTATGATCGTCGCTCTGATGATAAATGCATTAACACTTCTGGAATTTCGGTTTTATATCTACCAGACTACACGGCGCAACATCCTAGAAGACAGCCATCTTCATACTCGTCGCCGTGAGAACCTTTAATCTAACATCACAGATTTTTTTTTGTTATTTATAACCATGGCGACAAACGGTAAAATTTCTGGAGATACCGAAAAGGCTACGACCGTTTATGCAATAAAATGCATAGCGACGAAATATAAATGGTCACAGAATTATTATATGTAATATGAACTTGCAACAATTGCCAGACCAAAAGAACGAAAGGAAATGGTAAATTCCAAATTACTGTCTATATACATGTGGTGGTTGTTAGAATTATATATATAAACTGATGTCACATATACGTCATGCATCGCCAAAGGGTGACACATTTTACTGCAAGTAACGAACGTTCAAGTATTGACGAAAATTCCCAAACTAAAAATATGTTTTCATCTGCAGGTTCTGATATTTAACTTCATTCTTATCGTCAGGGAGGATAGATTTAATCAATTATTAATATTATTAATTTTGTAAGGAGTTAATAAGCCTACTGTGTAAAAGTTAAAGTATTTGACCTGTTTAAACAGAACTATTTACGCTCCGAACAAGAATCAGCAACAATATTTTAATTAGAATATCTCAAGAAACTCCACTGTGGAAGGTAGAGAAGGGTTTTTAGTTTTAGGGAATAAAATATAAATAAATGAAAAATCTGTAAAGTCATTAAACATCCGAAGAAATAAACATACTAAATAATGGATAGAACGAGGATAGGGGTTGTAGAGGAAGGGACGAATTAGTCCTGTAAAACGAGATGAGACGGAATGGAGAGAAAACGAAAAATACAAAGGAAAAATCATTTCCGTCTTTCATAATCCTAAAAGATCGCTTTAAACCTTCTTCCCGTCTTCCGTTTTCTCCCCCAAACCCCAACTTCAGCCAATTCTCAACCCTTAAGAAAAGAAAATTTGGTAACACTGTCTGTGTTTCTCAATCTACTAATCATGGTTTATACCTAACGCAGTCTTTCATTAAATTAGGAAAGAAGAAAAGAAAAAATAACCAACAAGTTGGGTTATACAAAGAAGATAAAAGAAGAAGAAACAGGAAGAAAAAGAATTGTACCGCGAGCTTTCTTTCATCCTTTGCTATTTTTCTTCATTAAAGCCACGACACTAATTATAACCAGACACTGGCCGCACTCCGCAAACTCCGCGGCTGGCTTCTGGGACTTAAAAGATAAAGAAAGACAGGGAAGAAATACTTTCCATCTTTGAATCTCTTCAAATAAAATACAATTTTTCTTCATTAGAAGTTAATTATTTCGGAAAACAGAACAGAATATTTAGAATCCGGATATAATTTAACGGACGGCAGACAAATTTACTGAGCTGGAACAGTCTCTCTGGAATAATGTACTAAAACTCGTTATAAAATATAAAATTGAAGGGAATATTAGCACGTAAAGGAGAGGATGTACCCGGAGGTTGAAAACAATTTTATACATGGAGAAATTCTGTAATTTATAGGCTTAATCCTCCAAATATAATAAGGGTGATGAAATCAAGCACGATGAGACGAGACTACATTTTATTTATAGTTATAGTTTTTCAGTCAAATTTTCTACCTAAATAATTAATCTAAATCTGTTTAAACAATACCGATAAATGTCTGAGAGGTTGAGTCAAATTTTGAGGGTTTTTAAATGTTTTCGCTAGGCACAATGCCAATGTATCCTTATGTTTTCCACATCTAAGAAAATTCTGGATCGTTATCTCAAATTTTTATGAAGGGATTATGAGGTAATTACAATAAGTTTCGTTCTTTGCCAAGTTATCATATTATATATTTTACTTAGTGTCTTATAGAATGTTTCAATTCATACATATTATTACGGAATGGACCCAGAAGTGAACTATAATTGTCATTAAAAGTGATTAATGAAAATACAGCAGCTTGTAATTCAATACTTTTAAATAAGCTCTCAGACAAGGTAAGTTCTGCAACGTTTCTTGGCAGCCAATGAAACAAGAAGCATGTTTTCGGTAGAACCGTTTGTTAATAAAGTTTGCAATATTTACAAAGAGAACACTAGGAAGAACTTCCTATAATTTCAGCCTTTAATGAATATTACGGATCGAGACTTTATAATATTGACTTCGGAGATATGGTTTTAAATTAATTCAAAAAAGGATTTAATGGCGCTTCGGCTATAAACGGCATGTTTTATGGTGTTAAAGAGTATGTCAAACAGGGGTACGCGCAGTGTTTATTGTGCGTAAATGTGCGTGTACAAAGAAATTCAAAACTTATAACTGATAACACTCTTGTGGTTAGTTTGCAGCAACACGTTTTATATGACTGTTAATAAACACGAAACTCAGCGATATGCAACACTGCGAAGCAAGTATAGCACGCTCCATTAGGATCTTTTCTTTTTAGTCGTCTCTGGTCAATACCTGACCGTCGTGACCCCTTTCGGGGCGCTCATGCGAAAGTACCACGGTGGGTTCGCACTTCCTTCCGTGGTCAGTCTTTACCAACCAGACTGGAAGAGGAGACGCGGACAAACATCCATGCCTTGAGTGGGACTCGAACACACGGTCCCAGCGGCTAGGCGCACGAGGACCATGCCTCAGACTGCGTGCTTAATGCGATTAGGATCGTATGTGGCGCAAATATCATTTTGTTAATATTTAACATTCGACTCGACTCTTACCTCCAAGAAATTGAGACTGGACTTGAGGTGTGAGTTACTTTATATTCCTGAAAACATCCTTCACACGCCAGGAAGCGAGAATACCAATCTGGGCATCATTAGCGGGATCCCGTATAGGGCCTATTTCATACCGGCTGGCAACGTCTCACTGCTACTACACTGCTAAAACAGAATAACTACGCCACTGCCGAAAGCCTCAGCTGATGTCAAAGAACGTCTCTCCTGCACTTCACTGACCCTATCACGGCTGTTAGTATAATCTTTACTTATTGCTTTTAGCAGACGCACTTGAAAATTGTGTCCCTGCGGTTTTAGCTTAAGAAACAAAGGGCAGGAAGAACGGAATACAGATAAGAGTGGGACAAAGAAGGAGTTGGGGATATGTATGGAAGATAAATGAGGGAAACAGCGTGTAGCCAATTCCACAGAATCCACGGATGCTGTTGCTGTTAAAGAGGTTGAACAAGAAGAGGATTAGAAGGTCACGAGATAAGACGAGAAGACGTAGTAACATAGCTCCTTCTATTCACCTTAAGATCGCCCACGCAACTTGTCCTGCATGCTGGTATTCCTTACTCACCGACCTGCACGACTTTCCTTTGTTTTCTTGCTGATTACTCTTACCATCTCATATGCAAATTTAAAATGGATTGTACCAACAAAGTATGAGCATGAAAATTTGGAACACTTGATAATAAACGACACTGAACGATATTCTTTTTACATATCGGGGGTTATTTAAGCAGCCACATGGGGTGACCTTGACGTAGAGAAAGGAGTGATTCTTAAATTACATTTACAGGGATAATATATGAGGATGTGAATTGGAATCATCTGGCTCAATGTTAGGACTTTCTGTCTCTTCGCGTTGTACGGAGTTGAATAAGTAGATTATTTTTAACCATGAATTCGAATAAAACGCAGAAGGAATCGGCAGTTGCTTGATTTTCGGTACTGACCCAGAAATCCCCTGAAGGAATAAGGAAAACTACGAAGCACCTCGGTCACGAAAGCGAACATCCGTGAGCAGAATTAAACTTGAGGCAGAACTTTTGCCCCTCAGTCGAGAAGTTCTACGTTACATAAAATTAATGCTCTTTGCGTAAGTCACATGTGATTATCCGTCTTCCCATAAAATCCGACCACTGGTTTCGAAGACGAAACATACGGACACTACTCTACACGATTACCTTATTTTACGTTCCTTGTGCAAAGAACGCATAAACATATAGCCTGTATTTATTAATGTGCCACTAAAGTGAACAGCAGTATTGCGTGGTTCTTACTGGAAAGTTAAACCTCATTTTAGAAGCTGTGTTTTCGACACATGATATGATGGCGATGTGATATGTGATAAATTATGATATGGGACTTTAGTTGCAGACATTTAATACGCATTTATTATGCTTTTCCCCGCCGTCCGCCCGAATCGTTCAATTCTTTCATACAGTTATCACCATATTGAACTGCAGTCTTTAGTAAATCCACTAGTTTTCATACATCTACGTAGATCATAAAAGATTGGTACACAAATAATCTTTCTTCTTTGGTGTATTGTATCAACGGTTCATCCGTCTTAAATATGTTCCATTATCACCATTCAAAAGACAACGAAGGAAGTCCACATTGTTCATATACGTCATATTTATCAGTGATGCCCACATCATTTTTGAAGTAAGTTAAATTGCCTTTATTTTTTTATTTTAACATGAACTTCTGCGATGTGTGTTATGAATGTGTACGTCCTAAGGACATAATTTATTCCATAAATGTCCCCTGACTATAGCTAGTCTATAAAAATATTACTATGACTCCAAACAACCATTAGAACTAGCAGCAGTGAAGAACAGAAACGCAATTAATGAAAGAATCCCTGGGGCAGATGTGAATTTAATCTTCTTCTGAGCCTTCAGTGTTGCTATAATTGATTATAGACGAATATCAGACGAAAATTAATTCCTGAATACATACACACTAAACATATAATAAAAGAAGACTGTTCTCCATCCCTTTAGAAATAATTAAACCTCGGCTTTGAATTGAAATAGATGGCAGCTATAGAATTCGTAGCTGCAGAGAAAAAACAAAGAACAACTCAAAAGTCAAGATAAACACTGTCGATAAGAAACAACAAATTAGAAGGACTCAGCAAGTGAATATATATTAACCATCAACACAAGGGGATCCGTTGAACAACTAACAGATCGAATAAATAGGTTTTAAAACTCACCGATTAATTTTCTCCCCTCTCCTCTTCACCCTCCGCGTCGGAACAGGGTCTGTAGCCTCTGCAGGAGGTGGAAGAAGATAAGAACCGACCATCAGGCCCGAGAAAACTCTGAAACAAAACAAACAGGATTCCACTCTGCTATCCAGTTGCATTTAAAATCAATCAATCTCTTTAATCATGGTTGTTAAACAAAACTCTGTGTAGCGGCGGGTTATTTAAAACTGCTTCTTATTTTATTGTACAGAAC
>NW_019059765.1:144514-162777 GCF_000696155.1 Zootermopsis nevadensis
ACTGGAGGCGTGGTACATATATCCGGAAGGTCACAGTTTCGAATCTCAGACTGGTGAACGCTTATACTAACAGGAGTTTTTGTCAAATGTTACAGGTCGTTTAGGCAGATGTTGGCACAAAATCGTAATTAAAGTACTTCATAAAAGCGTCATTTTTACTACTCCGAAATTATGAATAGGCGGGATTCAAAGATCTTAACTGAAACTAAGTAGCTCAGGATACAGTCCAATGGCAGGATTTTTGAAACGTCGGTTTACATCAAAGAAACAGATCTCTTGACTAGATGAAATCGTGAGTCGTGGCCGAGTAGTTTGCACTCCTGCTTCGTGTTCGGAGACTGGTTAGTCTTGCTGAGGTATTTTCGTAGCTACCCTCAGACTCTCGAGGCAAATGATGGGACAGTACCATTAATAAGATCATGATCGCTTCGTTCCTTATCCCTGTAAATTCATTATTAATTAATAAACGTATAATTTGACGATAGTCTGAACTAACGAAGGTGTAGCCAAAGAAACCACAAATGAACTGAACACATAAACAATGACATGCTCAAGGGACTTCATTGGTTGAGGGTTTCTTTAGTTAATATTAAGTTTCATTCATGTGCATACACACATTTTAACTAAAAACCTAAAGACAACAATTGCTATCGGGGACAGATATAAGAGCCTCCTAGGAAGGGGGTCGAGTCTATTGCCCCGTAATTTACTCTTCATGAAACTCTGCCTTGCTCAAAAACTGATTACAGTTCTGAAATACTCCCTTTTATGTTTTCTTTCTCTCAGGAATGGTTCTGTCCAGTTCCTTACAGCTCTGATCCAATTCAAAAATTGTCGTAAGATTACTTGCGAATATAATGGAAACAGAATAAAATATCTTCTAATTCAGCCGGTCCAGAGGACGATCTTACAGCGGAAGCTACGTGAAGGTGCGAATAATCCTGTCTCTAAGAAGGGAAGTAATCAGAGTCATATCATGAGCGAGACACGTCAGTATTCAGAGCTTAAATGGCCTAAGCCACTTGCATAAACATATCATGAGCGAGGCACGTCAGTATTCAGTGCTTAAATGGCCTAAGCCACTTGCATAAATTTTTAAGCTTTTGAGAGAGGAATGAGGAACCAAATAAGAAAGCAAATATATGAACAACGTTTTTGAATTGTTTTCCTCGTCGTGTTAGGTTATTTACCCTCCCACTCTCAAATTCATGTTATACATCGTCGAATGGAAGGATGATTGCGAATGGATGGGGGGAAGGGTTAGAAATGAAAAAAATCGTAGCTTATACCTGCAGGGATTTAAGGAAAGTCTCATTCAAGGTCATCAGTCTGCAGGCCAAGAACTGAAATCGAGACCAGCAACATACGAAGTAGTGGAAACAACCTTCTGTTCGGGGAGCTGCCATGCGAAAAGTGTAAAGCAAGTATAATGTAACATTTAATTCACAAGTTCTTCATCATATATATATATTTGTCCTTGGTACACCATAGCCAAATGTTCTCGTATTTTACCCGTTTCCAAGGCATCTATCAAAATTGGAAAATAAAGTAACGAAGAGTGAACAGGGCTACTGGTTTTGGAATCGCGTCTTCTTAATGCACTTATGCCTACAAGGTTCCGAGTTTCTTATTTCCAAAGAGTGTCTGGACGTATTATAATGTGAAAGGGCATGAGGAAGGAAGATGAGGTTAGAAAGGGGACGGGAGAAATAGATTGATATTCGTGATGACCCGGTCGTGTCGCTGTAAAGTCGACTGCAGTTTCAATGACCAAGAGCCATGCATCCTATTAATAGAAGCTGATGCTGAAAAGGGAAATTATATGAATTTATAGCCGCTGTCTGTAAGATTAGGGATTATAAGAGAGTATTCACTCATAATGTGCTAATCTAAGTTATTAGAAAGCAAAGATTATTGTTATGTAACCACAAACATCTGAACTGACCAACGTACGAATCGTGAGAATATCTGAATACAGACCAAATAAGCAGAATATAAAATATTGACCTGAATTTAATGATAAACACAAACATAAAATTCTGACAACACAACAGAAAAACTAGAAGTACATGGGAGATAACATTAAAATGGATCTTAGAAAAGGGGTAAAGGCGTGTGGTCTGGGCTAACCTGGCTCAGGATACACGTCAATGGCGGGAACTTTTGAACAGGGAAATGAACCTTTAGTTTCCTTAAAGTGCGGGGAATTTATTCACTAGTTGACAGTACTAATAACTTGTGAAGAAGGACTTTGCTCCATGGAGTTAATTTCAGTAGAAGACAGGAAACCTTGCACACCCAGTGTACGTAGGAAGTCTGTAACAAGATAGGTCCATGCACTGCATATCGAGAGGAGACGACGTATATTGGTCATTTCTATCACATAGGCAAGCCCCAGGTAATGGGATGTCCTGTACAGCTTCAGGGATAAAAAGAAGAGAGAAAAATACAGAAAACAAAGAAGTTATATTGGACTGGGAAAGAGGTGAGATTTCACATACAGCTCATCCATTTCCCTGTGTATGCATGTAAGCGTTTCAAGATGGCTCAAAGGGTTTACTTTTAAGCTGGAATCGAAAGGGTCTAAAAAGTGACCGTGGGTTATTTATGTAAAATAAGATATCAGTTTCTCATACAAATCTGAAAATTATTCTCACAGTTTTCTGCACTGAAAGAAAAACGATTTCTGGGTTCTAACCGAAAACTCCCCAAATATAACGACAGTGAAATTCGAACTCGTATTTGGACTTTAATAAATTAATTAAAGTTTGTTATTTCAAGGGATATTATTAAAGTAAACTGTACTGTAAAATTCAAGTTGTCTAATTACTATAACTACGGGAATATTAGGTTAATTTTCTACAAGTGTATTCAACAATATTTACATTCCACAACGGCGAACTCACATGCAATTTATGAAGGTCAAAGGTCAAATACTATCGAAGACGCCAGAATGTTTACGCTACGCGTACATTTTTTAACTTGTTAGAGTCCAAAAACGATTTATACATCTTATTTTGTTACTTGGAAACCGTTTAATTAAGACAGCGATCCTTCTATAGCTCCGCGGATCTTAAACAACATAAAACTGAACAACTAAAGCACAAGTGATTTCATTAATGAAGTACGTTCTACTTTATCAGATTCTAAGGCAAGAAGCGAGTCTTTTCGCCTGCATATACAATACACATAATAACAAGCAACTGTGCCCTGTTAATAATATACAATTATTTGTTTTAATTATTATTTATCTGAAGTTCTTGTACATCACGTACTACTACTATTACAGAAGAATAAGAAGAAAAATACTTCAACTTAACAAGAATTAGGTCTCAGTTTTGGTCAACGAACTTTGTTACAACACATAACAAGGCAATTCTCTACATGTCACCATTACCAGCCTTGTGTTATCTCACGAAATATAATTTAATGTAACGAATGGTAGATGCATTTAGTTCACTGTGGCTATCAAATAAACATTATTCGTGCAGATGAGTGATTACAATGCAGCATGTCAACGTCACACCTTACGCTACAATTATCATCGTCATGGTTATTATCAAGTCGCTACCAACAGGAAATTCTACACCATAACGTCACCTCAGCAGCAGCTGGCTTGCTGGAAAATTACCCCATCCAGTATAATAACATCGTCATTATTATTTTGTCATGAAAGCTGGACAGAAGAAAGGGGTTAATACTAACCGTGTAGCTGAAACGTCTTCTACTCTGTTAGAGCGTGAGTTATAATAGTATTTCCTATTCTATTGTTTAAGTGAGTGTCGGTAAGAGTTGAACATTTCGAAGGAAGAAACCGTTTTGGACGTATTTTCGTAATGTAGAGTATAAAACAAGATCGACATTTTTAGAGAGTTAGTTTAAATTTATTTTTTAACACCTGTAACCTTTCGGCATTGCTTCATAACTACTAACTATGGAGAAATGAAATGTTGTAGAAAGAAACTTCAGACCTACTACAGAATTTGTCTGCTGTGAGTTTTGTAATTTCATTTATGGAACAAAACTTCATAGTGCATCGAAAGTGACATTACGTCTGGAATGAGATACATTTACTTCGGCAGTTTTTAAGCTGCTCGACTCCCGATTTAACGCCTGTGGAAACTTTGTATAACAGTTTCATTGTTTCCATTCCTTCCGAAATGTAGCAGCACCAAAATTATCTCTCCATGGTAATTACATAGCAAGATATGAAAAGATTGAACTTAGAGCAATGAAATGGCGGCTAATAAAAACAGATCAAATAGAGGAATGAGAAACACTGGAAAATATGATTTTGTACTCGCCCCGGGAGATTATAAAATAATATTGTTTCACAGCTAACGACTGACTTTTTGTATTATATTAATTGCAATAGTGAGAAAACCCCTTAAGAATTCAAAGCCGAATGATTTCTTCAGTTCCTTAATCCTTTACCCTAATATCTCTTTTCCTTCACCCGTGACGTTCTCGCCAAAATAATCCATAATTACTACAGGTATTTCTCTAATGGCATCCGAGACCACTTTTATATATTCTGGATTACCATAGCAGTTCGAAATTTGGTAACAGTTTTTATAACACATGTTTGGCATGTTATTACATAGTTTTTGTGTTTACAGAAGGGGGTAGGAAACGTAGTTAGGCTTGGATGAGTATTATCAGCGGTTGGGGCTGGATCACTTTATTTATATCTCCACCTTATTTTATTCCAAGCAAGCCGTTTCTTCCTTAACAACCTGATGATGAAGACAGTAAGCACCTCTGGAACGTAGGTAATTCTACCATGCTACACGGCGCAACAATCCAAAAAAATGCCATCTTCAAGAAATATTCATATATAACTTATATCAAATCACATGTAGTAGACAGTCGGCATTTGTGACTGCAAAAGCAGTCTCTGTACATCCTCTTCGACTGAATGTACTCTCAACTCCACCCACATCCCCATCGCAATTTAAATACACGGCCACATTATTTCTCTTTCAACGTGTAATTGGTAGTTGGGAAATTTGGCTAATACCGACTCAAAAACGTACCTGATGCCTGACAAGAAGAATGTAGAGTGAAACGCTCCATAACTGCTACAAATTTTACACAGACAAAAAAAGAAAAATCATTAATGACATGCAATTAGATACGCGGTTACGATGATAAATTGCGCGTTCATTGTTACTGTTGTATAAACCCGAGCATTCAGCGCATAAGTGACATAAGATTTGTTAAAACTTACAGTGTGGTAGCAGAACCTGACATTTGGAAGTGATGCAAAGCCAGCTCAACCCAAATACTGCTCTCACAACCTATAACCAAAAGATCAATCTTAATGTTATCCCCCTTTAGCTTCTCAATCTTCTTAAAAAAGCGTTTGACAAGAAATTCTCACTTCAACACCCATCATAAATGTGTTCCTTCTTTGACCCATTCTATCTATATTGTCTGCCCATCATAGCCTTATACATTTTACACTTCGTGCAGCATTTGGAGGCATGCATAAATCACGAAGTTTGTCCGTGTGGAAGAAGCCAATCTCAAATTGCTAGCTTAACCTGTTCCTGTTTAGCCGAAATACTTTCCCGAGCACGTATTGTCAAATACGTTACTTGTAATTTACGTCATTCACTCAAAGTAGAATCCAGGCTAAAAACGACCTGCCTGAATTCTAAGTCGACTGTTTGACAGACAGTTCAAATAGTCGATATATTTATAGATGGGGACACAGAAATACTCTTCAACTCTGCTCAAATGACAGATTTCCTTTCTACTAGCGTCTTTTCCCTGCACTTTTTACGCTCAAAATAGTGACCGGTAAAGTGGCTTTTACACGTCCTGATCTCCGGTGTTATGCGCAAAAGAACAAACATCCAGAATGATCTGAAGCTTTCACGGCGACCAGGTATAATAAATTCTTCTCGAGCCACCTGGTAGAACAAGAAGAATTTATTAAACTTCCAGAACCCTGAAACAAAGAGGCGCTAGTCCTCACCTCTGAAATTCGCATGATCGTCATAATAGATTTATACTAATGACAGAAAAATTAAAAATCAAAACATGTGGTATGTTTAAACTTCAATACGTTACCAAATATAAATCAACATGACGTTGACAAACAGTTCTGGCCACCAGACTCTGGTGTTTTAATGACGCATTTTTGACGTAGAAGCAATTACCTGCAGTACTCAGCCACTACACACACAACAGGTATCACAGTCAGACGACAGCAGCGTTACTCAGAAACCAAATTTATCCGAGATTTATCAAAGAATTGAGCTACTGCACTCACCTTATAAAACTTTAACAGAACATTTTGAATACTCCCATCAAGGGTAGACGATTACATTTTACTCGGGGGCTGGAAGGAACTATTTCAATGCGTTTTTGTGTCCGAGAGTAAGTCTGTAATTTCTATTAAAACTGTAAAACGAAACTATCAAATATCCACACTGACTAGAAGTTCTTTATTGATAATCCAGTATCGAAACACACATGGATTTCATAATTAGGCTAATAATTAATTCAGACAGGATAACAAATTATGATTTATATTTTCAGCAATGTTTAGACACGCATTAAAATGCGATAGGCCCCACTCGACTTTACACTGAGTTGTAGGTATAGTAAACAAACAAACAAACAAACACACAAAACTCGAATTTCTGTCTAAATCACAACATTTTATTTTCTCTTTTCATTTGGTGGGTGGGTGGGGGCTTTCAGTACTTTCTCCCTACTATTCACAACATATTACAAGTCAATAATGACTCATATTAATAGTATCTGAATGTCACAACTTAAAAAAATGAATATTCTGCCAGCCGTTCGTCACAATGAAGGCTCCGAATGAGTCATTTGCTTACGTAGTGACTAGATTATTTGTGAGCTAGTATTTTTTTTAAAGTAAAGCTGTCCCACTATAAGCCACGTAAGCTCTTAGGAGGAGAGGGGTTATAGCTCCTACACATTATTAACCTCGGCACTAGGTGGGGTTGAGTGGTTTAGCTAGTGAGTTTAGTTGTGTGAAATTGCTGGAATACACAGGAAGAACATCTGATATATTACATCGGTTGTGATCTTCTGGACTGTAACGTTGTGTAGTCATACAGGTCATTATCAACCCTGCATATGGAGTGACCGCGTCACAACCCAGAAGACCACAATTGATATCTACACCGCTAAGAGAACCTAGAATGAGTTATGTTTATTTCTCGCATATTTTCTTAACACGCTTGTACACATATGTGTAAATAGCAATAAACTATTTCACAGAAAGGGAAATTAAGCTTCTGAATTATGAGCTGTCCGATTTTATGTCACTAACGTGACCTCCAACAGTTGTCATCTGGTAGCCGAGAGCTTACCACTTCCCGTCGCCACTGTCTTGTAAAAGAGCACGTTTATGTAATGAACGGCGTACTGAACACTCGTTCCAAAGTCTTGTACTTCATCACACCAACTCCATTTGTTACAGCAGATAAGAAAACAAGTTGATGTGCCTTTTTATGGGAAAGCCTGTTCATCTGTCTGTGTGCTTATAGGGCCGCATGTTCTGTCTCCGAAACTATTAAAGTTACTGAAGAAATTTGATATTGGATGTCTAAAAAAAAAGTTACTACGTAGGCCTACATTTAATTTAATTTGCATCGGCCTAATATAAAACCTACTTTACATGAACATCACAAATATTTTAAGACATCTTTTAAAATATAATCATAAAATGAATAATTGGTACGTAACATAACATAAAGATTTTACTAAAACCTGTAATTCTATTTACATCAAAAACGAAAAAGGCGGAAATTTGTGTCAATCATTTCAGAAGGTTAAGAACAGTGACAGAAAGAAAAATCATAAAAAGGTTATGGAATTAATTACTTAAGAAAATTTAAAAATTTAAGAAGGGCATGGACTAAAAGCTGCAACCTTATATTATAAATGACAGAATAAAAGACATTTATGCAAACAAATGATAACCATTGTGATTAAATTAAGAATGCACAGCCTAAAATCAAAGAAAACTATCGGATATAGAAGTGATGTATTTTTCATTTAATACGATAGGCAACTAACGTACGGGAGTAGCACAGATGAGATTTTAAGACCCCTGTTCGACGATTAAGGGAATGCAGATACAGCCTAAGGGTAAGATTAAAGTACACAATATATTAGACTACAATGGCCTACGTGATTTTCGAGGAAACTGAAAAAAGCAGGGAAATAGGCAATCATGGTTATTACTGTCCTGTGAAACATTGGCAGTAGAAATGCAGATCGTCCGAGAAAAGGCTGGAAGGACCAACGTTTAGATAAGAATTGATGGAACAGGCTTTATAAGCCCGAAATCGAACTAGTGCAAGATGAAAATCCTTTATCTGAAAAATTATTTGCTATGTTGAATATCAGAGGAACTACAATGAACTTAATTTTCTGAAAATTGGAGGTAATGACGACAGCATTCCCCTACTACGGAAATTTGTTACAACCATATAATTTATATTGTGATGCCGTCTATAGAAATATAAAAGTTAACAAAACCAGAGTAACTTACAATATCAATACATTCAAATAAATTTTCATGAAATTATTCGAAAGTTTTTGAGGTTAGTGACATAATGTCATACGCCTGCATTATTACCGCATACAAAGTAATGCTTACAGTCAGAGGGTTGGCAAAAGGTCGAGTAACCTGAAAACTTAAAATTTTTGCCTCAAGCAGAATGTGATAAGATATTAAAAAGTTAAAGATTACCTACAGATTGCCAGTTACTAAGCAATAATTCGGATAAATTTGTTTTTATTAACTAAATAACGGTTAATAATGATACTCGTTCCTTGTCCGGATGTTCTATAAAATAAACATTACTGAAATAATAGAATTGCTTATTTATTATAAATAACTTCCGAATATACAGACATCAGCTTTGATCACAGAAAGATGCTCCACTGGGATTTTAAATGCTAAAATAACTAATATATTCAAATGTACTAGAACAATTCTCTCACACATCTTAGATAATTATCTTCAGGGTTGCGTCACCTTACATTCTTCTGGTTGCTTACCAACAATTCGGAAGAACGTGCTTCATCCATCTTTAGGTTAGATCACTTCATTCATTAACCTAAATGGTCTCTAGCATCAACCACATAAAGGGCGGAAGGAAACGAGAGAGACAGAGGGATTTCATAAAATAAACATTTTTTTTAAATTAGCGTATATTTGGAACAGTAACTGAACGTAATTTATGCGAATATCGATATCGTATAATACTGCGTTAGTCCCACTTCGCTTTCTAAGTAGCATGAATAAAGTGAATGAACAGGTGACAGAATAGAAAGAAACAAAACCATAGAAAGGAAATAAAATAATATAAAAAACGTGAAGAAAGTAGGCTCAAAATAGAATAGGATTTTCATCAATGTAAGTAGGGCACAAGGATAGAAAACGCGAGGCCGAGAGAGGACAGGATTCTTCCAGGCGCAAGAAACAGAAAGCTAAGCAGATGTATGGTGCTCTCCTTCTGTCATACATATGCAGATCCACATGCCTGCCCTCTGGCACATTTTTCCAGACTCTATCAAATTTGGAAAGAAGGCGAGAGGTAAAAGTGACACAGAAACGGCGAAGAGTTTGGAAACGAATATTCCATTACGTAACTTTACATTTTCGAACACACAAATGCTCTTTTGTGAGACTGTCTTACAATTGTTTCCTCTTCATCGTGAAAATTTTGGTTAAAACGACAGCAGCTTTTATCTTCATTATGCTACGGTACTAATAGAAATGTGTGTGTTGGTGTGACAAAATCCTAAACTTCCTAGTAGATGTGATGACGACTACTGCTGCACAAAGTAAGAACAAAGTTTTCCGGAATTACAGCAAAATTCTAGAATCAGAGTTGAATAACAACTCAGCGGGGAAGGGTGTGTCGGAGGGGAAAAGGGAGTTGAAGTAACGTGGTTGATAGTTCAGGAAGCCAAATATTTCCTTACGTTAATGGAGACCAAATTAAGGAAACACGATCGGAAAAGGAAAGAAATTGTGGGGGAATATGGAAGAAAAGATGTCCAACAAATAAACAGAGAAAGACATAGGCCGAGGATAAGTTGACATTTGAATTCAACCAGCATATAAAATGTAATTTCGATTTAATATTTGCTATCATTCAGCTGAATATAAAACACACGCTAAAACATCTGGATCATATATTAGACATCTCTCGATCAAGACCCGTGCTAATATACCTCTATTACGTATTTTGAGTAAATATTTTATACCGTCTCTTTAAACCTTCAACGTAAACATTTAATTAGTAAAACAAAAGTTGAAGAAACAAGGGTACATAAAATTAACAAATTCCAAGATGTTCTGTGATTTCCCACAAAGTGGCATGTCGTATATAGCCTGTAATATTATTAGGCCAGTGTCTTGGGATGGGGACCTGTAGCCCACATATCTACAATGAGAAATCTTGATCACATGAACTGCAAAGTGCGTGCCCATATAGTTGCTGCAATTTACCTACCCTCCTCACAGCCCTCTCAATACGCTCCAGGGATAAGAGTGATAATGTTGGTAACAATGATGAGCCAGACACTAAACAAGGACGAACAGACAGGGTAGTTGTCACAAGCAAACAGAGATTTTTCACCAATGCAGTAATTTCTAAAATTGTAATGTGTTACTTTAAAAAAAATTTGCAAGCGAAGCGAAAAGACTAATTATATTCGCTTCTTACCTGCTTGGTTACTGTTCCGTTCCTTGTATTCCTTCTATTCTAAATACTGTATTTGCTGAATTTCCAGTTACAGGCAAGCAGAACACACTCCCGCCGAGTAAACCTGGATGTTTCCTACGTCTTCTCAAACCCTCGAATTTCAATTCTTTACTAGAAGCTTTCATCCCCTTCTTTGCTTCTTTTTACGTTTCCTATCCTCCATTTTAATATTTCACTACGAATTCCCTATATAGATTCCATACGCTGAGATTTCCACGCTATGCGACTATGCGAAAACGACTGTGAATAGTTCCTGGAGGTGTCTTAAATCTATTAGTAATGCCTTCCCTGAAGGACGCATGAGCGGAACGGTAATCTACTCACAAGAAATAGTGGACTTTATACGGTATGTAGAAACAAGCAAATTTCACTGGGATGAAAATATACTAACCATTTGGAATACTGCAAAGTTGTAAGATCATAGAAAGATCCTATCATTTCACAGGCTCGAAAAGAAAGAAAGTAAATGCATGATGATAAAAAGATACATAAAGGATAACAGAAGGGCATGAATAAAGGACAATTTAAAGCCAGAGTAAAAAATAAAGACACAGGCAAACCGATGGGCTGATAATTTCGTGGGCCTACATTTCAACAGAAATAAACATGATAAAAATAACCCACATGCCTGGTTCATGTCCTGCCCATATGCCTTGACATGACTTGAACACAATTTTCAATTTTAAAAATATTGTTGTAGTTGTTAGGAAGGGAAGGATTGGAGACCATAATTAGCCGAATGCATCTGCATATATTACGAGCAGAAAATATTCCAGATTGTTAGTAGCGGAACACAAGAAGTGGAAGATCAGAAACCGAGATGGTAAACCAGGAGGAAAAGGAACCAGTTGCCATGGTAACTAGGTAGCCTTGGTCGGTCCTTCATAGCATCGATCTTTTTAAAAGGAATGAGGGTGACAGTAGAAGGGTGGGACTCGGAAAAGAAAGCAGGGGGTTTGGGCGGCGATGGTTGCTTTTCACGCAAGAAGCTTGAAAAATATTTACATGGTGTCCCCATGTCATCCACCTCACTTCTTACCTTCCCACTCCCCTAGAAGCCCCCCCCCCCCTCACGCACATAAGAAAGTGTCTTGGAGCGGGAACCAAGGCTGCACTATGAACCTGACCTTTCATCAGATTCCACTGAACATCGATTGCAAAACGAATACCGATTTGCCTTGCACACACATTCTATAATACCTCTTCTGTCGACCAAGTCTTTGTAATTTTAACTTAACAACAAGGCATTGAAGATGACACTGCTGCTTTGAGCATATTAACACTTTGAAATGTGAGGTTCTCACGGTAACAGTTACAAAGGTGGCTGTTGTCTGGGTTGTTGGGTCGTGTAGTCTGGTAGAAGTTTACGTTTCAAAGGTGTTTGCTAGCTTCATCATCAAGGCGATTGCCCTGATGATCGTGCAAGCAAGCGCGTCTGAAACTTCAGTTACCTTTTACTAGACTCACAGCGAAACAACCCAGAAGACAGCCATATTGGTTTTAACAACTTTCTCATCACATGAGCCAGGAGGTTGTGATAGGACCAATTTCATTTCTAGTAAGAATTTTGTTGAGCATTGAACGCTCGTTCCCGAGTGAAATGTTCAGTAGGCAAATATCTACCAACGAGAATTCCGTATTATATTAAATTTTGTTGTGGGTTTCATATTTATTTTCCTTGAACGGAATATTGACGCAATTATTCACAAGAATAAAAAAATTACCCTTAAAGTAAGTTCAGCCAGGCTCATCATTAGAGTCATAATACACTGCTTTCTACAGGGATCATTAAAAGTAACAATACGCCTACATACTGAAACATAATATTGAGTAAACAGCTGAAAAACAAACCACAGTGAGAGAGCAGTCATAGCTCTATTACTGGTTCACTGCGAGGCGAACGGGGAACGAAGTTAGAAATGAAGGAAAAATGTGTATAATTTTAACAGATATTACGCTAGGTACAAAATTGTTGTACTGAATATGCTATACAGTGTCCATATTAGGGTTTTCTTTCTTCCCCGCCCTTTACTCTTAAAAAGGGCGGAACCATCTCCCGAATAACATACACTTTGATACCTTACGAAAAAATTCCTCTCACATTAAACGTAATAAAACCTAACCCGAAAAGCCACACTGACTGACATGAAGAAAGTTGTTACTGCGTAAAATATTTATTAAGAATATAATGAGTCCTGTTTCTTTATTTGAACAGAACTGTAAATCGCCACTTTTCCGTTCACGGGCAATGGCGATACGTCATTTCACCCAAGAGTTCTGCTCAGAATTAAATACAAACCACCATGAAGTCTTGAAACTTCTAGGACCATACACATCAAAATTTTGTTATTGGTGAAATATAAAGTGTGGAGAAAGAAAATTACAATTACGTATGTCATGATTATACACTAAGAAGCGTAGTGTACCTATGAAAATGCGTCCGCTAATGGACCCATTATTAAAAACATAACTAAACTAAACTAAAATTCAACATCACCAGTAACATCTTAATTGCATCCTCCCAGTTTCTTGTCGATCAAAGAAGTTTCCTACCAAATTTGGGTATGCCTTTTTTGTCTTTCCAACCATAACTACATGCCCATCTCATTGCAGCTACCTAGATTTCATTATTCTAATATTATCGCAAAGTAACCCAGTTTAAATTTGTAACATTTGAATGTCTCTCTCGCCACCAAGCGGAAACTGACACTGGGCCTCACGTGACCTAATATCTGGTGGACACTGGGGGGATGGAGGGTTGTACGATGATGATCACATCTATTTAATGCGGAGTTAAGAATCTATAGAGTTTCACGTTCACTGTCTATATCTTCATGGCATATGCTGGTCTCTTAAACTGGAGACACGCAATTGAATTGCAGACCAGAAACAAGACAGTAAGTGCTCCCATTAATTTGTGAGGACCAACATTTTTTTAAGAATGGAGCAGGTTAAATGCTGCGATAATTCCAGGGGATTAAATTAAGTACGGATATACAGCAGAGATGGCAGTTTAATCTAAAAATCACATAAAAACTCAGTTATGGTGTAACAATTCGAATTCAGTAACAGCGATATTTTGGTTGTGAACTAGGTGATTCTCCTCATAATCGTCTCTCTCGACAACACAGAGACAAGACTGAGAAAAAGCTAACTCAACATTTGCTTCTGAGGACTCAGATGATAGGAATAAGTGGGGAGGTAAAAGTGTATAAACGCTGTATTCTTTTACATGAAGAACATGAAAAGTAAATCCCTGACATTAAAAGCGATAAAAGCAGATAATTTCAAAAAAATGAGACAAGAGAGCCATACGATGGCAGGAACGGTTCTTTGACCAATTTCTACGACGACGGAGAAATTTGCTACATGCGTCAATGAATCACAATGCGGACTCCAATACATTACAGGTTGGGGGAAGCTAGTTAGGGATGTGTCGAACCTTTTGATGTATGGGGTAGATCGTAAGCTACTTTAAAACCCTTGGCCATGCTCCCCCCTCTGTCTTGTTTACAATGACGCTCCATATGGGGCAGTTCTGATAATAGTGCGCATGCTTCTCAAAGATAAATGTTTACTCGAGTTATCTGCTTTCGAAGAAAGTTTGTATGCTCTGAACGAAACACGACTGATTGTTATCACTCAGGTAATTGTTTATCAATATCTCTGGAGCTCAGAGAAGCTTTGTCCAATGAACGAAGTGGACATCTGCTCAGGGCCCCAAGATTTTAGAGGCCCAAACCGTCTGAGAGTCAGTACCATGTGCAAATATCTAAAGAATATATTTTCTTACTTATTTTGCATATGTTATCATATTTGAAGTCATTAAGATTAGACACCTTTGAAGCTGAAGCTCACAAAAATAATATTTAACAATTCAGTCCGAACCGTGAAGAAAACACTTCACCATTACATCGATAAATTTGTTAACATTGTTTTAGGAAATAATTTCTGTTAACACTGAGAATTACACAATACCTATATTGCTAACACAGGAACGAATGAGTCAAATGTTCAAAGATATTTATATTTTATCGTTACATTTCGTATGTAGTCTCAACGTTTCCTATAATAGGCTCTTTCTGCGAAAAACTATGATATGTTCTATCTTCGTATATATTCAACTGATATTTATTGATGTAAAATTTGTTTTAGAAATTTAATGTAGATCTCTAATGTAAAATTTAATCCTGGCTCGGTAAGTAGTTTGCATATGAAATATGCCGATTTACAAAGAACAAGTAACGATATTCTCTTTATGGTCCATATTGTATGCACACTGTTAAATCAGTGCAAAATAAATAGTGTTCCCTTAAGTGTGAAACCAATTTATGGTTCCTATAACACCAACTAATCCTTTGGAAAGAGAAGATCAATTTTGTTAATTCTGGTCGCTGCATCAAAGACAGTCTAAAGGTACGTCAGTTGGTTAACAGAATGAACGAGAGCTGCAGACACATTAAAGATGGCTGACCTTTCGGATGATGAGCCGTGTGGTCTTTCAGAAGTCTGCCGACGCTTCAGAGGTGCTTCCTGCTTCCATCATCAAGGCGTTGAGTAAGCTGCGTGCGAATTGTACGTCGCCGTGATAATGGAGGCAGGAAGCATCTACGAAACACCAGTAAACGACCAGAATACACGGCGCAATATCCTAGGAGACAGTAATCTCCAGTCACCGACGTGAGAACCTGAAATCTCGCGTTGATGTAAGTAGTGTTCGTGAAATTTAAAACTGTGGTACATACAGCCTTTTTGAAGGTTACGTAATTATTGGTGTAGCTACGTGGAAAGACGAGAGTCGCTGGTCGCTGAAGGTAAGGAAAGAGAGACAGCATGCCAGCTGGCCTGGCAAATTGATGAAGCAGCTTGTTGAACGGATGGATGGGTACACGGAACGAGCAGAGGGAATGGTCAATCAAGAGGTCATCGTACGAGGTCAAGAGGTGGTTGTCATCGGTTCTGACGACAAGTTCCGATAAGGACAACAGTTGAAAAGCTTTGCTTGATGTAACCGCAGGGGATAGATTCAGGCACTGTAAGATGGATGGTTGTTCGGTAATGGACGAGCACAAGGCCACACCGATCATTCCAGCACTGCCCCTGTAACTTAGGCTACCGGCTACTCAGTTGTCTAGCCACTTTTAAATGGATAGTCCTGTGTTATTTAAGAGTCCTGTATCAACTGCTGTTTTTAGCGTACAGACACTCACTAATATAAATATGTATGATGCAAGGTGGAGAGTTTTTTGAGTGACCTTATTATATTAGACACTACAAGGAATTTTACTGGCTGTGCCACAGCTAAGACGGCTAGACGCCGGCTTCTCATAACGTGTAGACTGAATCTAACACTAGCCCATTTCAAGTGACATTCATAGTAGAAAACGTCGTATTGGACCAGGTTCTCTACCGAATTATCCGGTTTTCCACTTCTGATTATTCCACCATTGCTTTGCACTCATCTATCATAGGCGTTCAACAGCCCTGATGAAGTAAAACATTATCCAACACTCGGATATAAGTTATAGACTTCATCTATGACCTGGAATTTCTTTAGTTTAGTAGTAAATTTAATTACTCATACAGGAAATAATACCACCAGGACAATGTAAAGAATTTGAAAAAAAACATCCGCATTTATATATTCTGAATGACCTAGTTGGTTTTTAAGTGAGATTCATAGCTACTGGACTTCCATAAAAATTGCCCCTTGACTAAGAACGTATTAGCGGGAACGGAACAAAAGACAACAAACACGATCCTCCCCCCTTAATTGTGTTCTTTTACTTCTGTAAACCGTTTACTTCTACGTGGTAAATCGAGTGATCCTCATTACGGAGTAATTGAGTAGCCCGACATATGACACACGTGGTCGAGGCCGACGAGAGGATTAGGGAGGGAATCTTCGTCACTAGCAACTTAACGCAATCAAATGTCCCTTCCAGTCCAACAGCCAAGTTAATAGGAACGTAGTTAAATACTTTAAGAATCGTCTCAACTTTTAAGCGCGTCTTCAAAAATTATATTACTTTTGTCTTTACCATGTCAATTCGCCCGTTTGTGTGTATCTGACCCTCTGTGTTTAGGATAACTTGACTCATATTGGACGAATTTCTCAACAAGAAAAAAGGTTACGATATATATAATAGCTTTACTTGCCAATCATCGTCCTACAAGAAGTGTTTCTAAGGGCGAGTAAAGAGCTAACTGGAGGCATTTTAGATACGTGTTATAATATTAGCTCCTTGTCTGAGCCTAGGTCTCCAAATTGTCTCGTTTGCTTAAGTTTTGCGACAATTTGTGAAAATTTGTGCGCACCTTAATAATTTCCGATGAACAGTAGCTGCACATTAAGTGGTTGTTTATTAAGCAGTTACATCTTCCCAATTTGGTCCAAATATTCATCTCAGAACTTTGAATAACCTTAATCTATGTTCATCCCTTGAGATGAGAAACCAAGTTCACACACTATTTTAAAATAAATGTAAATAATAAAGCATATCTTATTAGCTTTATCAACAACTGTCACCCCTGAATAATGACGCGGTTAATTTGAATCCATTTCCGTTGTGAAATGTAGTCTTGTGTTAATTCAGTTTCCTGCTCAATACAGTACCGGATGTTCACAACAGATGGCCATCCTGACACTTCAATTCAACTAATAAGTCGCATTGTCTGTGTTCTTAAGCAGACCTACGCATAGAATAAAATTTATGTGACATTCTTAATACTTCTGAATGTTCAGAAATTAATTTGCTAATGATATTAATCTATAATTTATACGTCTACAAAGTACAATTCTGTATGTCACTATAAATTCTTCGTTGCCTTTCACAGATCTTAAAAACAGTTGGCCGGAATGTATGCTATGATAACTATTATGCACTGCCGACACATTACGTCATCGTCCGCTGCAAGTCTGACTTATAATTTAAAATGGATGTGCATCGATTCTACATTTTTTAAAAATTCTTTCCCGTTCATAAATTAAAGAATGTTTTAACGTACATAACACTGTTCACAGGCACAATATAAACATGTTAAATATTAATAATTAACAATATTTTCGGAACACAGACAACATCAGCACCATCAGAAGATCGGAGTACATAATTTGTCTCTGTTTATGAGTCTAATATTGCAAAACATGGAAGACCCAGAAGGCATAAGCAAATAATACCACAACCTTAGCCGAATTCCGGAAGTCCCGGGTTTCAATGGCATATAAAAGCCAAATATTCAGGCGTTTGGGACATTTCGCCCAGTCCATAAACGTTGGCCCTACATATTGTTAGTTCATAAAACGTACAGTTTGAATGTAAACTCGAGGCGGATAAGAAGCTGTATCGTGGTTGCAAATTTTGGGTTGCCAACCAGGTAAATCCTCGTGAGAAAGGTTCACACGGTGTTTGTTCCCTACATAAAACAACTGAAAGCTAGGAAATCAGTATTATGACAAATCACGGCGATAAACTCTGATGATGGAGGCAGCAA
>NW_019059765.1:163438-180128 GCF_000696155.1 Zootermopsis nevadensis
CCCCCCCCCCCCCCCCTCACGCACATAAGAAAGTGTCTTGGAGCGGGAACCAAGGCTGCACTATGAACCTGACCTTTCATCAGATTCCACTGAACATCGATTGCAAAACGAATACCGATTTGCCTTGCACACACATTCTATAATACCTCTTCTGTCGACCAAGTCTTTGTAATTTTAACTTAACAACAAGGCATTGAAGATGACACTGCTGCTTTGAGCATATTAACACTTTGAAATGTGAGGTTCTCACGGTAACAGTTACAAAGGTGGCTGTTGTCTGGGTTGTTGGGTCGTGTAGTCTGGTAGAAGTTTACGTTTCAAAGGTGTTTGCTAGCTTCATCATCAAGGCGATTGCCCTGATGATCGTGCAAGCAAGCGCGTCTGAAACTTCAGTTACCTTTTACTAGACTCACAGCGAAACAACCCAGAAGACAGCCATATTGGTTTTAACAACTTTCTCATCACATGAGCCAGGAGGTTGTGATAGGACCAATTTCATTTCTAGTAAGAATTTTGTTGAGCATTGAACGCTCGTTCCCGAGTGAAATGTTCAGTAGGCAAATATCTACCAACGAGAATTCCGTATTATATTAAATTTTGTTGTGGGTTTCATATTTATTTTCCTTGAACGGAATATTGACGCAATTATTCACAAGAATAAAAAAATTACCCTTAAAGTAAGTTCAGCCAGGCTCATCATTAGAGTCATAATACACTGCTTTCTACAGGGATCATTAAAAGTAACAATACGCCTACATACTGAAACATAATATTGAGTAAACAGCTGAAAAACAAACCACAGTGAGAGAGCAGTCATAGCTCTATTACTGGTTCACTGCGAGGCGAACGGGGAACGAAGTTAGAAATGAAGGAAAAATGTGTATAATTTTAACAGATATTACGCTAGGTACAAAATTGTTGTACTGAATATGCTATACAGTGTCCATATTAGGGTTTTCTTTCTTCCCCGCCCTTTACTCTTAAAAAGGGCGGAACCATCTCCCGAATAACATACACTTTGATACCTTACGAAAAAATTTCTCTCACATTAAACGTAATAAAACCTAACCCGAAAAGCCACACTGACTGACATGAAGAAAGTTGTTACTGCGTAAAATATTTATTAAGAATATAATGAGTCCTGTTTCTTTATTTGAACAGAACTGTAAATCGCCACTTTTCCGTTCACGGGCAATGGCGATACGTCATTTCACCCAAGAGTTCTGCTCAGAATTAAATACAAACCACCATGAAGTCTTGAAACTTCTAGGACCATACACATCAAAATTTTGTTATTGGTGAAATATAAAGTGTGGAGAAAGAAAATTACAATTACGTATGTCATGATTATACACTAAGAAGCGTAGTGTACCTATGAAAATGCGTCCGCTAATGGACCCATTATTAAAAACATAACTAAACTAAACTAAAATTCAACATCACCAGTAACATCTTAATTGCATCCTCCCAGTTTCTTGTCGATCAAAGAAGTTTCCTACCAAATTTGGGTATGCCTTTTTTGTCTTTCCAACCATAACTACATGCCCATCTCATTGCAGCTACCTAGATTTCATTATTCTAATATTATCGCAAAGTAACCCAGTTTAAATTTGTAACATTTGAATGTCTCTCTCGCCACCAAGCGGAAACTGACACTGGGCCTCACGTGACCTAATATCTGGTGGACACTGGGGGGATGGAGGGTTGTACGATGATGATCACATCTATTTAATGCGGAGTTAAGAATCTATAGAGTTTCACGTTCACTGTCTATATCTTCATGGCATATGCTGGTCTCTTAAACTGGAGACACGCAATTGAATTGCAGACCAGAAACAAGACAGTAAGTGCTCCCATTAATTTGTGAGGACCAACATTTTTTTAAGAATGGAGCAGGTTAAATGCTGCGATAATTCCAGGGGATTAAATTAAGTACGGATATACAGCAGAGATGGCAGTTTAATCTAAAAATCACATAAAAACTCAGTTATGGTGTAACAATTCGAATTCAGTAACAGCGATATTTTGGTTGTGAACTAGGTGATTCTCCTCATAATCGTCTCTCTCGACAACACAGAGACAAGACTGAGAAAAAGCTAACTCAACATTTGCTTCTGAGGACTCAGATGATAGGAATAAGTGGGGAGGTAAAAGTGTATAAACGCTGTATTCTTTTACATGAAGAACATGAAAAGTAAATCCCTGACATTAAAAGCGATAAAAGCAGATAATTTCAAAAAAATGAGACAAGAGAGCCATACGATGGCAGGAACGGTTCTTTGACCAATTTCTACGACGACGGAGAAATTTGCTACATGCGTCAATGAATCACAATGCGGACTCCAATACATTACAGGTTGGGGGAAGCTAGTTAGGGATGTGTCGAACCTTTTGATGTATGGGGTAGATCGTAAGCTACTTTAAAACCCTTGGCCATGCTCCCCCCTCTGTCTTGTTTACAATGACGCTCCATATGGGGCAGTTCTGATAATAGTGCGCATGCTTCTCAAAGATAAATGTTTACTCGAGTTATCTGCTTTCGAAGAAAGTTTGTATGCTCTGAACGAAACACGACTGATTGTTATCACTCAGGTAATTGTTTATCAATATCTCTGGAGCTCAGAGAAGCTTTGTCCAATGAACGAAGTGGACATCTGCTCAGGGCCCCAAGATTTTAGAGGCCCAAACCGTCTGAGAGTCAGTACCATGTGCAAATATCTAAAGAATATATTTTCTTACTTATTTTGCATATGTTATCATATTTGAAGTCATTAAGATTAGACACCTTTGAAGCTGAAGCTCACAAAAATAATATTTAACAATTCAGTCCGAACCGCGAAGAAGACACTTCACCATTACATCGATAAATTTGTTAACATTGTTTTAGGAAATAATTTATGTTCACACTGAGAATTACACAATACCTATATTGCTAACACAGGAACGAATGAGTCAAATGTTCAAAGATATTTATATTTTATCGTTACATTTCGTATGTAGTCTCAACGTTTCCTATAATAGGCTCTTTCTGCGAAAAACTATGATATGTTCTATCTTCGTATATATTCAACTGATATTTATTGATGTAAAATTTGTTTTAGAAATTTAATGTAGATCTCTAATGTAAAATTTAATCCTGGCTCGGTAAGTAGTTTGCATATGAAATATGCCGATTTACAAAGAACAAGTAACGATATTCTCTTTATGGTCCATATTGTATGCACACTGTTAAATCAGTGCAAAATAAATAGTGTTCCCTTAAGTGTGAAACCAATTTATGGTTCCTATAACACCAACTAATCCTTTGGAAAGAGAAGATCAATTTTGTTAATTCTGGTCGCTGCATCAAAGACAGTCTAAAGGTACGTCAGTTGGTTAACAGAATGAACGAGAGCTGCAGACACATTAAAGATGGCTGACCTTTCGGATGATGAGCCGTGTGGTCTTTCAGAAGTCTGCCGACGCTTCAGAGGTGCTTCCTGCTTCCATCATCAAGGCGTTGAGTAAGCTGCGTGCGAATTGTACGTCGCCGTGATAATGGAGGCAGGAAGCATCTACGAAACACCAGTAAACGACCAGAATACACGGCGCAATATCCTAGGAGACAGTAATCTCCAGTCACCGACGTGAGAACCTGAAATCTCGCGTTGATGTAAGTAGTGTTCGTGAAATTTAAAACTGTGGTACATACAGCCTTTTTGAAGGTTACGTAATTATTGGTGTAGCTACGTGGAAAGACGAGAGTCGCTGGTCGCTGAAGGTAAGGAAAGAGAGACAGCATGCCAGCTGGCCTGGCAAATTGATGAAGCAGCTTGTTGAACGGATGGATGGGTACACGGAACGAGCAGAGGGAATGGTCAATCAAGAGGTCATCGTACGAGGTCAAGAGGTGGTTGTCATCGGTTCTGACGACAAGTTCCGATAAGGACAACAGTTGAAAAGCTTTGCTTGATGTAACCGCAGGGGATAGATTCAGGCACTGTAAGATGGATGGTTGTTCGGTAATGGACGAGCACAAGGCCACACCGATCATTCCAGCACTGCCCCTGTAACTTAGGCTACCGGCTACTCAGTTGTCTAGCCACTTTTAAATGGATAGTCCTGTGTTATTTAAGAGTCCTGTATCAACTGCTGTTTTTAGCGTACAGACACTCACTAATATAAATATGTATGATGCAAGGTGGAGAGTTTTTTGAGTGACCTTATTGTATTAGACACTACAAGGAATTTTACTGGCTGTGCCACAGCTAAGACGGCTAGACGCCGGCTTCTCATAACGTGTAGACTGAATCTAACACTAGCCCATTTCAAGTGACATTCATAGTAGAAAACGTCGTATTGGACCAGGTTCTCTACCGAATTATCCGGTTTTCCACTTCTGATTATTCCACCATTGCTTTGCACTCATCTATCATAGGCGTTCAACAGCCCTGATGAAGTAAAACATTATCCAACACTCGGATATAAGTTATAGACTTCATCTATGACCTGGAATTTCTTTAGTTTAGTAGTAAATTTAATTACTCATACAGGAAATAATACCACCAGGACAATGTAAAGAATTTGAAAAAAAACATCCGCATTTATATATTCTGAATGACCTAGTTGGTTTTTAAGTGAGATTCATAGCTACTGGACTTCCATAAAAATTGCCCCTTGACTAAGAACGTATTAGCGGGAACGGAACAAAAGACAACAAACACGATCCTCCCCCCTTAATTGTGTTCTTTTACTTCTGTAAACCGTTTACTTCTACGTGGTAAATCGAGTGATCCTCATTACGGAGTAATTGAGTAGCCCGACATATGACACACGTGGTCGAGGCCGACGAGAGGATTAGGGAGGGAATCTTCGTCACTAGCAACTTAACGCAATCAAATGTCCCTTCCAGTCCAACAGCCAAGTTAATAGGAACGTAGTTAAATACTTTAAGAATCGTCTCAACTTTTAAGCGCGTCTTCAAAAATTATATTACTTTTGTCTTTACCATGTCAATTCGCCCGTTTGTGTGTATCTGACCCTCTGTGTTTAGGATAACTTGACTCATATTGGACGAATTTCTCAACAAGAAAAAAGGTTACGATATATATAATAGCTTTACTTGCCAATCATCGTCCTACAAGAAGTGTTTCTAAGGGCGAGTAAAGAGCTAACTGGAGGCATTTTAGATACGTGTTATAATATTAGCTCCTTGTCTGAGCCTAGGTCTCCAAATTGTCTCGTTTGCTTAAGTTTTGCGACAATTTGTGAAAATTTGTGCGCACCTTAATAATTTCCGATGAACAGTAGCTGCACATTAAGTGGTTGTTTATTAAGCAGTTACATCTTCCCAATTTGGTCCAAATATTCATCTCAGAACTTTGAATAACCTTAATCTATGTTCATCCCTTGAGATGAGAAACCAAGTTCACACACTATTTTAAAATAAATGTAAATAATAAAGCATATCTTATTAGCTTTATCAACAACTGTCACCCCTGAATAATGACGCGGTTAATTTGAATCCATTTCCGTTGTGAAATGTAGTCTTGTGTTAATTCAGTTTCCTGCTCAATACAGTACCGGATGTTCACAACAGATGGCCATCCTGACACTTCAATTCAACTAATAAGTCGCATTGTCTGTGTTCTTAAGCAGACCTACGCATAGAATAAAATTTATGTGACATTCTTAATACTTCTGAATGTTCAGAAATTAATTTGCTAATGATATTAATCTATAATTTATACGTCTACAAAGTACAATTCTGTATGTCACTATAAATTCTTCGTTGCCTTTCACAGATCTTAAAAACAGTTGGCCGGAATGTATGCTATGATAACTATTATGCACTGCCGACACATTACGTCATCGTCCGCTGCAAGTCTGACTTATAATTTAAAATGGATGTGCATCGATTCTACATTTTTTAAAAATTCTTTCCCGTTCATAAATTAAAGAATGTTTTAACGTACATAACACTGTTCACAGGCACAATATAAACATGTTAAATATTAATAATTAACAATATTTTCGGAACACAGACAACATCAGCACCATCAGAAGATCGGAGTACATAATTTGTCTCTGTTTATGAGTCTAATATTGCAAAACATGGAAGACCCAGAAGGCATAAGCAAATAATACCACAACCTTAGCCGAATTCCGGAAGTCCCGGGTTTCAATGGCATATAAAAGCCAAATATTCAGGCGTTTGGGACATTTCGCCCAGTCCATAAACGTTGGCCCTACATATTGTTAGTTCATAAAACGTACAGTTTGAATGTAAACTCGAGGCGGATAAGAAGCTGTATCGTGGTTGCAAATTTTGGGTTGCCAACCAGGTAAATCCTCGTGAGAAAGGTTCACACGGTGTTTGTTCCCTACATAAAACAACTGAAAGCTAGGAAATCAGTATTATGACAAATCACGGCGATAAACTCTGATGATGGAGGCAGCAAGGATCTCAGAAGCGATGGTAAATTTCTATACGATTCTACAACCCAGAAGACAACCATCTTCATATTCACCGACGTGAGAACCTCAAATCCTGCACGTGCCCGAATTTATAACTTGTGTTGGGCAAGGCCGTGATCTAGGATTTGAAGTGATTTATCGTGGTGTTCAGAACAATGTAACTTTCTGTGTTAGAGCCCTCGGCTTACAATGAAATACGTTTTCTACTTGTAAACTCGGTCTCTCATACTTCTTTAAATCGTTAACAGTGAATAGTGGTTTTGTATACGTAGACACCTCTGAAATATTCTTCCCCCTTACCGGCGCAATGAAAGAAACCGTTTTGCTGCTTTCTGTGTAGTAACAGTGACCGTTCCGCACAAAACGGAAGTGAAGTGCAGTCCACGTGGTGTTCGTACGTCAACCCGATACGCTTCTAAACTCTCATTATGCTGGCATGACAACAATGGGGAATTAAGCCTCCTCTTTAGCATCTCCTACCTGCGCTTTCCTTCTTATCTTCAATCACCTAAACGTTAATTATGGGCCGCTTAAAAATAAAGTAGGGTGCGTTGATTTACATTCGTTTTAGATAATTATCAGACTTGTGTAAAGGTAAATATCGCACTTAATGGTCCTCTAATTTGTGACATACATATTTTATAAGCGCGTCTTTCCTTTCGAGACAAAATGTAACAGCATATATTTTTTAGAATTACATTTACATATCGTTTTATTTAGTATTAAAATTATCCTGCCATGACTAATGATTTGTTAGTAGTTTTTGTTTAACACAATCTGTTACATCACAGTTTAGCACCCTACTGTGTGGCTGGATATACAAACCAGCAACGGAAATACGTCATTGTCTCAAGTACCTTGCGTACAGAAACACGAAGAGTATAGCGGAAAGTAAGTGAACGTTTTCCATAAATATCTTGGAACAAGTTGCGAAGATTCGCCCTTTATTCCTGGCTTAACGGAATTAATGTAATGTAGTTCAGAAGCTGTTACCAATCCATTTGCCTTCAAGGACGCTTACTAGGCCACACATGCATATAAAACAATTGGTTTTCCTGTTGTTACGTTTGCTTCAGGAATGTGATCACTTAAACGGAAATAATTCAAATAGTAAGGTAACTAGGTAAATTCAAGAGAAGAATTGATAAGAGGATTTCTGTCTTCTGGGTTGTAGCGCTGTGTAGTCTGGTCGATGTTAACCAACGTTTCAGAGGTCATACTGCCTCCGTCATCAGGGCGATGAGTATGAAGCTTTCTGTCTTCTGGGTTGTAGCGCTGTGTAGTCTGGTCGATGTTAACCAACGTTTCAGAGGTCATACTGCCTCCGTCATCAGGGCGATGAGTATGAAGCTTTCTGTCTTCTGGGTTGTAGCGCTGTGTAGTCTGGTCGATGTTAACCAACGTTTCAGAGGTCATACTGCCTCCGTTATCAGGGCGACAACTCAGAAGACAGAAATCTTCATACTCACCGATGTGAAAACCTCAAATTATATAAAGAATTTATTAGTTAAATGATAAGGTAGTAGAATACTTTCGGTGCTCATCTCGCTACAACTGGTTGTTATGTATAGATTTCGTGGTTATGAGAAACAAATCCTTACCACTGCTGAGAACAAACCCCAGTCCTTCAACCCACAGACTTATTTTATCAATAGATGGGACGTGGATGAAGCTACCTGGGGATCATGTCACGTGACTGTCTTTCGTATTAGGAGTGTTGAAAATTATCACAGTGATGATGGTAATGAAAATGTAGTTAATCAAAAGATGATAATAAATAAATTGATCAAAGAATCTGGTGATCACGACGACATGAATACAGTATCTAATTTATCTGAAATGAATTTGAGTCGTGTTTTCTAGCTCCTTACACATTTAACGTTTCCTTGACTTTGAAGATAGCTTCTTTTTGGTGTCCCCCAGTCTCTGACCAAAACGGGAGAAAAATCCTTCTAGGCAAACGAGAGTCCATATCTTCCTCTCTTTCACATCAAGGCAGTCCACCGACCGAGGTACCACTGTGCTCTACACACGATATTCCTCGCCATATACCTGATCCCCTGTGAATTAAAGTAATTTCAAATTCGATTTCCTTCTTCCTACAGACACACATACACACTGGTTCCGATCCCCCCTCTCACCCCTCCCTCCTGGACCACTACCAATGAAGACCAACAAACTTTCCCATTCAAATCTTAGGAACATGACTTGGATATGTGTGGGTGTGTGTGTCGGGAAGGAGGTGCAAGGGGAAAGATTTTCTATTAATGGTCTTACAAGAGGGTGGAATGGAAGAAATGCAAAAAACGAATAAGAAGAAGAAAAAAAGCAGTTGTCTGGAGTGGGGGAAGTTTGAGGGAGAGAAACCAACCGACAGCGTATGTAGGATATGTTAAATCGGAACATACCGAAGGAAGAAAACGAGAGAGGATGAAAGAGAACGAGAAAACGAGGAACAAATTGGAGCCTCCTTCAACTGTTCTCTGATCTGCAGGGATTTATACGCTTAGTTACAAACAGTGGCCAGTTTCGGATTTGTACGAAGCACAAATGTTGATTTCTTGCAGTCACGTCAATTCGAGTAAGGAAAAATGGCCAATTTCGCTCAGAGATATAACAATAAGTCTAAAATTATTCTTTGTCAGGACTTTTTCCATCGTATGTTCTTTAAACTCACGACATTTCGGAGGCTGGTTCTGTCTTCGTCTTCAGGTGAGAGGTACCTACTCTGGACAGAGACTAGCTCTAAGGGAATGAGCACGTGGTGGACACATGAAGAAGTGTTGGCAGTGGAAATAGATAAAGGTACGTGAGATTAGCTTGACGCCCCGGCCACTTTACCCCCGAGGGATGAGTTCCAGGTACCAATTGCATAGGAAGCCGAATGGGCTGGATTGGCTTCAGGTGTAGTTCTGTGAAAAATGGGGAAGAAAATAAAGTACAATCCTCTGTTGGGAGTCGAACCATGTTTGTCTGTATTCCGAATTACATTCAACTAAACTCAGAAACTTGAAGCCGTTTTGGGTCACAAAATATGAGTCAGGAACAAACGGGTGAGTTATATTCTAACTGAACGTATCTTTCAGAACATCTGAAACGTCTGTAATACGAAACAGGACTGTCTAATATCAATAAACATTAAAATTATTGTATGAAATTATTTATTTGTTGCGTATTTTAGGATGCTGACAATATCTCAGATATTTTAGCGTCGAATTATAAAATGATTCATGAACGATGAACTGGAAACTATTTTGAATGGAGAGATCGTGGTTTAATTTAAGATAGTATCACAGAATTCGTTCGGAAAAACGACGAAAACCACAGCAGTCAGTACAGCCGACCTCCGAGTCACCGCACTTCTAAATACGAACCACAAGTGCAAACCTCTCGGCTGTGACGTTTGGTATATTATTATTAAAATTCGTAGTAATAGTGGTATTGAAAAGTTAGTTACGTTATGTGAGCTCCATGACTAGATGACTAAGACCAATTAATACAGCCTGTGAGTATGAATTTAAAGATTTTTTATTGAATTTCATCAAAGTGACCATCGAATATTCGCCTACTCTTCTCATGAAGAACGCCACAGTAAAATGTCTCGACCGATTCAATCTTCCTAATCAACGCTTCCACATTCCTTATGTCGCAGTGAAGATGTACGTAGCAGAATGGCAAACTTCTTCAACCGAAACTGTCATTTGTATTCAATATTTTGAGCTGAAGCCTCCCATATATGAATACCGCTGACAAAGAACCCTAGCGACTATACTTTATTTTTAAAAAAGCATTATCATCGCGTTCAAATTAAACATTTTGTCATGCAGTTTTGTAGCCAACTTCGTGACTCCATAATACTTTAAAAAGTTCACAGACATGCTACGTGCTTTCATATTATCTACAAATACGAGTTAAGCCTTGTGACATGGATGCGAAACTTTCTCTTTTTGATGAAAGAATATAGATTGTGAGTATTATGAACAAAGAACTGGGAAGAAGAGAGATGAAAGAACAACTGGAGAATGGAGTAAATACCCATGAAGAGCCTGGTATTTTTCACTCTTTACCAAATACTGTACCACCAGAGTGATAAAATAAAGACGAAAGAGATAGACAGGCATGAAAAATCTCATGTGAAGAAACTACACATATTACGCTAATTTTATAAACACATGATGGAGGAGAACAGAAGACCAGAAGGGAAAACATCACTTCGGCGACCCAGGTAGAAGGAAACGTCGATGTTGTTGCTGAAGAGCAAGGTTTGACAACGCAGAGTGAAATTCAGCTGGCTCAAGACAGTATCTAATGTTAGACTTTTGTATATAAGGTAATGAACTTTCAGGTTCCATAAAAGGCAGGGAATTTCTTGACCACATGAACGACCATCAGCTTTTCATAAACTCTGATCCACGGATTTAATTGTCGTATAATTTATTTTGTTTCTAAGTCTAAGAAAGGCACTGTGCGCTGACATAAACTTCCATGCTATTTGTCTTCTGAAGTGCCGTGTCAGGGTGTTTGTTCAGAACGACAGACCGAAACGCTACACATCTGTGTGATGCGCTACATGGAACAGGTTGGCCTTACCTGCATTTCATTACACGTCACGTGCACGAGTTGGACACCTGTCGGATTTACAGCTCTCTGCTATATCCGTTATTTTACATACACTTCTTGCCGAGTAGCTCTAGTGACGTAGATCCATATTCAGAAGCTACCCGTTTCGAAAATTTCATGTGCTATTGGCTGTCTTCGTTGGTTTAGTCTGTTTCTTCAGCCGAACGCGAGGATAATAATATCTCCAAACACATTACAGCTTCATTCTGAAAAATCAATGACTATTCATCTTTCTGTTCATGAACAGGGTTTTATATGGTCCGCCATATTTATGTTCTTTGAAGTGAGTAGTACTTTTAGGAAAGAAACGTATACAGCTTAAGTGAAATTTGATATAGCTTTTAGATTTTTGTTTAAAAATTTATTGGAGATGCGCAACTTTTGGTACGTTAAAAATGTGACACTAAAACGTAACATCACTGTGCACAAAACTCTTATTGTCAGTTTATGGAACTTAACGTCGACCGTTCAATTCCCATTGCAGCGAACGTGTGTTCTAATCTTATTCAATGCTAAGTAACACAAGGAACTGATACACTAACGTTAAATACCTACAAACCAATTTAAAAATTCACCTCAGGGTTTTGTAACGGCAAACTATAAAGCACTTTAGAGGACAAAGCTCGTACATTCCTTTTTGTATGTCAGTATGTATGAAGTGTCCTAACAAAATATGACGCTAAATAGATAACTAAGAATACGCTTTTGAAATAACTTACGATTCGTACTTGGTTCCAGCGAATTTCACAGTTAACTAGAGTTGTAGATATAAAATGCACTGTTAACACCCTCGCAGCAATATGAAAGATATCTATCAGAGATCGTACATCCAAATACCAAAAACTGATCTGAGAGATGTGAATGGGCGTGGCAGTGTTACTCTGCGTTCTCTCTATGCATATAACAGAGATCTAGTTCGTCCCTATACACGCGAGGGGCGTTATAGGCCACTTTCCTGCCAGATGTTGACAAAAGAGAAATTTAACGACGTTTAATTTTACTGAAAGTACTGAGTGACTGATCACAAACGGTGTCATGTTTTTTAAATGCATAATAAATCTTTCAAGTGAAGTATATACCAATCTCTGGCGATAAAATTCCTTCGTCCTAGAAATGGATGGAAGACGGGGCTTTGACTTGGAATTTCCTTGCATGAAACAGCAATGGAAATGGGGAACCAATTCGTTGTATAGAAGTCGGATTTGGAACTGCATGCAGCAAGGATGATGGGGGAAAGAACGCTGAATGAGATGGCACACAAGCAGAGGGAAAAAAAATGCAAATGGAGACGAAGAGTTTGAACGAATGAGAGAAAGAGACATCATATGAAGGAGTGAATGAGGAGAGAGAAAGAAGGGGCAAAATTTAGACAGGCAGACGGTGAAGTCTTGGAATTGAAATTGGAATTGCTTAGCCATTGTCGTTCCCCTTCCCCTTATATCCAAGTTACCCCCGAAACCTTCTCCATTTCTTCGTATCTGCTTCTTTTTATTTTCTTTCTTTATTCCTTTCTTCTTGTACCGATTGATTTAACGATTTAAACACGCAAGCGAGGATACAGACAGAGAGACAGACAGCCCTATCGGTCCTCATCTGTGATATTGATTTCTAGTAATTTGCCAGCACACCCGTCTCATCTTGTCCTCGTAAACTTTTCATTATAATGTCTCTCCTCCCTTTCGTCCTTTGTTTCAAACTAGTTTCACACAGGAGAGGTTTCTTCTGTCAATGTATGCCCAAAATCGTGATGCACCAGAATAGCTCCTACCCGCAAGACAAGATATTGGCGGATCATCGAATCACTTCATCTGTTACCGGGGTTCACCTTACTCAAACTGCAGGAAATACCACGTATCTTGCCACAAAAAAAATTCAAGGGCTTATATTTTCTATTATACATTCGATTCATTTTAAACCTGAAGTTCTTTCTCACCTACTATCCATTTCACTGGATTTTATAAAGATTTATTTCCAGCGCAGGTCATCTTAATAACATAGGAGGTTCTCACGGCGGCGAATATGAAGACGACTTGCTTATGGGATGTTGTATAGTTAGTCTGGTAGAGAAAGTCTGCCGACGTTTCAGAAGTGCTTGCTACCACCATCGTCAGCGCTATTGCCACAGAACTTTCGTATATTCTACTTTCCTATTTCTTTTAAATAATTTCGGTAACGGAAGCTTCTGAGGTGAAAGTGACACGCAGGACGAACGCAGAGACACAAGAATATTGTAAAATGGGAGGTGTCTGATGCATTCGCACGCTTTAATTGTGATATCGGCTTCTCGTAACATGGATAATAATATAGTGGCCAAATGAAATCTATATTCAGATATCAGTTCCACAGAAATATTTCACGAACCACTAAAATATATGGGATGGGTCATGTGCATGCTAATAAATTTATTTAACAGTTTCTGTTAAAACTTACGAGCATTTTGATGTTTCGACACGTTGAAATAACGTCTGGAAGGTGCAAGAAGAATCATGCACATAAAAATCATTATTTACGATTATTAATTTACAATTTATTCTAACCTCTGCAGACAGGGACTGGAGCCTGAAACACTAGGTTTCATCACAAAATTTTGTCACATTATTCTTAAATATTCGTCTCACACTTCCAAGTATTTTAAGAAAGATCATCATGGAAATAATATTGAAAACAATACATTCATTGGGTATTTTATTTTTAAGATTCGACAATCTTTAATGAATTTAATGTTTAGCGTTTATGAAAATTGTATCTCAGGTGAGTATCAATTATGGAAAGCAAGACACTAAAACTAGCGTGTTATTATTCTCTCACAACTTGTAGTAACAAAACAGCACTTAATTGTTTTGCTATTGTGGTCTTCTGGGTTCTAACGCCGTGCAGGGCAGTATTTCAGATTTCGTAAGAATGTATTTCCTCTATCTTTAGAATTTGTCATGCCTTCATGTATCTAGTGGACATTTGTCCTTACATTCTAAAACTGTACAAGCAGCATTCTCCTCATCTCTCTCTCTCTCTCTCTCTGTAATTTCGAGAATTCATTGAACTGAAACATGGAACTCGTTTCATTTTCCCTCCCCTCCTCCTTTACATAACGAAACAACAGCACCATCACCCATCAAACCATCCCCACAAGTAGAAGGGAGCAAACCATTTCATGAATATTAAATACCGTCTCGTATAACTTCCAGAACTCTGAAAGTTCCGGCTTTTCTATGCATACATGGAACAAGCTATATTATATCCAATGGAATATAGTCAGCACACAGAATATTGGAATCCAAACCGAACCAAAAATGATTTGTGATTATTAAAGCCGAAAGATAATATATTATATTATAAAGTTGCCTGCATTGCCACCGAGAGCATAGCCGTTACAACAGGATGTCCCATTTCCTATTCGTGTACGTGGGCCATTACAAAGCATTATCATGAAAACACAATGGATTTAGGATATTAAAAGGGAAGACATTAGCAGAAATCCTCTCCTGCCTCCATTCCTCCTCCCACACTTCATTTTCATTGGACACGACCCCTTTCGCGTAATGGAAATACGTTCCAGTTAAATGTGAATTTCAGAGCAACAGCGTCACCAAAACAGAGTTCAGATTCCAATACATTCGCGCCTCTCAGATGTCTTAACTCCACTCCTATTTATTGCATGTTCTGTGCGACATAGGCTAATGACAGACTGGCTCCATGTACACTAACATAGGTTTGGTTTGTTTTAGCGGATCCTTCATTACGGAATCATTTTGGCCTCTTTCGTTCTTAATCAATTTTCCACTCCAGTTACAATACGCGCTAATAAACAAAAGCACTCAAGTGAAAATGGATCGATAAAAATATACATTGCTACAACTCTTTACAATTACAAAATTACAAGTATATATACATATGTAATATATATATATATATGATATAAATTCATGATCTTAAATGTTGTATTTGTTCCACACACGCAGTGCGGGAAAGCACCGACTTGACTCACACCCGCACACACAGTATGTGTTATATAGCACATACGGCATGTGAACACAAAATGGAATAAATGAATGTAACCCCTCTTGTCAATGATTTCCGCTGTAGGATTGAATTTCCTCAAAATAGCGAAGAGAGGAAAATAATTTAATTTAATCAATGACAGTGTCAAAATATTTATAAAATATCCTTATGAAATCTGTACCTTCATGTGGTTATTTCCGAAATGAATATGTTCCTTGGTTGAACGATTTCACGTCAGTTTACAATGTTATTTTGTCAAAACCTTAGGTCACACAAGGGATATTATTTTGACTTTATTAATATAACATAGTTACCGATTTACAGAAGTCTGTATGATTGAGTAACTAGCTATGTAGCAACATAACTAACTAGCTCTGTGGCATAGTTTCTCAGCTGGTCAAAATAAATTTTACGGTTATAGAACTCGGAGGTTTATTACCACGTCAAACAAAATCCACAGCTAAACCATAACCAATTCGATCTGAACAATACTCTTATTTCTAGGCGTATTTTAACTTCACATCTAAGCTTAAATAACCAAAGCGGTCTTTTTTGATGAAATATTTTAACAAAATCTGGGAGTGCTTGTCTGATGCATGTTAAATGTTATGTCAATCTCATCCTCCTTGTTTTAATAGCAATAACAATCTCTCGTGTACTGTACAGTTTATTTCTGACGCATTATTCTCCGATATTCTCTCACTACATCTCTCTTACGTAATAATATTCTCACCAGCATGAATACAAAATAAAGAGTTACTGATTGTTAAGGCACGGTGGACATAGAGTTACCACTGGGCTTCAAAGGTTAAACATAGTTCATATAGAACTAGGATACTTGATTTCGGAATGGATTGGATTAAAGTCGCTGACTGAGTTAGTCATGTTAACGTATGCTAAGGCACTGTATGATTTTGCTACGAGATAATAATCAGCGTACTGATATGACAGTGAATAATTTTGTATTTAATGCTTTAGTCGAAAATTCACGTATGTAGGTTCCAATTTTTCTCTTGAATGCATGTAGAAAACTATAAAAGAAGTGGATATGAACATGGAGGATTCCGGTGACCAGTCCAAACAGCAATATAATTGGATTTTTATTATGGATGTTGCAACTCGCCCTACCCTAACGTCATGGAACTAGTGTGTGGTCACATTGTATAAATTCCCTTGTGTGATACTTAAAAATATAATTACTTTATTTAAATATGATTCCATTCTATTGCATTGTTTAAAACCTTTGGGAAAAGAACTCCATCAACATGTAAATTCATGAAGTAATTAAGAAAATCATGCAAAAATCTCAAATCAAAGTATAAATATTATTCATAAACGTATAGTATATGTGGTCAAAAGCTTGCCACAAAAATAACTGAATCTGAAATCAGAACAAGGAAGAATTGTGTACTGCCTAGTCAGTGTCGTAAATTGCAGCTAAAACTCGGGTGGTATTAGTAAAGTTTCCAGAAAACTTAAGAATAAAACTTTCGTTGAAATCCGAAATGGGACTCATGAAGATAAAAATATAATTATTTTCATACAACAAATGGACAAATAAAGTGGATATAGTTTTCAAATGATAGAAGTTCTGAATTAAAATTTAAAACACGTC
>NW_019059765.1:180140-198514 GCF_000696155.1 Zootermopsis nevadensis
CTTCAGTAATATAGGATTTAACATTCACTAATTTAACTATGATTGAACTCTACAAAGGATTTCACTTAGAAATTTAAATATTGAGTTCTGTTCCAATATAATAGCCAATATCTGTTACGGAAAAGTGGACGAAGTACAATGCAGAAAAATTTAAAACAAGTTCAGACGGTGGCGATGCAAAAAGCAGGAAATGCACTTGAGATTACGATGGCGCCTATGGTGGGACCTGGCGGATCCTGCCTTTGGAATGATTCTTCATTCTGGATTCAGACTGGTCTGTTTTGTGTGTCTGCGTATGGCAGTAATCTGGCAAAGAATTTCTAGCATTTCATTTACTTTGTAAAGAAATGTTATAGTTGTAATTGAGTGAGATTTGTAAAGATGCTGCTGCTATAAATTGCATTACTGTTCAACACAACAGCTTCATTCCCATCAACTTTGACAGGTTATATGCTGGATATTTAATATACACCCTAATTAATACATATTTATTTCTACAGCAGCAGTACGAATAAAATTGAACACTTCTTATGGTCGGGTGAAGGTTTTTTTTATTAAGAACTGCGAAGTTTTTGTCTGAACACACAGAACGATCCATTAATTCGAACACAAGAGTTGTATCAACAAATTACCAAGATCAATTTGAAATTATATAATTGACTCTGTAGAATTCCTTCCATTACACCACGTGACACGACTGTTTAGTTACTTACTATTCATCTAAAACATAATAGCAAGCTTCAGGTTCTCAAGTAATAATCACAACTAAAGGAAACAAGGAGGCAATGGTTGAATGGATAATTAGTCATTATCCGCGTAGCAGTGAAATAGAGTTGATGAAGCGAGAAGAGGCCTTGCTTCCTACACGTAATTATTCCAGAGCTCTAATTCAAGGAAATCAACAGGGTTAGATGGGTGGATGAAGATAGTCAGAGGGTTGAAGGGGCGGAGGCTTTAGTTTTTTCCCTTATGAGCCACTGGTTATGCAAATTTTGATTCTCCATGCACCATCTCACAATTTCCTAACGAAGAGGGTCTCTCCGTCTGTATTGTACTGTGTGGTAATTCACATTATGATTAGGAAGAGAAGTAGCTATAATTCCACAGAGGCCACGTATGTTTTGCCTCACGTTGGGTAGTTAATTGCGACCCGAGACAAGGGGATAACCCACTTGTTGAATGTATTCACGTTGAAAAATGTATAAACTTTTAAATTTAGGTGCCGATCGTAAAGTTTTGGACGAGAACATAAACACAAAGAATACCACAGACATACTAATGATCTCTAACAAGGAGATTTACCTAAAGTAAAGGCAGATGAAACCTCAAAGGCCATAAATACATGTCTTGTCACCTTAGTGCAAAAAAAGTAATATACATAAAGAAACCTAATCTAATAAATTGCTCCAAAAACGGCAGACTTAAAATATTTATGGGCATAACTTGAAAACAAAGAAATCTTATTCATAAGTTACAAAAACAGTAAATTTGTGTAAAAATTTCTGCTATTCACCTGATAATCTGTTATCTTCCCGACTCGTATCTAAAAACCTAAAGATTAAAATATACAAAATTATAACTTTACAATTCGTCTCTCATTGTGATGGAAGAACATAATAATGTTGAAGAAGAAAGTACAGAAGAAATTTATTGGAAGTGAGAGAGAAAGTAAAAGGATAAGGAAAATGGAGAATATCATTTATTGAGGAATTCCGTAACATCATTAGGTCTTACTCTTCATAAATATTACTGGTATGATCATATCAAGGACAACAAGAACTATGTTTCACGCGACATATTTAACAATATTTTATGTAATTAGCCAATTTCAAGATTAATGGTGCAGATGAATACAGTAAAATTCACGCCACGTTTAAGTGCTTTCCTGCTTTGTATTCGTGAGGTGACGATTTCAAGTTTCGGCCCGGATACCGGCTAACCTACAAGACCACCAGGTGCTGCAACCCAGAAGAATCAGATCGACGAATTAAACTTTGTTTCCCTCAGTTTCATGAACAAGCAATTTTGTTCGGCGAAGATGATATCTCACTTTCTCTTCCGCCACAACTTTCAATGACCTGTAGATACAAAATCGAAATACCAGCCGACCTATAATTCATATTCATATGAACAAAGTCGTGACCTTTACTCCTCCAACACCAACTGACAAAAAAAGTGCTACCACAGTAGCAAGGCATTAGTCTACTAGGTAGTAGGATAGTGGGTGAACAGAATGGATGAAAGGTGTGTAGACAAAAGGTAGTATGCTTGTGTGAGAGAGATATGTGCTTGGTGTGGAACACGCATGAATGGCCCAAGATTAGTCACTGGTTATTCCAGCTTGTACTTAGATACGAAGTTACTTATGAAAATTTATTTTTAACTGAAAACACGAGAGGAATCCTGACTCAGAATTTCTCGATATTCTACTGCAACGTCTTGTATCTGTACGATCTTTCGGTCTATATTCTAAGATTTTTATTATTTATCTCCATTTACAAAAGACGTGACATTTTTCAGATTTCTATTGGATTCTTTCTTCCAGTTTACCGTTAAATGGGCCCAAATGTCCATAATGGCTATGTCCACAAGCACGGCTTAAGCACTTCATTTGCTTACATATATTTTATTCTAACAGCTCTATTTAAATACGAGTTTACACATTAATACCGAGACTATTGGTAAATTAACTAAATGCACCAGAGGAGTTTTATAAAACCCTGATGAAAAATGACATTTGAAGTCGTATTATGATAAATCGAAACACAAGGTCTAGTGTAACAGAATCTAAAGATTCCCTAGAATGTTTGTGATTCGATACGATCTTAAGCCCTTTATATCCTCACAAGATACTTTTTAAGATCATCTCAATTGTAACTTACCATCTCCTTCTAGGTCTTTTAAGTGACTGCTTTAGTTCAGGTTTCCGAACCAGATAAATAAAACATTTTGTACTTCAACGTTTAAATCCACATGTTTTATCTCATGAATCTCTTTCCTGTGTTTGCTATAGGAGCTTAAAGTACTAAAAACCTAAGCCACTCTTGCATTCGGTGGTCCTCCTAAGAACACTGCTCTACGCTATATGCTTTGGTACTGGAGTCCATATTGTATTGTAAATGCATGAACGCGTATTAAAGCCATGTAAAGGGTAGAGATGTAATTAATATGCGAAACACGTTCCCTATTCAAAACATATCTAGACTACGGCAGCTTCTGCTTCTGTTAACAGTGGAAACTGCAGAGTGGAGAAAATGTCGTCTGTTAGAACCAGGGGTAATTATGAGGGTTGCTACGTGACTGCTGCTGAGAATTTGAGAATCAGAGGTGTGAGAACATTAAAAAAATTACATGACTTGCAAATGAGATTTTGAAGGAATGACAATAAGAGAGATTGTAAATGTAAGATGAAGCTTTATAGAAATCGACGTAGTTGATATTATGTCCAAGTAGAATGGTCAAAAATAATGATGAGTTTACATTAGATCACCGTAATGGAAGAAAAAATGAGTTCACAATGAGGAGGAAAATGAGAAATAGCAAGAAATGTAATTCAATGCATTAAAAGAGGCGAATTGTAAGATACAGCATAAGCAAATTCTGAAGACGAATGATTACAAGAATAATCACAGAAGGACACACAATACATGAAAATTGTAAACTTGCAGACATAATATGTAGTTTATATATACAGCCTACATAGTAAATCAATTCTCGCGAGAATCGATCCTGCGAATATTTAACCCGTTGGTAGTTAAGTTACTAAACTGTCATGACACTCTGCCTGTAACAGCATAACTCTAATAAAAAAGGGCAATCAACTGGATTTGTAATGGAGACGTGTTGTGTTTTCTTTAAGGTAGGAACTGAGCTTTGAAATATAATTTAAATGAACTTTATTCTTCAAATGTTTAATCAGAGAATGTGCGTCTGGTTACATGCAACTTCAATATAACCTTCTTCAAGCACCTTACAAATGTAAATAATAATAAATCAATTTAATCTGCTGACACAAAGTTATCGAGTACTACAATGGCAGACAGTCGAAAAGATCTGGTCAACCGTCTGGCAGAGGGGCTATGAGTAAAGGCCCAGTATATAACGTAACTTTATACCAAACCTCAGATTTTGATACATTCACTAGCAAGACCTAACTAAAAGATTAATTTGGCTCAGAATAGTCCAGTGGCTAGCTCTTGTGAACAAGGCAATGAACCTTTTGTTTCCATAAATAGACGAGTAATTTTTTCACTAACTGAGAGACCACCAACCTCTCAAGGAGGACTGTGCTCCATGGAGCAAATTAGTTAGCAAGAGAAAAAGAAATATTCCATCTTAAAACAAATTATTTGACGACTTTAGGTATTAGTGGTACTGAACTCTCGGTTTTTGCACCAAATACAAGTTCATTTCATTTCAAATAAATTATATTAAAAAAATATGGCTGTCTTCTACACTGGCCTCCTGGTAATGGAGGCAGCAGGGACCTCTGAAACGTTTTTAAACATCTACCATACAACACGGCGCTACAACCCAAAAGACAGACATCTTCATTCTCACCGACGTCATAACCCAAAATCCTACATTAAATCAAATTTAATCAAACATGTACACTACACATTAAGAGCATTAGTTTATTAATCTATTTAACGACGTATATCAGCTACGTAATTTACATGATAGGATCACGGATGGTGTTAAAGTAGGATGTTCAAGATAGCGATCATGCATTATCAGTGTGCCTGAAGGGACTGTGAAAAACAACTGGAAATCTCAATCAGGAACGAGTATAAACTCGTAACAAGTATTATACGAGTATACAGTGATCATACGTAAGAAGCATTTCCGTGACAATGCCCATTATTAAACAAAATTCTACCTTATATCCAAACACATATCAAGACCGGAAAACATTATAGCAAATCCGTAGAAAAAACGCCGGAAACACACCTGCTCATAAAATCTGTAAGGACATTTGATAAATTAGATAAATCAATCAACATAGAACCACATGACTGACGTGCCCATTTAATACGGGATTTGGTGGTCATCAGAGCCAGTTTAGACCTCGAGGCTTATACCAGGAATTGACTTCGTTCGCCCAGTCACTTATATATCAGGATTAAAAAATATAGAAACAAACACAATATTAACTAAAAATATTCACAAGATTTAAGTTGTATCTGTAATTTTTTGGTAGTTAAAAGTTTCGTTTTCCTTGAACCACGCCTTTACATTAGGCAGCCAGCTTTATTAGCAGCAACGAGCACAATGTCTGACTGTTGGTGCAACTCCTGCTCTGCTTAATAACCCCTGAAACTGAATTCATATGTTAATATGGCTTCAGCACAGCCAAATGCACAGAAAGAGAATGAGAGAGACAGACCCAACTTTGCAACATCATGTGGTAGCGATGATTATTCAATGCGTCACCCTCGCTTGCTCATCAAGTTCCTATCACAAGGGAAATTAGCAAAGGCACCGTAACGATCCTAAGTTTCTGGCATAACCCTTTCGCTGTTATGACCGAAAGTACTCTGTCAGGTGTCCAGAATGCTGAAGTACTATTGTCCCTTTTTCTTAGAAAATGAATATAAATAATACAAAGTGAGAGGAAGCACAATGAAAGAGATGAATATATACAAAATTTTAGCTTGGGAACATAAAGGTAACCACTCTGCAGACCTAGGAGAAGATAGTGGATAATATCTAAATTTATATTAAAATGCCAGGGCGTGATGATATGTAATGGATTTGCTTGACAGACTGAGGGGAAATTTGTAGCTGAGGTTTGATGAACGCGGCAATGAAATTTCCAGTTCAACAGGAGAAGAATTTTTTAGTTTTTGTGTGTGACTATTAGATACTAATAGACTGATCCACAGAGATGGTTCAGTATATTATTTTTTTGTTTACATGCTTGTCAAAAGATTGGAACTCTTCATATACCTGTATTTTAAAACAGTTTAACAAATTAAATGTGACCATGTTAACTTTTTATTTCAGAGAGCTCGTCTTTGTCATGTCAGATATTATGTCATGTTGCCTGTTGCGAATTCATGGAATATATTCAGTGGTATCCTTAAAGCTCTCTTCTCACTTAGACTAGTATGCTGCCATCTGATTTCTGTTATAAGTGGGCTATGGTTTTAGTGCTAGACCTCGAAGTTATGTTTGTCAAAATTCATATAATAGGAATTAATTATACTGTAAACCTGAATGTTGGATATAAATATATAGGCTAGCTAGTTTGTGTAATTACTTATAAATTCTGTTAGTTTTCTTGTACAGATCGAAGCATCTGAAGCACAAGTAGCATCAGAGGACTTCGGTTAACATTCTGGTCATGCAAATTCCCCTTATAATCTATCGTAAGTACTTTACTTCACACCGAGCTGACAGTAATGACCTTTCCCCTTTCAACACACGCTTGCTTATAATTACTTTATCTTCACTGGTGCATACGCGTTGTCGTCTTTATTTCTATCCAATGTTCCGTTATAATAAGCAGCACGATGACCAACTTCTATTATTACCCTCTTCAACATACCCTGTTTCATAAAACATCTCTCACCGCATGAAATATAGCCAAGAATGACATGCAAATTTCCTAAATCATTTCTCCTGCTCCATACACCACAACATATATGGTCCCGCATAATGCAGGTCATGGTGTATTTCCGCCTGATTTCTTTTACGAAGATCCATTAAACTGTCTGGGTGTGAAACTTGGTTTCTCACCGTGGGAAGAACAGAGAGATTCAGGGTCTAAGCCAGGGGTGGAAAACGTCCAGCGAAAAGTTCTTTCCGGCCGACGAGAATAACATTTGCCCCTTTATTGCTCGAACGTGACAAGAATTTTGGAGTGACAGAAAAGCACAAACGATATATGACTCCGCGCGCAATTTCCTGCTTAATGGCTGGTTGTGGTTAAACAGGCCAAAACGTTAGAGGTAACTAATTTAAATATTAACACTTGCACCTAAACAATTGTTAAATAATTCGAATTAAGCTGCATTTTAATGTCACAAATAAGACCGATCACATAAAATGATTGTAAATTTGTAATGTATTACAGGCCAAATTATAAAGATAAAATACCCTTTTATAAAACTGATTTCTTAATCCTGCTTGTGGAAGACTTTCATACACTATTAAAATTCTATAAATCTTGTATTAATTGTTTCACACAGCCTTATATTAACTTTATAACTAAACATTCATAACAGTGCAATACAAGTGATTTTAGGCCCTAGTTTTTTCTCCTATACTTTAAGGCAGAGATATGATACATTACGAGAAGTTAACATACGCTAAATCTGAAACACTGCAATCCTATAAAATACGTTTTCACGTTGCTCGAATTATAGAAGCTTTTTCTTCTCAAAAATTAAGATTTTGTAACGTGTAGTGCTTTACTTCTGAGGCCCTCAAATGTCAAATCTAGAGAATCGTACAAAAACTATATTCCGTGATTGTACATACGAGGCGTTACATTACTGAATAATTATAATCGCGTGTCTGCCTGGGGCATTTGCTTCATCAGGGCTTGGCTCGGAGTTCAGTAATCAGTTTTACTTGTGCTGGCGCATGCAAATACATGCGCAGCAATTGTGAACTGCGGGAGGGGGGTAGAGGTGCCGACAATTATCCCAGCAATTGGCGCCCTTTTGACACAATGTACATATGGCTTCAGGCTTTGAGAGTGAAGTTCAGACAACACAAGGGTTAGTAGGGGGCTCCCGATACAGAACCAAGTACACGGGGTAGGGGGAAACACTACGCTTAATTTTACAGAGCCATGATGGAAAGCTGCAGAGATGAATTAATGCCGGAAATAACGCAGTAAAATAATACATGTAAATTATTAAAATTATTCAAAGCCCCTCCCACAAAATTGTTGAATAATTTTGTGTTGTGAATGTGCAGGGCTCTCTTCAATCTGTTTCGTTACAGGTATCGTCTGAACGAGTGAAATATATCAATGTATTCATATTTCAATATTTTACGCAACTGATTTTAAAATTCTGTTAAGAATTGTTTACGACAAATATGTCGATTCTTACAATAATTAAAATGTTCGATTTGTGTCCCATGCTAAAACTTTAGACGCAAAAATCAGGTACAATCATACCAACTTCGAAATAACAGTATCTACAACAACAAAAATATAACACACAAAAATAACGTGTTGATGAAGCAGCTGCAATGTCTAATGTACGCAATATATTTATCGCACTACGGTTCAAATCCTAGTTGGGTAGGATTACACACACACACACTCACATACACTTACATTTTCTGTCTTGTACTGTCATGTAGGCTCTCAGATGGGCTCATATACTATTTAGGAAATCGTTCAGAATGCAAAAGTATTCATTGCTTCAAAATTAAAATATTCCCGTTGGATAATTCCTTCCTCTATCGTGATCTTTAAGTAAGGGTTAAGTGTCGTTTTAGCTCTCATTAATTAAAATGTTAATGTCGTCAGTAGTGTGTTAATGTTTAAAATTATGAATTTTTAAGCATCAAAATCTATCATCTAGGCCAATCTATAGCCCTTACAAAAGGAGCCCATGTAAACTTCGGAGTTTTGTGTAATACTGGATATGAGAGTATTATATGGTCCTGAAGGAAAGTTTAACACAACTGTTAATTTGCATAAAGCCTGTTGGGAAATTTCAAATTAGATTGAACTGTCTCAGGATATGATCAAATTACATCTGTGGTTTGGGTAATGCAAATCTGGATTTAGGCATGATCCATTCAACAAGCAAATTGTAGGAGGGAGTGGTAGTGTATCAGTAATATCCGTCAAAACAATCACAGCTCTATGTGATAATCTGGAAAACATCCTTCACACAAATTTTTTTCTGTTTTTCGTGTATGTACATAGGAGATTACATTATAATTTCTTTCGTATCTAAGGCTATTGATTGTTTACAACGCTTGGTCGAGATGTATTCGTCTGTTATTCCACATGCTTAACTCCGCACGGGAGAGATGATAAATTCATACAATGGGGTGTCGGTACAGACTCTTAAGCTAAATCACTGTTTCTCCTATTAACTCCTTAGTGTTTCACAGTTCATTATAACCAACTACGATCTCGGACCTTTCCCAATAACATATCATTCGTACTGCGGTATTGCTGCCAGACTGTATTTAACTTCTGCGTCATGTACAGTTCTTTGCGTGATGTTCTGAAATAGTACTTCAGTTGCTTTTCATGTAACGTATCTTGTCTGTATTTCAAGAATCTTCAAAATAAATAATAAGCAATAATAGGACACGGGAAAAAACGAAGAGGACAGAAAAACATATAAAACTATAAAAGAAAATATTAGTTTTGCGAATATTTTAATAACGTAACGTTTTTGAAATACAATTTTAACTAACACTGTGGAACAGAGTGCTTCCTGAAGAGTTAGAATCGAACAAACGGTCAATGAACACCATAATGAGAGTTTCATAAATTGCAGGCTTAATCTTTTCCAAATATTACTAGGCCAATCAAATAAACTGGAGAATGGCATGGGAGTGGTATGTAGCACGAATGGGAGGTACCAAATACGTATACCGATCTCTTTGAAAAGCCTGAAGAGAAGAGGCCAGTCGGAAGACCGAAGTATGGGTGGGAGGACAATATTAAAATGGATCTCAAATATATAGATTAGGAAGGATGGAGATCTATGGCATGTTCTTGTAATAGACCTTGATCTTCCGCAAAAGACAGAGAATTTCTTCAGTAGAGGAGAGTCAGCTTGTCACATATTCTGCTCCATGGAGTTAGATATGTAGGTAAGCAGAAAGTTACTTATTCAGGTAGGTGCGTTTCTGTTTGGCTATTCAGATACGCGTTTCATTGTGCATGCAAGTAGGTCGGAAGGCAGAGGTATTAGTCTATGTAGGTATAATTCGGAACTGAGTTCTGCAGAAGCAGAAGCTGGGCAAATGTGGGGGGACTGTGTCTGGCCCGCATCCCGCAGAGTCGCAAAGCTGAATTTACAACAGGACAAATATGCAAGTGGATAAGTATAGTTAGTCAGGAGTCAACTTGGACTGAACCTAAAACCGATTACACTTCATTTAGCGCCTCTGTGAAGCATCCGCACTAAGATAAATCGTTGATTTTAGAAACAAAGAGCCTTAATTAAAGTTGATTTTCTTCAAATTATTATTGCATAACTTCCACTCAAACAATCCGAACTGACAGGCACAGATATGGATCAAAAAACATGTGCCGCTTTTGTTCGCAAGATGATTAAGGCATATGAGATAGGACCAAGTATTTGAAACAAAAAAATGTAATAGCCCCCTCCCCCCGTCTAGCCTTTTGTTAAATACAGGCCTGAATGTTGGTTTCACTCCCCTTTTCCCCCTTCAGTATTATTTTTTTACTTATTTTAATTTATGCAAGTTCTTCTGTGATGCAAATTTGGAACTGGGAATGGATTATCATTATTCTTCATTCCTCCTACGATGCTTTTATTTTCTGGTTTCTATTTTTATTCTTTTCGCTTTTATAATATGCATGAAAAATGGGCCACTTACATCTCGAGCAGCTATATACAGTCTCTGGACCGGGAAAATTGTCCCAAGTAATAATCTCGTATACATTTCATAAAATTAAAAACGAATGTAATTTTTGAACAGAATTATTGCCTTATTTTCCTTTTTATATAGGTCTGACGCTAACGTACTCGGTTTTACTCAGATATTTTCATAAATTAAACTGTACCGGTACTGAATTTATGCAATTCCTCTTCCTTATGACACATTTTTAATAAATCCTTACTTAATGCTGTAATTGCTTCACATTAGATTAAACTTATACTTACATATTTAATAAACATTATAAAGAACGTAAAGATTAACAGGATATATTACCCTGCACATTAAACTTTAATGCAATACAAGATACAAACAAGGGCATTATTTTTTATTTATTATAACATTAGGTACTAAGATGATAGGGGCCGCTTGCGAATGTCAAACAGATCGCTTTATGCATTAAATATTGCATGATAACCTAGCAAGATAACAGCTGTGGACATAGTTCGCTTCATAGGCTACATACACCGTTTCATCTCCTGCAAAAAACAAGACAACGCGGATAGAAGAAGCAGACAAAATGATTTTACATTATAGAAGTGAAAGTTAATGGTATCCACAAATCCGCGTTTGCCGGTAACTCCAGTAACTTTTCATTAATTTACTACATTTCTTTTTCAGTCTTCCAAGCATATCCTATTTCCCTTTGGGCCACAGTGATTGCTGTTTGATGGAAGATCACATAGTTCCATGTTATAATGCAAACGAGATCTATGTTAACCAGTGTTTCGTTTGTTGATGGATAGATAGATAAAAATAGGTATCTCTGTAGAGTCATTCAGTTTACGTAGAACAACACATTTTTCTAATCAAAATAATCATATCAATCCACAGAGCAGAGCCTAAATAGTTCAAAGCCATGATTAAGAAAGGAACATAAACACACATCTACATAAATGAGTTACAAAAAAATATATTTTGAAATTTACAATAAGAAAATAAGAACAGGTAAGACATTTAAAAATATGAATAATGCTGACACGTGCTCCATTTTCAGTAGCAGTGTATAATTTACGAAATGCACACATGTGTTAAACTGTTATATTGTAATGACTGTATTACATGAGAGCAAGGGGGTTTAATAATAAGGGATAGGGTAGGGTGGTATTGCAGTAGCGAGTGTGAACATTCTCTGCTTCTCCTTTCAGTCTTTTCGCCTGTCCAGATTAATAAAGGCGTCAAGCTCAAAGAGTGAAACGCTAAGGGTTTTAGCCTCCGGGTTTCACAGCAATTCAAAGGAGACGCAGTGGATGAGACGTGTAGGTAAAGGCATGAACGCTGAAGCCAAATTAGAATCATTTATAGTTGCCTCGTTCATTTGGAGTGAGTTCGAATGAGCGTATCTTGAGATGCTATTGGTGGGCGCATTAATTGACACGTCAAGTGGCGTGAACTAAATAAAAACCTTGCGAGTATTCTGTTTCATTGTCTCTTCGTAAGGCAGAATTATATACGTATTATAAAATTAGAAAACCCTGTGGCAAAACTACAAGTTTAAATTTGTTTAAAATAAAATACCGCCGATGAATTATGCCCATTATATTCAAATGTATTTCTAAATACAAATTTTTATTCCTAGGTCTTCAAGTGGTTCATTTTGAAAAGGTTCCCCTCCAGTCTTATTTATGTAGAACTTCTTTTACTTTTGCCCAAGAGTCCACCAAATTCAAGTGCAGAATAACTTTCGGTCTGTAGCATTTGTTCATTAATCTTACCCTCGAATAACCACATGATTATTGTTTCCAAAGAATGTAATATAAATCCTGCTTGCTTTATGATTTTGAATATACTAAATTAAATCCTACTGTCCTATATTTCTGGCGATTAACTATAAAATTACCTAAGACGTAATAAAAATATCACATTATAGCCATACGTCGCAATTCAACCGTAAACTGTTTGCTTCAATGGAAGTTCTATTTGCTATTTACAAGACTTACCGTAATTTAGCGCCACTGGTACAAATGGGGAATATATGAGAAAAATACAACATATACATTCGCTTTTAGAACAAGAATTTTATATTGAGCGAGAAACATGCAGTGATTATTTTGGTTTCTTAATTTTCAATTATCAATAAATTTAAGTGCCCTGCTACAATTTATATTGTTTATAAGGTTTATTAAAGATACGTGCAAGCCTACAAGGCGAATTTACAGTAGCCTATTGGAATACCGTACCTGAAACATCAACTTTAGTACGTTATATTGTAATTATTTCTACATGTAACTTGTAAGAAGAACTAGTAACATAAAACTGAATGTAAAATGAAGAACCAGTATCATACCACCACAAAAGATTTCTTCTTTGCTACGAATAGTTGACGGGAGGAAGACTGGTACACATTTAATACATGTGGTTACACTTTAGATATTACTAAAGTTTCAGCCTTATATGACTCATTTTCATTCAAAACTGCTTCAATATTTCTCTCCTTATTGCTCTCAGACTGCACAACTAATCTTCCAGTTAGTAATCACCAAGGCATTTCCCATCCCATCACCACTCTACATTCACACCGAGTCTTTTCAAGCAAACTTCCACTTCACTTGATCTCAGGGATCACATCATACTCCACCCCATCCGCCTCTCAATGTTTTCTCTTCTGGTGTCATACTAGCAATACTTATGAACAGACTTCAAGTTAAGAGAGTTTATGAAGACATCTTAATCCTTGTTGATTACACCCAAGTACCAGCATTAAAGGCACCAATTTTCTTGACATCTATCGAATATGGTGTTCCAAGTTTTTGAAAGTCAGCGTTTGAAGTCTCGGGATTCTCCATTCAAAAGTCCCAGAGATTGATAAACTTTACGTACTTCGCATATCACAGAAGGAATTTTTTCATAGAGCGGAAGTAATAATTTACATTCAGTGTAGTGTGCTCCTAGTAATGAATTCTGGGCCGACTTACCGGCTATAAAGTTTTGTAAAGTTCAACGGTATCCCCAGATAAACAGTGGCAAGCTGAAAAAGTAAATATTAAATAGTACGTCTGTAGTATCTGTAAGGAATTCTATTAATTCGAGCCAATTTTTTATAAAAAACAAAATAACGTAACAATAATTTGTGTAAAATAATAACCTACTGGTGGTATAAAATAAAAACAACTCCTACCCATTGAACGTTTTGTCCCTTCTTAAAATACAGAAAAGGGTTTATTTACGTCTTAGATAGATATGAAAATTTCCAACAAAAACTATTACGGTGGTAAAATGAGGATCAGATTGACGGAATGGGAGACATAAAAAACGCATACAATATTTTAGTCAGATAATCCGAAGAAAAAAGACGATCTGGCCCAGGATAAAGTCCATTGACCGATCGTTGTAGATACGATAACCTTTACATTCGTAAGCGGGCATGTTATTTCTTAGATCATCTGAGCGATTGCTCTGCTAAACAGAGTTTCCTTGTAAGTCATTTAGTTCTGCCAGTCAGCCAGTCACTTCCTAATTGTACGCGATCAGTTTATTTCATAACCTATCACTCTCTTATATTAAGCATAATCATAATTCGATAAACCTTACAAACTACTTACAGACGGACAAATTCTAGTTACCATAAATACATCCTGTAATTGATTCTACGATTATAGAAAGCCTGTAAGTTATCTGAAAGTGCAAAACTTTATTATTATCCAATATGACGCTTACAGTTATTTCAATATCTGAGAGGAAAGATGTTGCTCGAAAGTCTAACGGTTGTCATGGAAACACTGTAAAAGATACTGAGGTGGTGAACGAGCAGAGCCAATTTCGAATCTTTAGCAAATAAATAAACTTTGAATTGGTCTACAGGGTGCAAAGCTACGACCGAGCGTCACAGTAGAGTGGACAACGTTCCCGCAACGTATTCTCATGCTGGGAGACCGTCTGTCTTCACTGAAGTTGTTTGTCGTTTACCGTAGTCCGTTCGATCTTCTTACAATAATAGATTCGTGTCTGCAATGAATGAACCACAAGGCTATATAGTTACGCAAAATATAAAGAAGACTTAGGTGATACATTTTTTGAGTACACCTCTCTTCTCTTAGAGCTTTACAGAGATAACTGAAAAGAAATTTTAAGATCAGGCAGAAATTTGCGTTAAACATACAGCATAGGTGTAAATGTGCCATGACAGGAAGTGAGTGTTGTTAAAGAAATGAAATACAAGACTACAAGAGGGCTTTCAGAAGAAGAAGAATTCCGGTACAGCACTCATGAGTCAAAGATCAGAGATTCTCGTATTTTGTTCAAATAACTGAACTGACTTTCTATTAAAAGATTCCGAAGATTCGACGTTGTTAGTGCAAAGGTGCGTGGACAAGAGCACTTAATGAGCATTTTTACCAAATAATATTAGTGTGATCGAGTCAAGGATACGATCTTAAGCCACTTACAATCGTCTCAACGTATCTTCCTGTACCTTTAGTCTACTTTCTACTTCATCCTTTCTCATAGGAAACCACCCAGTGCTTCAAGTCACCTTACACAAACTTTCAAAATTATATGTAACAAATTGTGTCGTTGTGGATGTATGGTAAACATTAAAGGGGGACTTCAAAATGTGTGTTCACCAAACACAGGCCTATTAAGACGATTGAATGTTACATATGAGGAATGCAGCAGGAACGATACACAGCATCAAATCACACAAATCTTACAGATTCATCACCAACTACTACGAGGGCAATAAAATAAAAAAAAACCTACGCGATGGGCAAGATTTGTTGTGCGAATGGCAAGATGATTAGAAATGCATACAAAATGTTAGTTGTAAAATGTGAAGGGATGAGACTATTTGAGAGGTTTAGTCGTAGGGGAGAAGTCAATAATGAAATAGATCTTCGGAATAAGGCCTAAGGATGTTGACTCGAGTCAGATGGTTCAGAAAAGTGCCAAGTGACGCAAATTTGTGAACGCGGTAATGAATCACTGAGTTTCATGAAAGCTGGGTATTTCGTGGTACGAATGTTGAGCTCTCAAGCAGAAATTCTGAATGGAGGTAGTTACTTATTAACAGTTGTTCAAGCGTTTCACACTATTCTCTGACATTGATATACAAAGATTGTGGAATAACATACTCTTTACAGGTGGCTATACACTTATACGTTATGCATAAACAAAAATAGAGATGCATCCACACCAATAGCTTATTTAGTTAGTATTAAAAGTTCGGGAAGAGTAGAAGGTAACTAAACATACTGACTTGGGTTCAACAGCTTCCAAGATTTATCAATTAGAGTTGCGTACTTTGGATCATGTTAAATAACTGCTCTTCTTGTCCGCTGTACATTTACACATCTGGTAAAAAACTTTGCTGTAATTCAGACAAGTGTGAAATAAACGCCGAAAAAGGTTACAAAATATTCTCGTTTTGGGATCATCTCCACATAAACCATGAAGCAAAACTGAATAAAAAGCGCATAAAATTTCACGACGTCGTACGGCCCTCCAAGCAACACATATGAAGCAAGTAGGGATGCATAACTTGTAGAAAACAGCACAGTAAACTGACCTCCGTTCATGCTCGTCTTCTCACAAACAGAAATTCCTGTCAAACGTATATAATATCTAATCACTAGTATCTAATGAAACGCTTACTTAACCCTCACAAGCCCAACGTTAAATATTCATCCCTTCTTCAGGAGTCAGCAACTCTTTATTTTATATTTTTGGGTTTTCGTACGATTCTCACTGTGAGCAGGAATTTTTTCCGAAAACAGCATCAACAAGTTTATCTTAATAATGGCGAAGTGCGATGTTTTCTTTGCAGAACGGAATGAACCGTTAAATTTCAATTTAGCTTCAAAGGGTTGAATAAATAGACCGAAGCACTAAAAAATACGAGAATAAACAATGAATCATTCTGGGAAGTACTTCCGGTGTCTAATTTACTTAAACTTTCAATCTAATATTAAATTAAAATATGAGATAAAAAGGCGTTGAATAGATTAACTGACTAAGGGCGCTGCACACTACAGTAGCGACATGTAAAAATGATAATGCACCTTCCACCTTCACAAACGGCGAGGAATTTCTTGAGCAGCTAAGCGGCTACTACATTCTCAAAAAGAATTCTGCTCCATGGACTTGATCTCACTTTCTGGATTGCCGAGTCAATTTTCTCCACTGCCGCAAGTCACACAGGACTCTCCGACTTACAATGAAACAGCTACCGTTCATTCATTTGCAGGATTTTGTTTTAAGACCCTTCGCTTTTGCACAAACTCTTCATCCACGCTCTCCCCGAGTCTCTGTGAACGCTTATTTGGCAGCAACAAAAGGCTTCAAGATTGAAAACACAATTGGTACCGGAGTGTCAGAAGGAAGATCTCACAGTGAAGCTTATTACGCTCAAAAGTGACTCTAGTTACAAAGATATACGTAATTTCCAAGAACAAAGGAAACTTAAAATTGTCCCTGTATCTAAGCAGCACGCAGCAGAGGTGTAGACAAAGTAATTTAGACACCGGCTTGAAACAAAGATAAATGCCTAGTTTCCACGCTCCAGCCGCTTTAACCCCATTAAGATCGCCTAGGAGTCATAAATCAGAGAACAGAAACGTCAGTATGCTAGAGGTGGCGTAAATTAATTTGTACTCTTTCCGAAAATCAGTCCCATACTTTAGTTCGATTCTCGACAGGTGTATTGGTGTAGTGATGTGATGAAGTCATGGTTTGGGGGAAGGGGTAAAGCAGATGAGAGCTGGTACTCGACTTCATGATTCGACCACTTAAACCAAGCATAAAGCTGCTACCATACCAAAATAACAATTGCATAGGAAGATGCATTGTTTTAAGTATTAGCAATGCAGCGTTTTAATTATTTTAAGTTATTTTACTGTATTAACCACACGTTTTAATGCATAGATATTTCTGTGTAGTAATTATAGCACATACAATTACATTACTGGTACTTTATTAGATCCTTTGATTAAATACATTTTAATTGTCGTATGAAATTCAATTGGTTTGCTTTTAATACCACTCTCCAAAGAAATATATATTTTACTTCACTTTAGAATTCTGTGCCCGGGAGTGCAGACAAAGTTGCCGGAGAAGTAAGTGTGTTTATGGAAGCATGAAAAGCAATCCGAACTTGAAATGAAGGAAAGACTTGCATTTTGAATATCTCAAATTCCGCCTTACTACTGCTATGGCAACAGAATGCAATGTGGACCTACAGAAACACAGCGAGAAACTGCAGCGCAGGTACAGGTCTCACCAAAATTCAAGGTTAAGATCTGAATAATGGCACGTTAAGAAATTATTTAATTACTAATTTGATTTTTAATTAAGATAATTGCCAGTAACTCATATTATAAGCGTCAAACTTTAAAATGGTCGATAATGAAATAAATTAGCAAATGCAACGAAACGGCAGTTGCTTAATTGAAAGTAATATCCCAGCATTTGCCTGGGGTGACTTAGAAAATCCTTGAAAAACCTCAGTAACCACTTGCATTTCGTGTTTTATTTTAATGGCGTAGCACCTCTACAGCTAGATGTAAATAACATTGTCTAATTGCATAATATTTTAATGTTGTCAAACGCAAGTAGCAGGGATTCCAGGATGATTGAAATCGACGTCACTTCTACCGGTTTTTAAGTCGTGTAAGATTTGAGGTTTTCACAGCGGTGAGTATGAAGATTTCTGTCTCCTGGGTTGTTGCGCTGTGTAGTCTGGTCGATGTTTACCAACGTTTCAGAGGTCATACTGCCTCCATCATCAGGGCGATGAGTATGAAGATTTCTGTCTTCTGGGTTGTTGC
>NW_019059765.1:198533-240205 GCF_000696155.1 Zootermopsis nevadensis
CCAGAAGACAGAAATCTTCATACTCATCGCCCTGATGACGGAGGCAGTATGACCTCTGAAACGTTGGTTAACATCGACCAGACTACACAGCGCAACAACCGAGAAGACAGAAATCTTCGGTTTTTAAGTCGTTTAACAACACGTATATGCTATAACATATTTTTCGCACACAATAAATTTATGAATATTGATAGTCGTTGTACTGACAGACGGACAGTAGAAAGAGCTTCTTTATATGGCTCGCTGATAAGACACCCTCGTCTTACGACAGAGCGCCTTTTCTCGAAAGCTTTCTGCTCATAACCCCTTTCAGTGCTTGCCATCGCGCTTACAATGTACTTCCTCAACCTGACCAATACTTAATGAATAAGGTAGGAAAGTAAAGTGACAAGGATGAAACTGAACTCAAACTACGCGTTTTGAGACATTGTAAACGTTGAATTCGAAACATATTATGTGGATGACTTATCATGTCATCTATACACGCCTTTCTTCCAAATAATTTTTTTGCTGTGTAGCTTGCTGTTGTGTACATGAATATTTACTGCACATTTAGCTGTGTTATTACAGATAAAACGCACTGTTTTAAGGATAATGACACTTATTATCAGGTAATGCTTCCCGCGTATTTCATTGTATAAGCATGTGCTCAATATCAAATTAAAGTAAGACACGTGTAGTCTATTGTTAATTCTAGTAGATTATAGCGGAAAGATTGATGCATTTGTCACGAATTCATAACAGTACGAGTACGATGCGTCATAAACCACTAATGCACGAAGAATTCCGTGTAACAGAGCTGCTGTATGGCAATTAACAGGCCCTAACTAACCCTTTGGTTCGCTTCCCCGCCTAGTTGAGACGGTTATTATGTAATCAACCGCTCATCAGCTGGTAGAGAATGGAGCGAGAGGGGGGTTGTGAACTAATTAGCAATAAGTACGAGCAGTAAGCGACGAGACGAGAGATTTAATCGATTTAAGGGTGAATTTAGAGCCCGAAGGGTTGAAATATACTGCGAGAGAATTAGGAGGGGTTGTAGGCGTGAAAGGGTAGGTTTAGGTCTTGTGCAACAGATGGGCGACAATTGCTACAGAAGGGGATGATGACACAAGATGGTATGAGGCAGAGGGAGAACTTAAAGATGTAAAGACAATGTAAGGTTTGTAAATACCGCAGCCAAGACTGCAGACAAGCTAAAACTAATCTCAGGTCAATCGACTTCAGTGGTTTGGCGCAATTACTCAGACAAGTGTTTCCTTCCCGCTTAGAGATCTAGTGACTTCTTATTGGTTTGTGTCAGCATTTCAAGGTCTTGCGCCAGAACTTCCCACGTCATTAAATGACAAACTAAGCAGCCTCTGGTAAACGAAGAAGAAGAAATAACATCGCTTACAGGTCTACATAAGCCCGCCATCAAACACGATCCGGAAAAAGTGGAACCAGTGAGATTTCAGGTTCTCACGGCAGAGAGTACGAAGATGGCTGCTTTCTGAGTTGTTGCGCCGTGCACTCTTATAAACGTTTACCGACGGTTCAGAGGTGCTTGCTGCCTCCATCATCAGGATAATAATATCATTTTATGTAATAAGAGCACTTCGCAGCCATTACTGTTTCGTATTCGGGAGATTCTCTGGCTCAATTTCTGCACAAAACTAAGTTATCCTGAGACACGTATTTCGTTGTTTCCCTAGTTTCTCCAGGCAAATGTCAGGAGATTACCTCAAGTTATACCACGACCACTTCCTTCATCGTTCCAATTCAGTATTCATCAATATAATATCATTCGATGTTGGTCTTAGTTAATGATAGCGTAATTAAAGAAGTCAAAATAATATAAATATATTAAAGAATTAATAATTAAAGAATTAAAGAAGTCAAAATAATATAAATAAACATAAACATCTCTGTTAACACAATGACCTCTATTGTACGATATCAGATTCGCATTCTCCTTTGACACACTAATTTTGGTCTCTTAATAACAGAACCAAATGTTTGTCTTTACAGAACGAATAAATTTCTCTTTGCTGCAGATGATCCTGTAAGACTATGTTGCTTCCCTGTAAGTCCTCTGAAACATATATCCTATTTTCTAGCAATGTCTAGATGTAGCCCCACATTCAGAACGGGGTAGGGTGTCAGGAGGAGACGACAATAAGAATCCTAGTTCAATGAATCAGACAGCATCACTGTAAATGTTAACATCATGGTCTTCTTAGAGGTGACAGTGGCACATCAGAAAGGGTTATAGCCTACATTCGATTGTGTAAGGCAACTAAAGAAACTTTTATGGAGAAATACAGCCCCAAAGCTCAGCAGTACGTCTTGATATGCAAGTCTCGTATGTTAATGCTGGGACATGGTACATTTAAAGATAAATTCTGTTTGTCAGTGGCTCTGTACAATTCTGTATCTATTATTCAAAATACCAGTGCAATGTTTACAGAAGATAAATGAAATGAACAGAAAATCCTATTGAATTACTTTACTGTTTCGCCCGCTTACAAGTATGAGCTTGTAATTCAATTAAACCAATTTTGGCGACGTGTTCCACGTGATTTTTGAAGGCATTTTAAAAACTTTCAACAGACGATTTATAAGGTACAAATAAAGAAATCAATAATATATGTACACCATCGCCAAAGACATTTAGAGAATAATTAAATGCTATTCTGCCTCAAAAAGTGGGCTTCGTGGAAGAGATATATCTGAGAAGCCGATTATCGCTCAGCTGCTCAAAAAATTTAATTCAGTTCATTTATTTAAGTGTTTGCCAACAGCAAGAAGCCAATAACAGGCAACCACTGATAATACATACAATAATAATAAAATAATAATGAAAAATATTACACAAACAGATTAACTAAACTTATACATGTACAGTATTAAATATAACAGCCAAATACAGGCAAGCCCAAAATAGAAACAATATTATACACAAAGAAAAATAAATGAAGAAATATAAATAAAAACAAATGCATATAATTATAACAAAAGCCTACCGACAGTACACTGGACCGTATCCTGAGTCAGATTAATCCAGCTAATACCTTAAAGACCAATAGTTTTAATACAAATTGTAACATTATCGTCTCATCTAGGAGTGGTCTCCAAGGCGGCCACTTTCCTTCAAGTTTCCAGACTAAAATTTTGTATTCATTTCACATCTTTGAATGCATGCTACATATTTACCAATCTCAAACCCCTTTTGATTCATCATCATCATCACGGGTTCTACAGCCTATTACAGGCCTTGACCCTCCCCTTTTATGGGGATTCTCAACTGAACTGGTTTTTCCAGGGTGGGGTTGTCACCCCCACGCCCAACCCCCAACCCGGAGGACCAGGTCCCCTAATTTATATCCCCCGGGGACAGGGTGGCCCAGCTATACCCCAGGCACTGGGAAGCTCAGGTACTCCGTACTCACAAGATGTACATATCTATATTCTCCTCATAGCGTAATCGGCCAAGTTTTAAACCCATACTAAAGACATTTCTATGTTGTAGAATAACAAGAAAAACAAGAGAGTATCAACTTAGGGTGTTCTGAAATGGAGTACACTTCTCTACTCCTGTTAAAACCAGAGTGTCTCTGATTATCTCTAAATTAATTGACACAGAAAGCAGGGAGTGGAGACAACTGGACGGATGAAGTTGTTAAAAGTTTCCCGATAAATTAACACTGTACGTAAAGCGCTCATAGACCGCACATGAGCAGTGCCTTAATTGAAAGCAAGATCTCCCCGTTACACTTCCGCTGCAGGACGATGTTCCGCTAGCACAGTAGCTAATTCGAAAAGCCGCCCATCCTTTGTCCCTCCCCACTTCTCGCCGCCCTGCTTCATTTCCATTGTTTCGTCACCTGTACAATAAGGTCCATAACAGGGACTCTTGTCTGCAAAAGTGACACAACTCTTGTCAAATGGTGAAGCACCATACGATTTCCTTATTAAATTTAAAATATATTTTTAAGCGGCCGCCCTCTGGATAAATAACGTTTCAGATCTTCCAGAAACTGACGCTGCCTCCGGCTTCAGATGGAAGGAAAATGTGCTAGTGACAACTGAATCCACACAGCCGAAGACAAGGAAGAATCCAATCTATGAAGCATCTTGTAAAACAGGACGCAGACAGTAGACGAAGACAAAACAAAAATTTCTCGTGACGATACCAGACCAGGGGTATATAACTTTTACAAATCATGCCACATTTTATTAAATTTCTGAGTTATTAACTCCTTACTTATCAATATTGTTGTCTACTGATATGTATGTGTAGAAAAATAAATTATTTACAATAAAATGGATTTTAGGTAACAAACTGCAAGAACACCACGGAAAGACAAACTCTAAAGCACGTAATACGAAATTATATTCAGATTACGGAATCCATCTGTATTATAACTTTCTTCTTTGAAGGCCTCCAAACCAATTCAGCCTCACGCCCTACCATTCTATGGGTTTGCATCCTTCCCATTTTGTCTTAAAGAGTGACCCTTAATTAATTATCTATAGAAACGTGCGGGAGTGTTCTAGGAGCTTTTCATGATCTCTTGGCAGCAATTCTTGCACCGACTGTAAAAGATATATGTCATGCTTCAAGATTCGCTGTAGCTGTTCGGGTGTTAAAAATGTCTGCTAAATTATCTCTGAGTCAATTAAATTGAGCAATGCGGAATAATAATTCACCAATTCCTACACGCTGCTGGACTGTATAGTGGTTAATCACAATTTCCCAACCCCCTACTTCATTTTTGTAAAACAAAGAATAAACACTAATAAATTAAGAAATCCAGTTATTTCAAATGGGATGATTAATTATGAGCCACTCTGTACTCTCATAAAAAATCAACAACTTAAAGTCCTTGGATATTGATTGACAACACATGTGCGAGCGAAAATTGGTTCTTGTGCCACTTATAGTCACCAGTGGATAGTTTGCTTTGTTCTTTGAACCACCATCGGGTCAGATAATTGGACACCTTGGCACAGGAAGTAATCACCACGGCTAAAGAAACGTCTTAATGACCCGAGACGATGTGATGGAGGGATCCAGAAGACTAACGCTTCCCAGATCTGTTGATGCTCCTTAATTATTTTCGGCCCGCACTCCTCTTTCGTAGTAGTAACTTTTCTGGAAATGGATTTAGATATCACACAGTTTGCTACAGTTCGATTCTACGTAGGTCATAATATAAAACTCAGAACCAGTTTGTTTAATTTCTCCACTGGGACAACGTATATATCCTGTTCGTAACAGTCACAAAATTTATGTTAAATTTTGTAACGTTAATATTTATTTAAATCAGTACAACAAATGGCATAACGAAAGAACGGTCTAACATGGAATGTGTATTAAACGGAAAACTGGCTTTATCGAGAATGTAAGCGTCGACGTAATGTAAGCACGAATTAAAGGAAAATTACCTAAAGATTAATCTTTGGAAAAGAGACTGTGACACTCGGAGATTTATATAACTAGGTCATGATTGTGTACAAAAGCGCGGTTCAGTTTTAAGGGTGTTAAACATTTGGGCTCTTTTTATTCATAATTCTTATAACTGTATTATTTCAAGATTTTAGATTACAGTATAAGAACTGGTTTCAGTGAGTACAGTGGAAGAAAGAGCTTATTGTAGTTTCTAAGTTCCCATATGCAGACTCAACCCCGTGGTTGTACGATAAGTATTTCAGGTTCTACAGTAACACGACGTCATGTATCTCAGTGCTTCGGAATTAAGGATTTTTTCTATTAAAAATTCTTTTAGTGCTGATCGATTCTTGGCCGCTACTTGACTCGATGTTCTTTTGTTCGCCCACTTTTAAGATTTTATTGAAAACAAAGACTGGTCAACATCACCAAAAGAAATAGACTGCTATAGGTACGAGGGGACGGTTAGAAAATTGTACATAATGAAGGTGGATGGTACAAATGTCATTAGTTTCACATTAACCCCTCTAGAATAATCGTCCATATGTCGTATCTGCTGTCAAGCCAGTCTCCTAACCCAATGTGCAATGCTTGGTCTGTAATCAATATTAACAATGCCACAAGATTGCCAAATTTTGTAGTTTTTTCACGTGACTATGGATTAAACTGGGCCCATAATAAAACGCATTCTACTCTAGTATTCAAGCAAGAAGGCAGGTCTTTGCTGGATACGCGGTAGCAGGATTAAAACCAATCAGCGTCGGTCAGTATTTGTTACTGATACTGTATACTTCTAACACCCTTCAAAATTTGGTATAAATTTTTATCCGAAAATAAAATATTTCTGGTGGTTATTCGGCGTTAGTAAATTTTTTTTTTTCAGCAAGACCAAGACTCCAGCCGTCAGAATTTGTACACATTAATTAGAAAGTTTTACATTGTTCACCTTTTGCCTACCGCTGTTGATCGCTTACTGCGGACTTAAAATATTTTGCTGAAAACTGAACCACCTAACAACATTTAAAGTCGATACTCCTATACGAACTCTAATCGCAATCCGTTTAATTGTTTCGGAGATAAAATACGGACGGACTCTACCTTGCCTTTACTAAAACGTGAAATGCTCGTTGTGCAAATGTCGCGTACGTAATTAACATAATTAAATATTCAAATATCCACCAGGTAGGCTGGTTTAGGAAAACAAATTTATGTTTATATTCGGTAGATAGTAGCTTCAAACCTTGACTGCATTATCGGCTTTAGATAATGACATTTTTATGGTTTCCCTCAATTTCTTCAGATAAAATGTCCAGATATTAACTTATCTCGAAATGGGCCACTACCGCCTCCTTCCAAATCCTTATGCATCTATTACTAATCTTTAAAAATTATCATACCTTATGCAGAGTGTCCTGTAACTTTAAGTCGATATTTCAAAATGTTATTCAATCAGAAATGTCATATGACCGTAAGTATGACAAAACGGTTATAAAGATTTTTCGCATTCATATGTTACATAGCGCCGAATGTATTATTGGATGTAAATAATGACTCGCTAGGATGTGGAAGGAGATTGCCTGGGTCATTGCATTGCACTACACCAGCGTCTATCTGAACGGAGTGAAGAGAAGTACAACAAATACAGATGGGCTAGCAGTCGTTTGGGTAAAGAATCATAAGCAGGACTCCCCAAATCCTAAGGAGTAATACCAGAACTCATTAGCTATGTTTGGTATTTCCCGAAATTATTACTCTCACAAGTTTAACATGAACGTCATTTATAACAGTTGCTGTCCTTGAATCCATAAATTTTAAAACATTAAGCATTATTCTAAACATTCTCATTTAGTCATTGAACAACAGAGAAATTACCATGCAAAACAGCTTATACACTTGATTGCAAAATTCCTGAAATCATTTAAGCGCAGGAACAAGCATGAATACACCCCACCGTACCGGAGCTAACTGTGGTGCTTAATGGCCCGAAATCGAATTAGTTCAACGGCTGAATAATGATACATAGGACACTCGTGACACTGCTGTAATCTCGCGGCCAGAGTTGGATTTCGTTCACAAACTAAAAGGACCAAGAGACCACGGATGCTAGATGATAGAAAGTGAAAGGGAAATATAATGGCAAAAATAATTCAAAGGAATGGGTGGAAATAGAAACAAAAATGCGATAAGGAAAACTGTAATTTATACTGCGAGAAGAAAAGAACAGTACAGACAGAAAAACAGCCAAACGCATTCAGTGGTATGTTAAACGTCTAAACGGCTAGTAGGAATTTCGCACGAATATCGGTTAGTAAGTTACAAGTTACGATATTTTGATATTTTTTCTTATTTAATTAAACAAGACACAGGAAAGCAGTAACAATAACACTATACACACGACAAGACAACATGTAACATTACATACAATACAACGTGTATTGCCGGAGGACAAATCCGAAATTTGCATCCACCACACATTGGACATCCACAGTAGCCTAGAAACAATAGAACATACAATTCACATTACACCACGGAACACATAGGATCAGACCCACAGTGCACATTCAACAAACAATTTGAACAATACTTAGGGTCCAACATTACACAAAGTAGTAATAATTCATACACACAAAAATATGGATTTACGCACAAGATTTTTAGTGCATTTTAAGTTAAATTTTAGCACCCACGAAATAACATTGGTCACCAAAAGTTTTAATGTGTTTTATTCAGTGTAGATACCATCTTATGCGCAATAACGTCCTACGAACCTATATACATACGTATAAAGGTAAAATAACGTCTCATTTATTTATTTGTGTGTTTGTTCACTTATAGCTCAAGAACCAATATACCGATCTGCACCAAACTTAGCATGCTTGTTCCAGACGAAGAGACTAGAGGAAAGTCAAAACTTCGGAAAAGTATCTTAAGTTCGATTCCTGGTGAAGACGGTTTCCGTAGCTTGGGAACTAATCACAGTAAAAGAACAGCGCAAAGAGAGGATATTAGAAAACTTTTAATGTTTCTTGAATCTTTGGTTTACTGTATAAAACATGGAGTGTTTATAAAGCATACAAATTTAGAAGGACTAGTAACAATTTATAAGGTATTTTACTAACAACGTAATTAATAATAAGTAATTTTAACATTTTAACATTTATAGTTTAAACAATTATCACGTGAATTTATATCAACCGAAGCATATCGTTTGTCAGCAGTGATGTGTTTTGTGAAAATGCTCGAATACCTGAGGCCGGAGTCATATGTTTGAGACATTCCGTAAATTTATACTATGATACGAATAAGTAAAGGCAAGTGCACAAATTTAAAAATGTAGTTTAGGCTCGTCTCATTCAGAATTTAAATTTTTCGAAGGACGTATGTCGGAACTGAGTTTTTTTTTCTGATGAGGATAATTTTCCAGTCGTGTTAACTTCATACACTTGGTAATACTAAAATGACGGATGCTCGAGTTTCTTAAGTGGAACATCATAAACGCATTCAGAAGAGCGAAAAAACGAAACATGGGCTGTAATGAAATAAATTGTTCACTTGAGCAGTGTGTATTAGAGGAGAGAAATGCTGAGTTGCGTGGAGATTTGTAGGCTAAACACGTCCCATCGGAATGGCAGGGCAACAATTATTTATTTCCATTCCCAAATACATGGCAATTAAATTGAAGAGTGGAAAGAAGAACAAGGAAGTATAACAACTTTGTGTACCATACCAGCTAATGGAAAATAAAGGTTCCTCGACGTGTGCAAGAATGCAGTCCCGACTAGCGGCGTATCGAAAACCGTTTCATCTTCAGTGACCAATTCCCACACTCACTGCACGCTGAAAATGAAGCCTTCTCGTCGACATATTTTTGGCACCAAAACCCTAACGCTTTAGTTGATTTGTACGACATTTCTGCACACTATGTCGGACGAAGCTCAAGAAATACAAGACTTCGAAGACAGAATTATTATCAGCCAAGGCGTATTTTATAAAATTAAATAAATAAATATGTATCCAACCACAAGAATGGGGGCTCATATTTACAATGTAATGTCGCTCAGCTCACAGTCCTTGAGTGTTATGGGACCCTATTTTCATTAATATATTAATAGGGGACATGAATCCAATCCGCACCCTGATGTCCTATAGCGCTCCAAGACGCAGTCTAATACTGCCTTCCAATCAACGGCAAGGTCCTTCAAGTAAGCTCCTTCTTTCAGATTTGTCGAATTCCGGGGCAAATTCAAAGATGTTGATAACGAAATAGCAGCATCACATAGAGTAAAACGATTTGTTCTGGCTTTAGAATTACGTTAATCACTATACGTAAAGGTAAATAATATGCCCTGTCTCAACATCTTGAGTAGTACCATGAGAGAAGATATTAGACTATAGTATTAATAAGATACATAAAACAAAAAGCATTGTAACATCTTTAAATTAATTTGTTAGCATGTTTGATTTATACTAGCATTCAACAGTCAATGAAAAATCATGTCGTTCAGATGCTTATTCAAGTATTTAGTTCAGACACAGTCTCGAGGTGAATTGGCTGTACAGTCAACTAAAACTTTAAGATCATGACTCGGTATCCAGAGCCTCGTTTGTAAACACAGTGTGTCCAGTGTGAAGGTCAGGACACACGCATTGTGTCCCTTACAAGCTGCTTACCGGAAGTAACTTTTTATTCTTGCAATGGGGTGAGACTGTCTCTGTGAAACATCGCCCATCCCCCAGACGGCACATGAGTGAATACGAAGCAACGGTGGAAAGATACTGGCAGGGGAAAATTGAAAAAAAAATCGCAGAATAAAGTGTCTCTGAGCTACTTTGTCCACCACAAATCAAACATGGGATGACCTAGACGTGAACCCGGGCCTCCGCGTTAAGAACCCCGAACTGCGGAGTGGCCCACCTGATACAAATTACCGGTCGTCTACTAGAGTTTTTATAATGATAGCGGTGTGACAAAAGACTTATGCAACCGAACCTGAAAATTTAAGAAAAGACAGGTGTAATTCCAACAGATGGCGTTCGTATGTTACAACAGTCACAGTAAACTGAACAATGATACATTGGTCTATTATAAGTAGAAATTTATGTGACTGTCTAATGTTCATGCTTATAAAGTATTAACACGGGGTTGCGCTTTCAGACGTTGAAGAATTTGGTTTTAGACTAGTAATTAACATTAACATTAATACTAGAACATAGACGTTTTCTGGGTTGTAGCACCGCGTAGTCTGGTAGAAGCCTCGCTGCCTCCATCATCAGGTCGGTGACTCTCATGATGGAGGTAGCAAGGACCTCTACAACCCAGAAGACATCCATCTTCGGACTCATCGTTGTGAAAACCTGAAATATAACTAACTTTATGTTACAAGGTATAAATATTCTGCATAAAATTTGGAAAATGGAAAAATAAAATAAACACGCTGATAAAGTGTGAAAGATACTAAAATATATCCGAATTCTGTCCAATGGCGGGCTTTTGTGTTAGCAATTCTTGAACATTCTAGTTCCGTTATAAAAATGGTACTCATCCTGAACTCACAATTTCTGTTCTGTAAAGCGGTTTATATTAACAATATTTCGAACAGAATTCTTAGGTAGGTTTATAATCTGCATCCGCACAAAATTCCAAACCTAGCGAAAATGATTCATTAGTATTCTTCATCAAACCGAAAGCTAAGTAATACATTTAGCATGAAGGCCATATTCTATTTACACATTTTATTTTATTACATAATTTCTTTGTTTCGGTGATTGCCTATAATTGGCCTTTCTGATGTTGTGATGCACTGCCATAAATTACTTGAATTCAACCGAATTAACATATTAGGCAAACGACAAGCACAGAAAAATTGATGAGAATGTTTCGAGTAGACCATTTGTAAAATAAAGGAAGAGTAGGCTGGAGGATATTCTGTAATCAAGAGTTTCGTAAAATTTAATCTTCTGCCAAATATTATTAAGAACGCTGTAAGAACGACGCCCCTTGTAGCGACTCCATATTAACCACAGGTGAACGTCGGGATAACATTAGACATTACGCTGAAAAACCAGGCGTCACGACGCGAAACTGCCACACAGCAATTTTTGCGCAGATGCGCAAAGAGACGTCAATGGATACGAAGTACGAAAACCGACGCCGAGTGTCGCGATGCCTATCATTGCGTCGTCGCCACAAGAATACACATTTGGGGCAGATAAACCTCGGTGCATCATAGCACAGAACATCGGAACACTGATGCTAAACGTCGCGACGCCAATCATCCTGAGGACTCTGAAGAGTCGCCAAAAGTAAGGCGGGCGTTCTTCATAACATTAGAAACGACTATGAAAATACGACGCCGACGACAAGTCTGCGACTACCGAAGAGTCCTCTTCTATGCTGAAGAGGGTCTATTTGGAGCAGGCAGCTACTATAGACGCGATGGTGGTACTTAAACAAATGGAATGTCGCGTGAAGTTATTTACTGATATCGTATATTTCTTAACGGACGTGAGCGAATCGCGCTTTCTTTGTTTCTTTCTTTTTTATTTATATAATTGTACTGCATCTGAGTTTCTTCTCGCCCCCTCCCTCACCCCAAAATTTAACTAAAGCAAAGCGAGAAGTAGCAAGAGTATACTGTGGGGAGGGAGGCCAAAAGAAAAACAAATTAAATTTCTCAACATTAGTTCGTGATGCAATGCAATAATTGTTATCCTTATTATTGGTCCGCACGGATTCATTCTAACACTTCTTTCTGAAGGAAGATTGAAGAAAAATCCCTACTTCATTTCTCTTAAATTTAATTCGTAATCTCAGAACTTGCAACCGTTTTCAAGAGAAATACTTAACATCCTTCAAGTCTCAAGAAGTTTAAAAAAACGTAACAGAGCGTGTCCACATATGAAAAGTCCTAGTAGCCTACCTACTGCAGCTTACAGCTAGGATTAGCTTATACGCGAAGCATAATTTACTATTAATTTAATTCATATAATTACAATATACAAAGACAGGGGCATGACCTAGAGCTCAGCTAGTCTGTGCATTGACACTGACAGTAAGTAACGAGAAGCGAGTTAACATAAAGCTTTCAAAATTGACCAAAGAAATACAAGGTGCAAAGAAAATGTTCACGGCTCTTTGGTAACTAATTTTGTAATTTTCTTTGTCGGCTGGGAAAGAAATACCTTGAGAGTGCCTGAGAATCATGGCTGTGCAGTCGGTACTAAAACCTCCGACTCCGGCTTCGACTCCGACTCCGACCCCGACTCCTTCATAAAAGCTCAATATATATTAATAAGCGTAAACCTACTAAAATGATAATGACACCGTAAAAGAATTCATCATCACCACGTGAATCATCAACCTACTTTTTAGACTTATAACCTATATTTAAATATACGTCTAATGTTTATTGCAGAAATCTGTTGATTTGCAAACAATTTGTATTCTTAAGGTACCGGAGCCAACGTTACAAAGCATTATTCCCACATCATGTGGCTCAATGCGTCGTTGAATCCCCTTAAGCGTGAGGCCGCCGGCGGCTCACACGGTACAGATATCGAAGTCGGAGTCGGAGACTGTGCATTTTTACCGAATCCGACTCCACCTAAAATTAATTAAGAGGCCGATTCCACAGAACTGGTAGTGACTGTGACATGACCTAGATTTGCGCGCGACCTCAAAGGTACGTGAGCATGTTCACCAAGATATGTTTCTTCAGAATTAAGTGTGGGGAAAATCTGTTTTCAAATGACCTTGAACTTTAATGATTGTAGCTAACCTAGGCAAGGACTGTTCCGTTCTTTGTGGAACCGAAGTTTCACGAACCCCTACTATGAGCCAGACTAATTCAGGCCATAGCTCCACACTCACTTCACGTCCATTTTAACAGATATTATCCTTTGATCTATGCCTACGTCTCCCAACAAGACTCGTAACTTTATAGGTGGAGAAAAAACAATTGTAAGAATTTATAATCCTCCTTGTTTGTGATACATCTCCAACTCATCTAATTCCCCTCAATATCATGTACCCAGTAACACTTAATGTAGCAATAATCATGACAAGAACAATACGGTCACGTTACAATGAGAAGTGAAATAATAACGTAAGAAGTGACCAGCCTTCCTATATTCCTAGAAAAACCAGTTTACGTACAGAAAACTAATGATTCCAGTCTACATCAGTTCGTTTCCTTAATCGATTGTCATAATTTTCTAACACCCCTGATCTGGGTGGTACATGAAAACATAGGGCAATCTATATTTCAAAAGTAGGAGCCTAGAGTGACATAGTTTTGGCCACATAAAAGGGTCGGCGACAGTTAAAAGTAAATTAATTATATTAGCTCTCTGATGGTAGAGACAAGAGGGCATTTGGATTGAGCCAGACGACATCAGTCATATTAAAGTAGCTATATATTATATCCTGCTGACTCGGTGTTGATATTTTTATCGCACCTGGATGTTCTTGTGCCCGGCTCCTTAGTCTTTCTCTACACACAATGAAACAAATGTCTTAACTTTTTCTGTTTCGTTATGTTCCACCCCTCAAACCTGTCTCCATGTGTGTATCACAGTGCTGTGCTAGCTAATACATAGTCTTGGTAGCGTTTCAACAGAATAATGTACTGTGCAGAATATCAAATTGCAGAAATTATTTAGTGTAACTACTCCATTGGAAAGGACGGTTACACTGACGAAGATAACCTAACACTGAACTTTAGTATTATGTATTTATGTAAAGAAGAAACAAAAGCTATGAAAATATTTTGTTTCTTTCGTAATAATTTATGTACTCGTCAAGTTGATGGATTTAAAATCAACTCAGACGAACATAGGTGACTGTCTAACACACAACAACTAAGTTACAACCAAACAGAAGAAAGTTCTTTTTATGACACTACTTGTTGTTAAGTTAGCCAAGAAATTTTAATGCTTCATACGGAACCTGAAACTTCATTACCGTGTTCAGAAGAGCCCGCCACTGGTCCATGTCGCAAATCGGATAAATTTACCCAAGCCTACACCTTGCCACCCCATGTAAGATCCACTTTAATATTAACACTCCATCTACGACAAGTTACTTTTTTCAAATTTCCGAGGGAAATTTATTAAGCATTTTTCATATATTCCATTCGTGCTACATGCCCCGCTCATCTAACTCTTAAACAGAACTATAATCGAAAACTTATCAAGAATACCTTTTAAGTTGGTACTGATGTTAAATTCGCACCAGACTATATTATTACGAATAAAACAGGGCATTTTATTAGCTTGGGTTGGCACCATGCACACATTGTGACGGAGGGAACAATTATAGAACCTTGCAAAGAACTGAAATGCGGTCGTGCCATTTGTAACCACTCACTTTCCTACCTCCGCTATCTTGGCGTGTGCAGAAGAGGACCATGAAAAATAATTAAAGAGTTTCGCAATGGTGGTTTCTGCAATGGAAAACTTTGACCTCGGATGGCAGCTTCTTACATATTCATAAACATAGCTGGGATATTTCGTTAGCGGTTTATCTTCGCTTGCTTGGGTTTCCTGGGCACAAGACGTGTGCTGCTACACTATGAGGAATTCGGCTGTCGGCGAAGCTGAAATTCCATCCTTTCTTTCTGTACCACGCTAAACCTTACATATAATCACCATGCATTATAATCGAAATACTCTGTAAATTATAACATGCCCATACCTTAAGGAGTTAAATCGGATTTCTTGCCCACTCTTTCTACAGTATCCTGTTTAAAAATGATAAGTTTGGTCTTTAATGCAGACAACTCATGCATAACTCAATACTAATGCACGTATACAGTGAAAGAGACATGACTCAAGTACCGGATACTCTGCAAATGATATTTATACCATGACGTCCTATTAATTCGAAATAAATAATTCTGTATTTTTTACTTCTGTGCATTAAAGTAAGCACACATACTAATTCTATTACTACTGTCCTCAGAGCGTGTAGTTAAAAACAAAAAAATTATTACCGCAATGAATGCAAATTAACAAAACCACTAACAACTGCTCTCACACAAATTCCCTTCAAACAAACATAAAGCAATAACAAGTAAATAACAACATGCGACAAATACCATTTTAGAAGCTGATATTATCTTAGGTATCAAAAAATTTAGAGCATTTTATGAAACCCAAAGTTTCACTATGTTGTTCACAAGACCCCGCTACCAGACCTCACTGAGGGACAGTTTACACCCTTACAACTGATGTCTCTAACATCAATTTTAATATTATACTCCAATTTCAAGCTCACATCTCCAGAGTGGTTTCCTTCCTTAAGGGTCTCCGTATAAAGTTCATACAAGCTTTCAAATTTCTCTCGTGCTCTACATGTTCAACCCATCTCATATTCCTTGTTATCGCCCAAACAATAAATGGCAACAGACGTACACACTTCAAAAGCTACTCTGTAAATACTCTAGGCTAATAATAAATATTAGATGGAAAATTCCATGCAAGCAAAGAGTAAAACTGAAACCGAATCTGTTGAAAGCCATGTGCTAGATAACGACACTTAAAAAATTAAGTCGGAAAACATAAGCACGATACAAGAATTCGAAAAAAATATTTTTCATAGAGATTAAAGTCAGAATATCATGAGAATTTAACATAAATATACAGATACACTCCAATATAGAGCACACAAAATATATTTCATAAAATTTATTATAGCCTATCTAATTTGGCTTATTCATTTGTTTAAAACAACTACATAATGGATAAAATATTCCTACTTATTTTTTTGTTAAATATACACTATTTAATACAGTGGTGTTAAAATTAAATTAAACTTTGTCGATCATATTGAAGTACCGTCTATTTTATAATTGTTACGCTGTTTGTACAACAAACCACCTAAACAAGGAATTATATCGGATCAATACAGAATAAAATCAAATATTAGTATAACTATTTAGACCCTTCAGACTTTTAGATTATTAACTATCATTTGTTATTAACACATCTTAGATGTTGGCAAAAAAAATCTTTCACTTAAGTCATTCTTACAGAGATATATGTGTTTTGCTCGGAGTTCCAATAATTCACCATCCATATTCTAGGTACTTTAGAGTTTTTCTAATTGCTAAATATTCCTATTTAATTTTAAAATAAGTTTTTTTGCCGTAACTGAATGATTCGAATTAACTGTAAAGTGTTGAATCTTAATGTCTTATACAGTTGCACTGTTCATATTTCTTCGTTGTAAACTATTTTTTACTTAAAAATTTCCTTTTCTGTTTATGCATCAGGTTTCGAGCAAAGGAGAGAACAAATGACTGTCAATATACAAACCACGATATTGTCAAATGGCCAGTGGTCAGTGGCAGTTTATGGGAAATCCGATAGATGGTGCAGGCGAGGTATTTTCCTCCACTCTCGTTCGACCGCAGAGACCATTTCAGGGGCGTGATAAAAACTCCTTTCGTGTGACGAAAGCATGTGCGAAAATTCTACGTGATACTTCCTGTGTGCCGCTTATAACAGATACCAACGTCAAAATATGCAACCCGCATTGCCATGTAGAGGATCGAAAACCGTGTGTGAACTACAGACCTTCTATTACTTTAGAATTTTCTCAGGCACTTTTTAAAATTCGTTTGCGCTTGTGACAATACCGATTGAATTTAATGGCCGATTTATGAACAATATGACTAATTACCAGGGAAATAAGAACGTCGGAGATACTAATAACATTACGGAAACTCATTAATATCCTGACTGTCCAGCTAGCTAATTAACTGATTAAAAAACCCCATATCTTTTTCCGAAGTAGATAGTCACACAGCAAGTCAGAAATTACCTGCCTAAACCGGAATGTTTGTTACCGTGCTAATAAGAGACCGGCACTGTACTCTATTAATGACCAGTTCAGTTTACGCACAATCTCGCATCCTAGTTTTAAGACCCATTACAATGGCATATATATTACAAAATTCAAGGAAATTCAAACCATCAAGGTTTCCGACTAAAATATTGTAAAGATTTTTCACTTTCCAAATGCGTACTACATGTCCCGTACATCTCACTGTTAATTTGATCATCCTAATCATTTAATTCAATAATAATAATGACATAAACATTTCGTAAAGACCAAAATAGTCTTCTAGTTAGTGATACCGTAGAGAATCATAAGTATATAATAGCTTTTCGGAGAGACATACCGTCTCCATCTTCAGGGATGACTTGAAAAAATTACTCTCATCTACGCCTCTTCCATCTCATCCTCTTGATTTGATCGCTCTAACATTTGTTTGACTGACCCGGGGCAGCTTAGTCAGCAGTATCTTACTATTGACTAGATAACATGGGTTCGATCCTCGGCATGAGTAAAGGATTTCTCTTGCAGATACTGTGTCGAAACCGGCTCTGGGGCCCACTCAACCTCCAGTTCAAATACTATCTTTTTTCTGGGGCTAAAACACGGCCGGAGCGTGACTCTCACCACTTGCCCCAATCTAGTGCCCAAGTCAAAAATGAGTAGGAGTTACACCGTCTCTCCCCGCAAGTGCCATCATGGCGTGTAGCGGGCACAAATTATAAAGTTTACCTCGCTCTGTAATTTTTGTGCTGTCTCCTTTTAATCCCTCACTCCGAGAAACAAACTCAATCTATTTTCTTCCCCGAGGTTGAGACCATAAGTTTCACTTTTTAGTTACAAACGGAAATTCTTACTTTCTGAAGCATTTTACATCGTTTTATCAGATTTAAGATCTGCTAGTTTAAATGAAATGCAGGCTGAATGTTTTCTTACGACAGTTGTGGTGTTATGGTGTGCTGCCTCTTCCCCATAATGCAGCCAATGTTCCAAGAGATGTACGCCAGGTTACAGCCACACATTTCCACGCAGTTATCAACAGAGATCTTGTAACTTTTCCATGACATAATCCACCCACTTGTATATAGTAACCGCAACAGTCATTCAGCGATGACTTGAAAACATTCCCAGGTAGCTAAATATTATCTAAGAAAGGTGACTGGTATTTTTATTTTCCTGAAACATAAGATTCTCATTATTCACTTGTTGTAAACCTCAGTAGCAATTTCTCATGAGTAACTTTGACATACAGACGTCATAAGGGAGCGGCGTGTCTATTTCTGTGTTTCTTCTTCTAAGAATAAAGGAAAGAAGTTATAATACCTTTTCTCTTTATTTCCTCTGTTGGAATACTAATAATAATTAAAATGTTTGAAGTATTCATTCACCGGTGGTTGTAAACTTGTCAACAAGATTTTATATGCTGGAGATGAAGAGACGAGACGTGAGGGACCGTCTCTTATTGTTCTTATCAAGGAATGTCATCACCAAAATGACTGCTTCTTGTATACTCTCTTCTTCTTACCTACACAAGTTTCATTATTTTATTTGGAAAGTTGTCGAGTTAAAGAAGAAAACTTTTGTTTCATTCGCACGCAGATGTGGGCAGTAATACGTTAACTTGTCGGTCTGTAATCGCTTTTGTCTGGTTAGTATTAAAACAGCAAACCAACTGCATTGTTCACGGTGTTTCCTGAGAGCTCTCAAATAAGTAAGATCATGTTAATGTTTTTAACAGACGGAGGTCAAAATATGACGAAGTTTATGTGTTTTTTATTCACAGTGAATATCATAAACATGAACTGGGAAGAGTATGTCTGTCAGTCCGTACACATCATCTCCCAAACTAGTAACTAGATATAGATTAAATTTGGTATTAAATCTGAAGCGAAATAAGTCGGGTTGATTTAATTTTGGTTCGTAGGGTCATAAATCCAACAAAAAGATTAAATCGATCTTTATCAATTTTAACAAAAATGTACTCGTCATGGAAGAATTGTACACAAAATGCAATGTGGATTTGATTTAAACGTCATTATATTTTTTTTAAATTTGTTAATACAAAGACTTTGTATTTTTTTATTGTTGAGCCCCGCAGTACGCCATCAATCTGAAGGAACATACCGCCACCATAAACAACTAAATTTGAGTTCTGCCATTAATTCTGTTTATGACCCCTCCAGGTATGAGTCTGGTAGCAAAAGTTACAGATTTAAATCCGCTGAAATGAATCATCTTCTTCTGATGTTTTACATCTCAACTTTCCCCGCCATCTTCATTACTTCTTGCCTTTGTTCTAATTCTTTCATTGTTTCCCGATTTCTATTTTCCTTTGTTTCTTTTGCTGTTTACCTTCATTCGTCCTTTCTCTGTCGCCTATTCCTTCCTCTCTTTCTTTCCTGTCTTATTTATTCTTTTCTGTGTTACCTACTTTTCTTCCTTTCCCTCATTCTTCTGACTTTTTCTTCATTTGTTTCTCTTCTATCTCCGCTCAATTATTTACTTCTTCAAAGAAAGCAATCGAATCGCATTCACAGCTCACATCAGTTCTCTTCCTACAAAGGGTTTTATTGTTATTCCAGCCGTCGCTTGCAGTATGACTCCTCCAGCTCAGTGTCACATGCGGAATGCACGTATTAACAAATTGCTAACTACGTACGAGCCATCCTCAGTCAGTTGGCTCAGTGTCCACGGCGTGTCTGCGCGTTTTCCCCCTTTGTCCTTCCTTAATGAGTTGGCTGCTATAAACGAACATAACAGGCACCTACCTACCTTACTTTAATGGTCGCATGTGACCTGAAAATCCTCGACGAATACACATTAGACAATAAATCTACGTACTTTATACAATGAACAATTTGCGACAAGCCAAGAATTTCAAACAAGTAATTCGTTGTGGGAATGCCATTAAAAACTCTGAACTTCTATCCAGTAATCAATAATTTGGCTTGCGACAGATATTACTGCTTAATTTACGCGTAATAAGGAACAACAAGGTCACAGTGCAGTATTTACTTCACGATTTTAAGTAAAAATGGAAGTACCACTGCATATTGCTCGTAGCTTAATTTAGTTGGAACGTTCTTTCACTGTAGGGAGACGTGTGTGACCATAGCTTCATTATAAAGTAATTACGTTGGAACAACAATTAATTAAATTATCAATACAATCTCAAAAGCTACCGAAGTTCGATAAAGGGAGTGACAACAGTTTAATTGATGACATGCGGAATTTGCTTATGCGGAAACACCGAGGAGGTTTTGGGGCCCACCTAACCTCGTACAAACGGGCAGGAATTTATAAGCTCGTTCATAACTAAAAACTTCAGAAATGCGCTTATTACCTTCGCTATGTCTTTCCATCTTTTCCACGCAGAAGCAGACATCTTTCTTCGAAGTCACGTACGGATCGACACTGTGCCCCTACAAGCCCTGAGGGATTTTTCACGAGGGTAAAGCGGCTTCAGCTTAAAATTAGCCACTCACTCGCATCAGATATTGAGATTAAAAACGCGTGCAATGTTAATTAGACACCCACGTACATTTTCATGACGATTTGCTATCAAGCACAATCACGTAATGTTTCGCCACGTTAACTGCTATACTTATTCTATAAAGCGCGAAGGTATTGCAGAACAGGGGCTAGATATGCAATCACGTCTGTTTTATACGGTTTGCTTAGGCGCGTCTGCAAATCAGTTCCTAGAAATCTCACGAGGCCATACACACACCCGTTTTCCTCCGCAGCTGGTTTTTTGTCCATCTTTGTCAAATTTACCTTTCTTGGCAGAGTTTACCTCCCAATTAAAATTTCTTTAGCAAAATAAAGATACGAACATCAGTAAAGAATATTACGTATGCAGAAAAGTAAGTTAACTTTATCTCTCCGTGTTTTCAGGCTGTGTTTGTTCACCGCGCATATAAACTGAACGTGCCCCTTTGTTCCCATTCCGTCAAAATAACCGCACACATTTCATTGTTGAGATTAGCTTCTTTCGCCTTCTTAGTCATAACAATGGCGTCGTTTCCTGTACTTTTTATGACTGTGTCTAAATTTTTGAGCATATGAACGGCGTCTTTGTATTATGCAGGTAAAACAAGAGGTCTTGACCTAATCTTTTACAGAAATCCGACAATTTATATTCAGCAGTTAGTTAGAATGCACAGAGTAAGAAGGACCTGAATCCTGGTTGACAAACAGAAATAAGCAGGAAAAACATCGAAGTACAAAAGGATAAAGTTAATAAGTACTTTGAAGCGCAAATATTTGGAACTGTCCTGATCAATCAAACCATTAAAAATAAGCGAGTGGAGATTTGGCTCCACGCATTCTTAACCTTGACGGAGACTACTGGTCAGCTTCCCGCCTCGGCAGCTTCACTTTCGCCGAAAGAACCTCAGATGTTCATCGGAATAGAAGATCGGGTGAGTTCCAGAGCTGGTGTGGGTGGACGCGGTGACGCGGTCCTCAGAATCGAACCTTGAACTTTGTCCGGCACTCAAAATTGTCACGAAGAATTTAAGCGAGCATTAAATTTCTTGAGTGCTTGATACTACTGCGTGCAGATTATGTGATTTACCTGCGTCATATCTATAAGTGCACTGGTAAGGAATGAAATGTAACTAAGTATAATATTATCCGTTGTTTCGTACTGTTGGGAGTCTGGCGTGTTACATAGCTGACAGAGGGAGACGAAATATGGATACATAACTGATAGGAAATCTTCAATGGCAGGGACCACATGGGAGACATAGCAACAGATGAGAGAAAAATAGATTAAACCAGTCTTACAGAAAAAGAGTGTTAAAATTACAGGGTCTAATGACACACTTTATGAACACAAAGATTCTCTCACTGGTTCCATCAAAGAAGGAACATTTCTTGAACAGCATTCCCAGAAACACTATCATACAGATACTTCGTTAAGTAATTTGTAATTAGTGAAGGTAAGAGCAAATTAGTGAACAGTAATTCTTACTGCCTTATAGATAAGTAAATGACCTTTGAACGGACACACCTCAAGTTGCAATGAAACAACGTCCAATACAGATTAATAGTCTTACATAATTCCTATCAGAGTTAGACAAGATCACATTTCTTGACACATGTACGAGTAGATGGTTTGCATATAATCTCCATAACTAAAGCTTTATATCTCCGCTTTCCTCAAAAGGATTTTATTATTAAACGAATAATAGAGGGAAGACACATGAAAGCGATTGTTAGTAGAATAAAATAATACTAGAAGGTGGGGGCATGCGAGGTTCAAGTGGACTCCATTCATGAACCGACTACTAAGAAGCAACCCTCAATCAAGAACGGGGATCTTTAAGAACACGTGATTTCTATCGCATATAATTCTTTCTTTTCTTCTTATTCACCCTCCCGTGCACGGTTTCTAGCTCTGTCGCCCTGCCTTATCTAATTCAGACTAACACTGGCTTATGTAAAAACACAGGCCGTGTCACATATAAATCTGAGCTCCGTTATTAGTGTCGTTCAGTGAGTAAACATGCGGTTCCTCTGCTTTAGATTCGCTACATCTGTTACGTAAAGCTCAATAGCTTCAATACAAGTCGGGCAATTCAAATTAAACTGATTACATTACAGAAAAAAGTTCTAATGAAAAAATTTGGAGTTATTTGGGATGAAACAACAAGGAATTGAAGAAAATTAAGTCATGAGGAACTGTTTTATTTTATATTTTATGATATAAATTCATATACTTGAAAATAACAGCATGAAATAAAAATTATATTTACAAAGAACCAAAGACAAATTTAAATGTGGGGCATTCTTTGGAACCCTTTAACTCCATAAAGCCGAATGGTAACTATATGTACCAGCTGTTTTAACAATCAGTTACTCTGCGTTTTGTTTTTGTGGGTTTTGTATGATTGGAGGCCTAAACAGGGAGTTTCCTTAAACAGCATTAAAAAGTTGATTTTTGTAATGGTAAAGAGTTGTGTTTTCTTCGTGGTACGGACCGAATTCTTAAATAATATTTTGACGACTCTCGGCTCTAAACAGCTGATCCAATGTGCTTTGTTATTTACATATACTTATATTTGTGTGGCGGGGAGAACAATATTAAAATGTATGTAAGAAATAAATTAGGTACATGTGGACATGATTCCAGTAGCACAGGATGAATTGTGTTCTTTTTTTTCCTGAGACAAAGTTCACAATGTTTTACATTAAGTTTTTTCGTCTAAGAAAAGCTCGGATTGCTCATAAACGCTAGGTCTGTAATACTAACAAAGAGTGAACTGAAATCCCTTCATAGGTGTTATGTACCCAGAGAGAATAATGTCCAAGAAGAACTGTCTCTGTTCTCAATGTCAGTTTATTATAAACGGGACTCCAGCGTTCCTAGATTCCTCCCTTCTCTTCCTTTATTCGTTTCACACAGAAGATGAGATTTTAATAAAAGTGTATGATATATCAAATCGCAGCGTAGTATTTTATTGCAAGTAATCAGACTAGTACACTTCATATACGGCTGGACGACCGGGGTTCGATCCCCGTCGGGGGCAGAGGATTTTTCCTCTAGCCTCTGCGTCCAGACCGGCTCTGGGGCCCACCCAGCCTCCTCTACAATGGGTACCGGGGTAAAGCCGACCGGAGCGTGATGCTGACCACTCACCCCCATCTAGTGCCGAGGTCAAGAAAGGGAGGAGCTATACCTCCTCTCACCCCAAGCGCCTATATGACATATAGTGGGACAGCTTTACTTTACTTTACTTTTTACACTTCATATACCCTTATACATTTAACATCAACGAATCTGAGTGTGAACTAACTCGTCTGGTGAGTATATGGGTTTTACCCGGTTTAATTCCTGCAGAGAACTTGGCCATCCGCTTGAGTGTACCTACTTTTTGTCATTACAATCTCCCAATTTGCATTGATTACGACTTATCACAGGAAATTATCTTCACATCTCACTTGGTTTTACAAAAATTACAGAATCTAAACCCATGAAATATTTGTCATCATTACAAACGTCCCTGGTATCACTATCGATTAAGTTGGCAAACATCGACCAGACTACACAGCGTAACAACCCAGAAGACAGAAATCTTCATACTCATCGCCCTGATGACGGAGGCAGTATGACCTCTGAAACGTTGGTAAACATCGACCAGACTACACAGCGCAACAACCCAGAAGACAGAAATCTTCATACTCATCGCCCTGATGACGAAGGCAGTATGACCTCTAAAACGTTGGTAAACATCTACCAGACTACATAGCGCAACAACCCAGAAGACAGAAATCTTCATACTCACCGCTGTGAAAACCTCAAATCTTACGATTAAATTCTTAATTACGAATCGGATTATATGGAAAGCAAGGAGCGCTTACTGAATGGGATTTGAGTGAACAAAGACTGTTTACTTCCGACATTCTCTCCGTGGTATTACAATAAAGAATTATATGTATATACGTAAATTCTTTTCTCTTTCAGTTTAATTATTTGTCCACTTGTTCTATTAATTCAGGAAGAATGGAGTCCACAACCTCACACCCTGTTTGTCTAAAACCACATTCAATTAAATGAGTAAAATAATTAAAACTGATGCGTACTGGATTCCGCGCGGTCTATAACCCACTCTTGGAACCCAGCATTCATTTACGACAGACACATGAAATCCCTTTGCATAAGAATGCCATGTGGGTGCCCCTACGTCCATCTTATAACCGGATTGTATTTCTTTTGTCCTCTGTCTCATTCTCTTTCAGTAACTAAAGTATTCTGCTGCCCCTGCTGCAATGCCAAGAGGAATTCTTTTTTTTTTCTTTCTTTCTTTCTCTCAATAGTTTGGATTGGGAGAGTCCGTTGTCAGTAGCCGTCTTTGTCTATTTTCTTTATTATTTTTGTCTCCTATTGCTTATTTCTTGTCTTCTTCTCCTGCTTCGTCTTCTATTGTGGGTGGCAGTTGGAAAACATAATTATGCAGATGAGTGCAACGGAGTAACACTGCCCGCTGTGTGAATTCATGTAACTGGAGTGTGATTCATGTCTAATGTGCCTCACCTCTCCTGTACTTAAAGATACAAAGGGAATTAAAACTGCAGATACTTAACAATGTAACCTTTGGCGACGGATGCAACCGTTTATCAATGTAAAGCAAGACGTCCAGGATTACTTTTGGTTACAACAAATATTTCTATCTAAAAGAGAAGACATAACAGGAAGACAGAGAAAACTGAATAGCGAGAAGATTAATTCTTAATAATCTTCACCTAATATTATCAGGGTGATCAAATCAAGCAGGATAAAACCGCCAGAGCATGTATAACGAATGTCATAAACCACAAATTACTGTCTTCTTAGTAAGACAGCCTGGAAGGAAGACATTACTTAGGAGACAAGGTGTAGAAGATAGGCTCATATATGGATCCACCTCGTTCGTGTATTGTCAGATGGCAGGCTCTTGCTATAACGATAATTAACCTTTCGTTTCCATAAGAGGTGGGACAATTCTTTAACACCTAAGCATCCAACAGCTTCTCAAAAAGACTGATTCATGGAGGTATTAAAGTAAAATGAGCCTAGGTTATTTTTCTGCTCTCTAGGGGCATCTTTCCAGCCCTGTTCAACATTCGGAATTCCACGTTTCAGTCAAACAGTTTTAAAATAAAAAAATAAATTTTCGACCATGTGCAATGTTGGAAACGGGGGTAAAATTTGTGGACCTGTGAAGATTTCTTTTATCGTCTATGGTCAGCTTTGACCGTCGTACCCCATCGGGGTTTCCTTGCGAAGGTACCACGGTGGTTTCGCCTTGACTTCCGTGGCCAATCTTTATCCATCAGACTGGAAGAGAAAGGACGCGGACAAACATCCATGCCTTGAGTGGGAATCGAACCCACGGTCCCAGCGGCTAGGCGCACGAGGCCTGTGAAGATTACATTTACACATATCTAGCGCTTTCAATAAGAAAATAGATTTGTTTTATTCAATTGAATACTTTAAAATATATTCAATTGTTTTCCTGTCTAGTAGTATATATTATTCAGGCAAATCGCATTTACTACGTCTAATACCACTACTTGAACTTAAATGATATTTCACTTTTATTTTCATTTTCCCTTGCTTTGTTGAAAAATTCCGTTTGTTATTTAGAACCTTCTTATTGTTTTATTTAAGAACATTGCTATCCATTTTTCTCGCGCTTCTCAGTTGCCCGACTCAAGACTGCTTCTCTCCATTACCACTGGCACGATATTCATGATTATTTCATAACTTTCCTGTGCATTGACTTGAGTCTCTGAAATTTCGTCGATCTATATAAAACTAAGATTTTCCACGAAGTTTGACTTAATATTCATCAATAAACCAAGCTGGCACGGGACTTCCTTCACGCTAATCATTAAGAAAGGAAACTAGCTCCTAGTGTGTCAGTCATTGTAACCTTCAGAAACCGAGATTTATGAAGGCAACTCTAGCATTTATAAACTAAATCGTGGCGGGTAGTGCCTGTCTAGACTGCCTAATCAAAACAACCAATGCTTAATGCAATAAACTTATTTTAGATTTTCTTTAAATCTTACGTTTTAAATGATAACGTTTCACTACATAGATCAGCCTTTAACGACTCCATCTGATTATGTAGGTAGTTAAATAATAAAGACTTGTGTACCGTCAACACTACCAATGTATTATATTTTACATATAAAAATAAATCATTAATGCTACATCTACATGGCGACACAACGAAAAATGTAGTGTTAGTGTTCTATTTTCATATGCGAAATACGTATAATACATTGGTTATGTTAGCGGTACTTCACATTTTTTTATTTGAATAGGTTTCACCTATATATCAACGAGTTTCAAAATGGTCAGAATTGATGGGTAAGTTAAACAGTAGAATATGCGTGAAATATTAATTAAGAAGAACGTAATATTGGTCTGCTTTATCGGTCTACGCTATCTCCAGACACTTAGAAAAATCACACAGAACTCATGGTAGAGACTCAAAGGCATGACCTTCGAAATATCAGAGCCAATTCTAATGCAGTGATGTAAGATTTAGAAAGTATCAGCGCTGTAATAATAAATTCTTCTCGTGCTACCAGCAGTATAAGCTGGCTTAATGGAGAAAAAAACAACGTTTCGCTGATATTTCAGCGCGGACCTTGACAGGCTTAGACACACCGAAATTCCAAGCGTCATACAATCCTCCACCAGTTGTCGGATATCAGACTTTGCATGAACGCCTTCACGATATAATTGAGGATCATTAAAAATCCAACCCTTTTCTTATACTACAGTAGCGCCTCTAACCTACAGCTGAGGCACTACTTTCATATCGCACATTGACACGCACACTGCATATCTAATAACCTCCCCCTGCCAGTCCTTTATACCCCTAAAGGACTTGAACTCCGCTATCATTCCTGGAACATTATACACGGAGCATAATTACATACTTTTCTGCTTTAGCCTACAAGAAAGCTTCGAAAACTGGTTCCAACCAACGGGAGGAGCACTGAAACGCTGAAGTCGATTCCATGATAAAATTTGTTCTGTCTCAGCCTATAGACTACAAGTGATCGTAATTTTAGTTTCCCTTCGTCTTCCTTTCCATAAAAACACACACACCATTTCTATAAGAGAATCAAACTGCCTAATCAAATCCTAAAACCAATGCAGCTTTACCAAGTAGACCTCATATCTACTCGTAAATATAAAAAGAATAACAAACCCTCGATAAATTATAACGATTTTTATAATTATCAATCATATAATTCGGTAATTTTAATTTTGCAAGTTTTTCCCGATTTCTTTGTTACATTCTGCATTACAGACACGTCTGAAGCAACTTTAGCAAGTAATATAATTATTAAGGCACGCATATGCCACTTTTGCTTTTACTGCAGATACAAAACACCTGCTAGATTTATTCTTAATTTAAGAAAAGAAACAAAATAAGTTAGAAATTAAATTCAACAGAGAACACGAAACAATAACTTCATCTGTCTACTGACATCTGTAATGTGTACGCACCAACTCACTACAGAAGTCTGTCCCCCATCCATTAAAGTCGGAATGAGAAATGGAATATTATTATTAGTGACGCACTGTTTTATAACAGGACAAGACGCCATCATATTTTCGGGGAAAAGGTTAAACTATTCTGAAACGAACGTATACACGTGAAACATAAAATTTAAACTTGGTGTATTAGTAATGGTTGACTTATGATCAGTGTTCCTACCTTGTTAATCATGATGACCGGAGTTCAAATCCTGGAGTCACATAAATGTTCAACCTGCTTACACAACCTGTAACAAAAAGTACTAAATTTAGCAATGAAATATTATTTGGTTCGACAGTGTTATGCCCCATAATTGTTACATTGCTGGGTATTATATAGTAGTATATACTTGGAGGCATGTAATATTAAATTTACATATGTGTAATAAAACTTCGATTTTAAGCGCGTTCTCAACCAATATTTGCAGGCATGCACCATTAGTTTCACTAGTATGCATGTCTATTTGCCCGATTGTCTGCTCTAACAAGTCAAGGACGACTGAACGGATTATCGCTAAATGTGATACTGAGGGATTTTGTTAACATTTGTGAAACAACTTCAAATTTGGTTAAAATCGGATAATAACGGGAACTTAACATGCGTTTCTGTGGGCCAAATGACCAGGCAGTGAATATTCAGGCTAAAATTTTTACCATGATATTTTCTCTTACCACCTTTACCTTCATTATTATAGCTACCTTGGTTATTACGGTTACCTGCAAAATCCCTAGCCACCTGAAAACCATAACGTAATGGCGACACTATCAAAGGCGAATATGTCACAGTTTTTACACTACGTACATCCCTAATTTGTTAGGTCCCAATCTCTCTAGTAACAAAATAGACTATGCAATTCTTATTTCACAACAGACTTAAATTCTTTCAAAATTACACTACCCAAGAAAATTACTTGTCCCTGAAGAAAGAAAACTGAACACAAAAATATAGCGACTTATTAAATATTAATAATATTCTTTCACGTGGCAGAAAAAGGCAGTGCCATCAGAAGTACTAAAGGAAACGCGCCACTGATTGTAACTGCCATCTGTTGTTGAGATTCATAATTAACCGGAGGCAGATTTTACTGCAGTGAGTGTACGTCGGACTGTGCGGCTATAAAAAGCCGTCATGTGATTAATTACAGCCGGTTAATTGCCGTTGCTCTTTTCCAGGCGAGCTGCTGCAGTGATGGTAATCGGCACCTGGAGATGGTATCAGAGGGCCATGCGCACAGCATGGGGTTAACCAGTTAACATACAAAGGTAGGGGCGGAGGCGAAGGCATCTGGAAGAAGCACAAGAAAGACTTGCAGCACGAGGAATGTTAGTGACGTAGGCGGGCGACTCGGTCACCAGCGATCGAAATGTTTGTAGAATTTCTTATTCTTTCCTCTTGAAAATTTGATATTTTAAGAAACCTTTATAAGAATCGAAAATGTTAAGAAGAAGAAAAGTGACCAATGTAAAGTATGAGAATTATGTGAGGTATATGCATGCTTCTCGTCGTCATACGGGAGATATAATTCCGTAGAGTCATCGAACACTATTCTGTTATGAGGTTGGCACTGAAATTAGTAATTTAATCTCATTGGGAAGTACATGTATTACCTGCTGTAGCATTTCATAACTCTGTATTTTGCCCACAGAGTGCACTTATAGGTTCTGAATAATTTTCAGGGGAAAACAGCAATTATTCCCGTAAACAGCATGAATCAATTAATCTTTGTGGTGCAGTCACGTTACGTCGGATGTGAGGGTCTCACGGAGGCGAGTATTAAAATGTCTTCTCGTTTGTAGCGCCGTGTACTACCAGACTACACGGCGCTTCAACCCAGAAGACGGTAATCCTTGAGCCACATTTTGTTTTCTCTGAGGTAGGAAATAGGCTTCTAATTTTTTCAAAAGGTTAAATTGTTAATTTATAAACTTCAAATTTTTTTTCTTTGCTGTAAATTAATTTTTCAGAATTTATATACCTTATTTGGTACTAGTGTTTTGTTTTTTGTTTTTTTTTACATTTCATAACAACATAACAAGGAACTTCGTACATGGCTGCCTTTTCAGTTTTTGCGCTAACGTTTCAGAGGTTGTTGCTGCTTCCATCATCAGGGCTATGAAATTATGCTGAAATGTCAGTAAACGTCTACCAGACTACACATCGTAAAAACCCAGCAGACATACTAGCCGCCTGAAATCTGACAAGGATTTTCGTAGTTTCTCATGCATACAACTGTATGCAGAACACGGGTTTCCTTACAATCTGTATGACGCCCTGAGGATCTTCCTCATTGCCTTCCTTTCTGACAGCCTGCCTTCCAGTCCAAGTTCTTGGCTGAGAGCTTCACTTACAGTGAAAATATATCTGACGGACAGCCAGGATCAGTGTCTCTTACAGCCAAAATGACTAGTCGAGACTTCTTTCCTGTCGAAATGTATGGAAATATCCTTGTTCAGAACCTCCCTTAGAGTGAAAGTACTTGATTTAGATACTCCCTTGGTATGAAACTGCCTGGCTAAGCGGTTCTTTTCAATACAGAGAAGGGCACACCTCGTTTAATAATAATCAGCCAGAGAAGAGTTATTGACGTCATCAACCAATCACTAGTATTGCTGTCACGACTCAAATGACACAAGAGAGAGAGCAAATCGTGTCCTTCAAAGAAACCGAGACGACATCTATGTTACTGATACAGCTGGCGATAAGTAACAAGGTCAAGGGAGAAAAATTAATGTACTAGGTCATCTGTCGAATAAGTTTGAGGAAGATAGTACCAAACTCCACCAGAGTCGAGTAATTAACTTATTTGTGCTATAACTTGGTCGAAGGCTTCTCAGGTAAGACAAGAAATATCTTACTAATTGGACCCCATGAACCAAATATCCTTCTTCAGGAGCAAGAAATTTTTAAATTTCATAAAAATCCGCCAAGCAGTTTCCGAGATAATATATATTACTTAATTTTATAAAATTTGTACAAAGAAGGAAGGGAAATACTTCTTTCAAAATCAAGCAACTACCTTTCAATTAACTCTTTTAGACTAGTTTGTGAAAATGTGGGTGCAATACGGGAATGTAAAAAACACTGAAAATATTTACGTTTCTAGAGTTTGTATCTCGCAAAATGGCGGGGAAGGCAACTGAAGATATCGATGTACTAATATTTAAACAGAAACATCGCGTCTCTTGGAATTAATTCCGTAAATGTAAAACAAAAATACCCAAATAAATGTTTCATTTGAGCTAAGTGTAGTTTGTATATGCATAAAATTACTACAGTAGTATAAACTGTTGGAATAAACACTCCCGTTTGATCACACACCCACCCACCTACCTACCTACCCACATACACACACTCACAAACATTTTTAATGAAGCAAGTTTCGGTATTGCTCCACTAATAACGAGAAACGTAGCATAAATAACGGACCTGGAAAGGAAAAAGCAAGGGCTGTTGCCAAACCAAACCAAACCAAACCCAACCCGATCTACTTTGATCGCAAGTCCACATGCCGTGAAGTAATTCCGGACCATAGGCTTGTAATAAAGGGTTCATGGCATTACAGGCATATGTCTCAATTTAATTTTTAACAGGCATCTGCACACTCGTGAAGCATAGCATGTAACAAGTTATAAGCAGACTAAATTCGGTGAAAGCTTGTAGTCATTCACTCCTAAATCATCTATCTTCTCTTTTCTTATCCCTAGCGTGACTATATTGTTTGTTTCTGGGAGTAACCCATTGTTTACTTTCAAAGTATTGTCATGGAATCTTTATTCTATGAAAGATCAATGAAGATGCATTTAGACCCCTTCTAATTTTTCTACGTATATTATCTTTCGTGAGTCCCATAAACCGCTGGAGTACTTACCTTTCTGCTTAGCATTAACTTAAATTAATCATAAGGATTTTCGAAATGTCACTTCTCCCATAAAATCTTCAGAATACCAGAGTTTGAGAAATGACGATTCTCAGGATAAAAAAAATGTATGCTTAAGAAAAGGTGGGTAAGACTTCCCAGCTGTCAAAAATGACAAAAATTTTCAATCGGTATGCAGACAGTGAACAAAACATTCCTGGGCGATGTCGTTTCTTAAGAAGAAATAGCACAACTCGCCAGACAGGTAGCCCGCGTCTTAATTGTCTTAATTGTTAAGGCAAACAGAATTATACGTATCTGTACGATTTGACGTTTACACGGCGGCCAGTCTGAAGATTGCTGTCTTCTGGTTGTTGCGCCGTGTGGACATCTACCAGACTACACGGCGCAACAATCCAGAAGACAACAATTTTCATTTTTCGTATCTATCTGCGACTTTTAATTTGAAACTTAATTACGGCTTAGAAATTTCGTAATTAAGAAAAGGGAAACGTCATGTGGTAACCTCAAGAGAAAGCAGTCAATTTTTTATGGCCACTCCGTGTTAGACTAAAAGGACGGCAACTCTTAATTAACAAGTTTACTAATCACAGGTTATCTTTATAATTAGAAGCACGAACCTGAGTAACGCATTTTAATTAGAGTTACTTTCAATGGCTGTTCTGTTAATTATCTGTCAAGAAACGACCAAAAGCATTTCTAAAATTATGAGGAAGATGAAATAACTCGACTGCCAACATTAGCTTCTTTGCACCCAATTAAACACAGCCAGAGATAAGTGGTTCTTCTTTTTCGCCCTGATATTATTTAAAGAACGTGACATTTTTAAATATTCCATATCTTGATGAGAGTACAATATAACGTTTAGAGCCCACTATCTTTAAAGTAATTACCTTAATTACATCCGGAAGAATATTCATGAATAAACATACGCTATAAAAACAAACTCAAATAAAAGAATTAGTACGTATATTATTAAAATATATGACAAAATAACACTTTATTTTTCGTATACGTTAAAAGTACAACGGACAATTTCTAGAAGCCACATAACAAGGTTATTTTCTACCTTAATTTTAATTTAAATAAATTATATGCCTTAAAGAAACGAAAGCCTATTTAAATAACCGAAAAAGAAAATCTTTTAGATAAATATTTAAATATAAAAACAATTAGATTCAACTTCTTGACAGAATTCAAGAAGACAGACGTCCCAAACTAACAACACTTACAGATCACATGAATTAAGAAAGTAATAACTTTTAAAAAAAAACCTCTGAATGACTCACGCCGAAACCGGCCAACAAATGACCTACTTCCTTGACTGACAGTTGAAAATAATGAAGATTATAATTTTTAACCACAACTCTAAGAAAATGTTCGTTTTGAAAACATATAATGAGCTAATGTAGCACGTACGAATGCGAAGTTCGTATAAAAGCAGGGAATGAGCAGCCTCTCTTGTAAAAATAAAGAAAGTACTTCTCGCTCTTCCAACCCCACAGATATTTCGAGTTCGCTGTTAGCCCAAGTGCTGGATCCCGTCAGTCTGAGAGTTCTGAGCACAAGCGACAATCAGCTAACACAGTTGTACCGTACCGGCTCTAAGACTAGTGTGTAACATCTTTATATATTTTTTATTGCCATTATAAGAAGCCACGTTCCCTTATTCACTTCACATCAGCCGCTCTGACTTTTATATAACCCGGCCTGCAGCAATAACCGCCCAGTGCCGGCAAACTTCTCAACTCTTTTCTAATTGCTGTGAAGATTAATCACTTAAATAACCTCCGCCCCCTCCGCTTTCTTCCTTCAATATCGCCCATCGCTCGGGATGGTCCCAGCCAGCAGCTACTGGTGTTAGCAGCGCTTATAAGCTACCAACTTTCACAAACATCATTAATCAACAGTATATGTAGGCCTACAAATAGGTAAGTAAAGGAGAAGTAAGTATGTAAGGCGGTCATTAACAAGAAGCCCGACCGCCGGTTTTGGCGTGCATAAGTGGATTATCTTTGTCCATATTTCTCAATATTCTATAAAACAATATCGCAGTTTCTCCTATTTTCGTCGTCTGTTTCTCCGTCTCTGCTTTAGTTGCTAGGCTACCAGGTATAGTTTTTACAGTGCATAATGCAATGTACCATCACCGCTGTTTCGTTGCCTGTTAAAGGTTTAATGCATAAAGCAATCAATATTTGAAACCACGGCTACGAATAATAGGATAATTCGGCGTTTTATTTGCAGTGTACCATCTTTCACAAGCGAGTTAAGAGTTTTAAGTACAGTGTGGTGTTATGGAAGACTGAATAAGCCTCGCTGTTTCAATAGCTTATTTATACAAATTTCATTCAAGAACGGTCGTTTTCATTTGTCTCATGTCTTTGAATCTTGGTAAGAAGAGCTTAACCCACTAAAAATTACATTGGCTTAAGCCCTTCTTAACGAGTACCAAAAATACAAATGCTCAAACCTGCGAAACAGTTCTGTGACTGCGTGAAACATTCTTGGTACTTTCACAGACATTTCGACCATTGTAGCAGGTTCGAATCCCATAGAGACAGATACTTTTACGAGGTTTCCTTGTGCCATTCTACTGTGCTACAAGATTCCCCACACAATATTTATATTATTTTGCTATAAAATCTGATGACAAGACAACAGTATTTTGTTATTATTGAATTGAATTACCTTCAAAATTAATTGATTGTATATCTCGTCTTTTCCTCCTCATGTCGTCCAAGTATTAATAGAAATGTCAACAAGAGCTACACAGTAGGATTCTTCGCTCACAAACGTGTCAAATGACAGAAACAGATCCAGTTTCTAAAATGTTAAAAAAATTTAGACCCTAAGCAATGTTCCAAATTCTAGTCATTTGTACTTTTTGTGGAAGATGAAGGCTGATTATTATTAGCAATTCAAACGTACACACGCACCTTAAATCCACATACACACACACACATATTATCACTTTTAAACGTAGTTGCTATTCAAACGTTGTCACATAAATTAGAAACATGTCAACATTTTACGAGATTCTTTTTCTCTCAGTAAAGCAGCCCCTGTCTTCTGGCAAAGGAAATAATTCGTGGAGTTTTACCCCTACTTTGCCCATTTGTCGATTCATGACGAGATGCTTGAACACAAAGACATGTACCTCTAATTTACTTGAATTACTTTTTTATGTTTCGCATGGTGTGGATTTTACACACCCCTTTATAACTCGAATCTGAAGGTATTAGTGTATATCCGATACTATAAGTTCATAAAATACGTAAAGTTGCTTCTAGAAATAACACTTGACGTTCATGTAGCTGAGTTACACCCAGCGTCGTTGAAAAAACCACAAATAAATAAACAGAAATATCAGCGTTTAAAATAGTAATTGTAAAACGTACTTAGAAATAGTTAATGTGCCTGGTTCAGGAACGTGATAATGGAAATGATTATGACCTGTCTACGTCACTAAACAAAGAACTATATTGTACCGTTCAAGACGCTAAAACGTATAAAAGTTAATATCACCCTGCCAACAAAACACCTTTTTAATAATTTAATTGACAAATCGTATTGACCAAGTGATAAATTACAACGTAAAGGAAAATAATGTTAGACGTTACATCCGGTTCTTGGCTATGCTACCAGAAGGTTTGTGTAGTGCGTTACTTGTATCATTCAGAGGGGCTTCCAGAATGGTCACTGAATTAATAACAGAGGACCAGAGAATTCAGCTGACACCATCCAACATGGAACAAACAAGAATAAATAAAAAGCCGTGCATAAAGTTTCATTTAGACTACAAGATATGAAATCAGTGCGTAATAAGATGTATGTAGTCAACCAGACTGGATAGATCAGCCTAGCATTGGTGGACAAGCTGTTGCCTTTATTATATTACTGTGAGCGGATGTTGAAAATGATTACAGCGTATAAAAGAAAATCATGCATTTATATTGCTGTGTTGGTTGTACTCTGAGTTTATCACAGTGACTGTACCTTTCTTTTATTAGTATAATTTGGCTTTGTAATATTAAAACACATCTTATTTGAAGCCGAAGGTGACTGTACTAACGTAGGGAATTCATTGTGATTCTTGACTTCAACTAAAATATTTCAAAACTAAATTAATCGAAAACGTAGATATTGTCACGTTTCTAAATAGCGGAGAAGTAGACAGAAGATTATTCTTTTCTATAGTAAATAAGATGAAATAATGATTACAGGAGTATGTATACAGAATTAAAATATGAAGAAATATAGCACGATATGTGTTCTTAAAGTGAAAGAGGAATCGTGATTCTGAGACGGTCTTTACCTTTTATTGCTAAGGCCACATAATTAACAACTGCAGCTAACTCTCTATTTTATTTATCATGATTATTTTCAAGAATTCAGTACTGACCTTTTGATCACCATATTAACCCGCTGTTACGTAAACTGTGTGGTATTCCCACACAAAGTTGATTAATGCTTTCAACAGTCTCTGAAAGGTCAGCGATCTAATTTTTACCTGGCGGAGGTCAGTCGGCGCTAGTGTCAACATGCTCAGTCTGCTTTAAATGAACAACGATAAGAGACACGATGCAGAATCGATAAACGAGAACGGACTCCGTAGAGCTAAGTGCTTCCTTATAAGGCGATATTAGCTCAACTGGGCAATACATACTCCGCCTTTATGAAACGCGCAGGTTCATTGCCATGACCACAAAAGCCCACCACTGGACACAATCCTCAGTCACACGAATTAAATTTACACACATTTACTTTAGATTCATTTTAATAGTATCGTCAGATACAGGTACATTCAGGTCTCCTAAGTAATCGCCCCTTCATGTCTTCTGAGCCGAGTGTGCTACATGTCTTTCCCATCTAATCATCCTTGATTTATCGACGTTGTTCTTCGAGATAGTAACGTAGTGTGTACTTGCCGTTTTGGAGGACTACACTGACTACCTCCACCTTCAGGACCGAAGACCTGACATCAACATCTTCACCGCCGTGAGAACCCCAGGCACCCTTAATTCGTCTACCCCAACAATTTGATAAAGAGTTCTATCTACGAATCACGAATCTTTTCTTTATATTATTTTATCCTTCCTGTTGCTTAACTTATTCTTTATTAGGTACGAATATTCTCATCCAGTCCTTTCTTAAACAATCTGAATCCACGTCCGTCCCTCAGTGTGTTAACAAAAAGGAAAAGTGAAGTTCTACCGAAATATAAACGCTGAATTTGTCGGAACTGTAGACAAGAAACAAGTGAATTGTACTTAATCAGAAATAGGCCTATAAAAGTTCCTGCTAAATAAAGGGACGTGTTCTTGCCGCAGTGGCAGAAGAAAAACTCAAAAAGTAAGAAGCTCAAAGTTCTGTCACGATATATGCTATGCCTAATCACCAGATTACATGACACCTACTGGACAAGGAAGGAAACTGACACCATTAGCGGCTAACGTTCCACTCGGCCATGCTTATAATTACACAGCAAAAGTCATAACACTTCTTCATTTACTTTCCCTTCTTAGAAGTCGAGATTGCCTTATTAAACCATGTCTATAAGTAAGCGTATGGATATATATATATATATATATATATATATATATATATACACGCCGTAATTAGTTTTTAAATAAATGGCGAAATTAATGAAAATCGACATGAACAATATGTCTCCCCATCTTCATTCTTTTCAGGTCTAATGCCCTACATTCATTTGTACGAATGTTGCTAATAAACGAAGTTCCGATGTGCCATTTAATTTAGGACTCTTGAAATTGTATTTGTTGATAGATAGATTATAATGTAGATAATAGATATAAATACATACATAGATACAGATAGACGGGTGGATAGATACATACAGATAAAGAAATTCGAAAAATATACAACGTTTTAAACGATGTAGAAACTAATTAAATCTACAACAAACGAAGTGTTTCAGTTTGTTTATATCAGCCTATTTTTACACACTGTGGATTTTAAGTTCCGTAAACATCAGAAAGCATCGATTTTATTTAACAAAACTAGGCTGTTTTCCTTCGACTATAGGAACTATTGCGACACACAGAAATAAACAGTTTTTAAAAGCAGCAATAAGACAAAAATAAAACCATAATTTTAAAAATTTAATATAAAGTAACTTAAGAAGTAGATGTACAAGTATATGCCTATAACATACTACATACAAAAACTGAATTCGGAAGAACAATTCTGACACGCATGGATTGTTGCATTTCAGAGTTTAACAGAAAGTGGCAGGCCACTGTCATGTGTTTTAACTTAATGTTCTCGAGAAAACCTCTCTATCCTGGATTTAATAAGAATATAAAGTTATGAAATTGGAAGTTCAAATAATACCCACTTTGGTGAACGTGGTCTGAGGTGTCAAAGTATTGCAGTTTTGTGTTTTTAATAAAGGAAAATACACAGGTGTAGTTGCCAGAGTAATTAAGTAACATGCCATGAAAACGCGAGCGTCGTTTTGGTAATATATGGAATTCAGCAGCTAGCTTAATTCTTCGACCGCTTTACTCCTGACAAAACAGCTCCAAATATTTGTTTGATAGCAACCTTGTTAGACCAAGGGGGCAGGATAAAGGTAATCTCCTGAAGAGAAAATTTCCTGTTTGCTCCACTGATAGTTACGTCTGGATTCATAACTGTAATACACATGCTCTACCTGGAATTATGTTGAGTTTATCTGTCTGAGAACACAATGCTGTGGGTAATTTTGGCCTATGAGAGTAAAAGTGACAGGATGATAGAGAAAACTGAATACCAAATATCTTAAAAACAAGCACTGCTCATAAAATATCTTTATAATCGAATCAAGGAATTATTCGTGTTTTTTCCGTCTAATCAAAATTGTATATAAATAAAATTTATACATAAGATATTAAAATATCATTTACATATTTGGTACATCTTTTTACTACATGTTTCGGTTACATTGAATCATCTTCAGGTGTAAAGTTAAAAGTTAAAAATTATAATCTTATAAACTAAAACTTAATTACTGTTGTTGTGTAACTTCTGATGATGTTTACTGCCAAATTCATTGGAATGAGGGTATATTTTGAAGTGATAGTGGTTCAATATTGGCCTGTAACGTAAATAATTTAAAATATTTTTAAATATTACTGAACTTGAAAGAACGAGTATAGAAGACAAAATGTAATAAGGTAAAAATAAGGTAAAAATAAATAAATAAACATACCGAGGAAGAGCATGGATATGTCTTGAAGGTATTCAGAAGTACTAACGTATCAACTTACGAATCAAGGAAGTTGATATCAGTGGGATAAGTAGCACGCGTGGTGAAAATTAGAAATACAAATTCCATTTAGAAGAATTTATGAAAATACAGGAGGCCTCGACATAGATGGGAGGGCAATGACAAAGTTTAACTTGAAGACGTACCATGTGAGATTGTGGACTGAATTAAGTTCACTCAGCACTGGATTGTTCTTTTGTACACGGTAATGAAATTATAGCGTCCAAAAGATTCCTGACTAGCTGAGAGGCTAGCAGATTCCGAAAAATAATTTTGTTCCATGAAGTTAAGACACAGAAAATAACACAAAAGCATGCAAAATTCTGTTTTATTAATACACTGTCTGTACCAAGTGTGGGAGTTTTGTCTTATGGATGCTATAAGAAAACAAAAAAAGAGAAATGAATGAATATTAACGGTGCTCTGGCATTGCTATTACTGCATGCAATATCATGATTAATATGACAAATCTTGACCGCGGGAAAGAAATGGGGACCAGAAAGAGAGATGGAGGGGCATGGGAGCAGTGAAAACATTTCTAACAGAACGAAAGGACAGTAGTAAGAGCATTGTGGAACACGGAATTTCTGATTATTTCTCAACTACTAAGTAAAAAAAAAATACACAAGGCTATGAAATGAAAGAGCAGGAATCGAAAAAGACAAAAAATAACATCAGACATAATGAGTGAAAGAGGTATATGGACGTAATGAGAAAGGGGCACGCAAACCAAGCTATAATGAAGAACGAGGCAGCCTGTCGAGGAGGCGGACTGCCGATTGTGGGAGGAAAGGCAGAAGATGAAATGAATAATAATCGAGAGAAAGAGAGAGATGAGCCTGTGGCAGTTATTTGATTGGAACCTTGACCAGTAGCCGGAGTGGAGGGAAAATATGGCGCATTATAGAAATTGAAAATATGCAATTCGAGCGAGTTTTCTTTACGCGTAACCATGAGGATATAATTATGAAGTCGGTTAAATGAATCACATATTTGACTACGGGGTGACTTCAAGGAAAACTCACCAGTCCCTTTTTTTTTCTTTGCCATTAATTATTTCTCATGCAGCAATGTTCAGACTCACGCCGAATAAGCGCACACGTGATTAACTAACGTCTGAAGAAACAGCACTCATATTCCGGAAGTCTGGGCTTTTGCTTATCGTCCCGAAACATTGTTATAATTCCAGAATATTTGTGTTCTTAGTCTCGCTCTAGGCACGTACTGAGATGGCCCTGCTGCATAATCGGGAGCCTGGTGTTCGATTCTCGACTCTGAGACTTTCTATATGACTAAGGACTTGCTGCCTTTTCTGAGCCCAACCAGGAAATTTTGGGATAATATTTTCATAAGCGGCTTCTTCAGTACGATTTCCAATTCAAAATTCCCTCCCACTCAATGCTGCATTCACTTTGCGTGGAGTCGAAACCGCTGCCCAACGCCTTGCGAGCCTTAGACAGTTCGGTCAATCAGTTTCATAATGCAGACACGAACAGAAATAATCATCATGATCGTTGTCATTGTCTTCAGAAGTTTATTGTCGAAAGACATGCAAAGAAGTTCGGATTAAGAAACCCACCATACAACACAGATTCTCAATTAGACTACAGCCACAATCGCATCGCAAGTTCTTTTCACAGAGACGCCCCTTCATACTGCAGGGTTTACTCCAATATTTTAGATTTTTATGTAACTGTTCCCTCACTTCATAGTTGAAACATATACCGTAAGTAGGGCCTACTGATATTATTTTCAAAAAAGTCAATATTTCTTAAAACAAATTTCCATTTGAAATACTTCGATATTATCGTCATATAACATCGTGCATATGAAAAAAACGAGAACTGACAAAATAACTGCAATTCTTACCCTAACGCCAAATTTGTTATATATCTATCACGCAAGTGTGGAGAGCAGAAAGCAGAAATACACATAAATCAACTCTTCAGTAAACATTCTTCTCAAAAAGTGCATAAACTATATTCAAAGATATATAACATCTAATGCACTAACAAACGCAATTTAATTTTGTTAACCCTTCCATCTGATGCGTTCTTTTGTACAGATCCGTACAATCATATACGAAAACGATCTGAATAAATAGATTAAGCCTAAAGTATTCATGACGTCATTCGGAATAGCGTGCAATAACGATACTTTGTTTAGAATTACCCGTGCTTTTTTCCCATTAGGGA
>NW_019059765.1:240232-284210 GCF_000696155.1 Zootermopsis nevadensis
TCAATGTTTTATGACAACCTCTTGAGCTGTTATATTTTTCCCCTTCCGAAATTAGCGATCTGAAAATGGAAGTAACCACACTATTCCTCTTCACTCACGTGTCCAGATCCACGTGAATATTGACACGCCGTGAGAGTGACGTCAGAGACGTCGGTGGCGCCGCGGGTCTGGTGCGTGACACGGGGAGAGAGAGAGATAGAGCGAGAAAAGGGGGAGAGAGAGAGAGAGAGAGGGAGAGGAGAATATCAATTATATACGTAAAGAGGCAGTAAGAAATAAGCGTGCCTACTCATACTGACCGCCCCACCCCGTTATGGTGTTAATTTTGCACGTAAGAAAGTTCATGGAGTGGGAGGTCAATCGCATATTACACAGCGCTATACCATGTTTCGTAAACAATTATACCAGAATCCATCCATTTCTTCAGTTATCAGACTCTTCTGTTTTCCCGATCTCTCTCCTGTTAAAACAAAACAATTCCATGGAGCACAATACTTCTTGCTCAGATAATTAAGAAATTCGCTGTCTTCATTTAAACTACAGAGCCCACCAATGCATCCCATGTTGGGTCACATGAGCCCAGACAACACAGGATTTCTTTGATATACGTGTCATTATTATTATCATCACATCCTTGTGTACGCCCTTAAAGTGGATTAAATATCAGGATTTTAAACTAAAATCATAATCTTCGCATTAATACACTGCATTCTACATTAAAGCCTACAAATACCTCAGGTTTCACTTTCTAAAAAGATGGAATCTTTTCACAAGCTGAGAAAATATCATCATGTTAAGAAAGACTGCAAGTTTTTCAAACAATACTCCCCCTACTCTTTCGACTAACAAAGCGTTATCAGAGACATTTTGAGATCTTCTGTGGTGTCCATGAATTATATACACCCGCGTCGCTGCCACTTGTTTCAAATCTGTGTCGCTCCAGGAACGAACGGGAATAAACTCTTCTTCAAGAAAAATAAATTACAGAAAGAGTTTAAGTTAAGAAACGATATTGCATTTCTAGGAAGCAGGGGAGAAAGAGACAGAGGCAAAAGTACGACTAAGCTTATATGAGAATTATTTGGGTTCGTAAAAATTACTTCACTGAACAAATATTAGCTATAGGCCACGATCAATTCACCCACAGACCGATTCAACATCTTATTCGAAGCAACGTATAAGACTCTCATATAACAGTGCGGTAATCCTTAACTTGATTCCGTGTTGAGATTCATACTAAATACGTTTAGTTTCTCAAAGGTTTCATACGGACCACAAATTGGAAGATAATGAACAGCTTCGACGTCTTTATTATAAATATTACATATTCATGTAAAATAAAATAGCCCGCTAATACAGAATGTTTGAAAGACTGTTCTAGACCGTTTGTGTTACTCACATCCTGCAGAAGCTGCGACACCGTACATGAACTACAAGCAATGCCATAAAAACACATGTAGATCCGCGCGCCAATAAAGCGTATTATCAACAGCCTAACAGCAAAATGCGTGATTTAGTTACCGACACAGTTAATTGAGGAATAACGGAAAATTCAGTTATCCAAGGAATCAGCAAACAGGAAGTCACAAATGCAAGACATCAGGACCGAATATTTCAAAATAAACGTAAAACGGAAGAACTCAATTTTGTATTTTTATTAAGTTAGTTTCGATATTCCTCTCGGTCCCCGGGGGCCATTTTAAGGTCAACGCACATTTTCTAAATACAATTATAACGTCTATTTCCCAGCCCCATGGCTGACATATGGCCCACTGATCTCATCCTCCTTTACTTAATTGCCTTAATAATAAGCCCATTTGGTGATGAGTACGAATTATGAAGCTCTTGATTATGCGATGTTATCTAATCTTGTGTTAACTCTGTGTCTCCTAGAGCCATACACTCTCTACCTGTTCTTGAACACCAGTAGTCTCATGTGTTTCCCTTACGGTAAGAGATCTATTTTCATACTCTACAAAACAGCAGATAGAACCATCGTTTTATATATTTTAATCTCTACATGCAGGGGAAATAAAGATGAAATATTTTAAACTGAATGGTAGCAAGCACTAACTTGTTTGTAATTACAATTCTGATTTGTTGTAGTCGTTCGAAAATATTTAAACTTCGCAATTTTTTTAAATTTTTGTGACTAAAGGCTGTTTGGTCGACACAATTTATCTAAATTAATAAAATTATGAAGTAATCACTAAATTAAACGGGGCACGGATCTCTCCTTCAAGTAACAGAAACAGAGCACTTCCTTCAGACAAGAAGGCGGTGGATAAGATTACACAAAACTAAGACAACAGTTTTTCCAACGTTCTTAAGATAGGATACGGATGTAATGCCACATAAACCCACACTTGCTTAATTTTATATTCATAAATTTTATATAATATATTTTTCTTCAAAAAATGACTAATGCAGTTGAGACAGGGATAATCTAATAAAAATCAAGTAAATATTTTTATCACACTGCGTCGGCACAATTACATGATATAAAATCATATAACAAACATGCGTAGCATACTGATACTAAATGAAACGTGATAAAAGTGTATATGCGTGCTTGCATGTGTGTGCATGCGTGGATACGCAGGAAGTTAGCTGGTTGCCGATATGTTCAGGAGATTTTACACAGCTCATAGAACGTATTGTTATAGAACATAGTTAAAGTGTTGAAATGTAATATAATATTGTATTAATCGTGAACTGCCTCTGAAATTTCAACACGTTGCCTCTGGTTGAATTTAATTTAATACATACTTAAACAAATTTGTGCCTGTATTTGTTGCTGATAACAACGATCAAAGCAACGCATACTGGTGATACGAAGGCTTTCCAATTTAATGCGAATCTGCTATAACTGGAATGCTGGTGTTTCTGTCATTCCACTTTGTGAAATCGCACGTTAACTGCTACCCGAAGTGAGAGGTGTATCAGATTGCTTTGCGAATACATACCATTGAATATAAACGATTTTTTCCACTCAATTTTTTTACGTTCACACAAAATCTACGTCACACTATCTCTTCACAATAAATAAAAGTAAACTCAGCGCAAACTTCAATGTAAATTTTCCCCTTCCTCGATCTCTAGCGCACATACTTCAATATAGAAACCGCAGGTTCCAATCCGTACACACTTAGAAACCAGTCAGCATAGTGTATTTACTTCTCTGTAGACCTAAACGCTACAACATTTCAGAAGAAAAATTACATTTACTACACACCGCTGCTTCCATAATTACAAGGATGGTGTAAAACATAAACCCCAACGTCCTACTCTGAGGAATTATGGCCAGATTTAATATAAATCGATCGACGTTGCCTGTAAGTGCGACCACAGCCCTGCAGCAAGGACCTCCAAAACTTTGGTAAATTTTACAAGACCACACGGCGCTACAACCCAGAAGACAGCCATTTTAAAAATTCGAAAATTTGTTTCTGAGACGAAACACTTGGACGGCCAGACAAACAGACGTGCCATAAACATTATGCATTCACTTTATTTAATGTTATTTATCTTCTTTTCATAATTTTTCTCACATTTATTTCATACTCATATCAATTAAAGTTTTGAAACACCCTGTATGTCCAATTTCTTCTGCGAAGAGATTTTTTTAATCAGTAATCAGACGAAAGAAGATTGAGAATATAGAGCAGAGAGAAGATGAGGCGAGGAAAACGGGTGGAGGCAAGCAACGGATAATGGAGACTCGAAGCAATTTCCACTCCGTATCAAATTTAATGAGATACGTCGCGAAGCGTTGGGGGGAGTGTTAAGTGATATGACGTACGACAGAAGAAGAGACCAGCACACGAGTTTCCGCCATTTTAATTATGGTGGTACTAGCTCATATCTTTCAGGACAAATGACGGGAATATATTATTATTATCATTATTATAGGAGGTAACCAACGTCGCTGCCGAGTGGTTATCACTCCTGCTTCGTATTCGGGAAGTCCGGGGTTAAAATCTCAGCCCGATGACCACCTATCTTGCCTGTGAGTTTTCGTATTTCTCCTCTGTCATTCAAGGCAAATACTGAAACAGTACCTTAAACCTGACCCTGGCCCTTCCTGCAATATCCTTATTTATCATTCGTCGTTATGCACTCTCAGCTACTCGCAGCTCCTTTTTAAAACTATAAAATATAAAGAATATGTTATCCACTTCGGCAATTGTTTTCTTGCCTCGAATCGACGTAATTATCCTAAATAACTTACTCAGTCTCGCTTATTTCGTTTTCTGATATGTCAACTCAACATGACGAATACGCATTGTCCAGTATGCTCTGTAAGATTTGAGGTTTTCACAGCGGTGAGTATGAAGATTTATGTCTTCTGGGTTGTTGCGCTGTGTAATCTTCCAGTATGCTCGTTAATATCTTCCTTCTGTTATTGATTATATTATTCCAATAAGATGCTCTGAACAAATTTTTATTTTTATTTCTCTTAGACTAAGTTATTATTTTTGAATTTGTTATATTATCGTGTTCCACATACTCCGGTAGATATCAAAATGTTATTGACATTTGGTAGGAAATGATATAGCTTTCATGCATCGTACAGCTTAATTCTTTACTATGCACATGATTGTTTCTTACTTTATTACACAACGTATCATTTATTGCATAGATTATAGCCTTCAGAGTCGGACTAAAGAAAGGCTAGAAGCCATGAATTGAAAATAAAACAGCTCTTGGATACCGTGTCAGAATTTTTACATAGGACCTGCATAAAGTCCCGGAAAAGCCGGGCATGGTAGGCCGTCTCCGGGTTTATAACCGAATCCCACATATCTAAAAAAAACATAATTTCTCACCAGTACACCGAGAAACAATTGTGAGAAATCATCTTACAAAGAGGTTACAACATCGGATACGTTATACTCAAAAAATATCATCAGCGGAGTAGTTGAAACACAGTCATTAAATATTCTACATAACATTTTACACCCGTGAGCCAAAGCCGAAACGTTGATCAGACCTTCTTGTTAAAATTAATTGAATCTAATGTTTAAGTGCAACTTCTGTCTAAGTATCCTCTCGCACAGGGAAATACCAAATTGACATTCCGTCTGGTGAAGTGGACATCTTCCCCTCCGGACCTCTTCCTCCGTGCTTCCTTCTTCGCTTATCGTATCTCAGTTTCCCGTGCTCTGCGGAATTGCTTCAGTATCCATAAAGGAATTCAGTAATCGGAATTTTTCACTGTGTCGAGAGAGAAAGACACAAGGCGAAGGGAGGATAGCCAATGCCATAGTACCCTTTGGTCCGGTATAAAACGTTGCAAGCTACAAAGTGTCCATTCATGTGAAATTATCTTTAGAAGCAAGCGGAGTGCTGCAAAGGGTGGTCTGGTGGGTTGGGGGTGGCGGTAGGAAACGAGAATACTGCTGAAGCAATACAAACGGAATGGAAGAAAAAGGGGTGGATTTTTTAAGTGAAAAACGGAAAGTAGAAACAGAGTCAGGCAATTTTGAGTTTAAGCGACCATTGTGCTTTTGGATATATAATTATTCCATTTAGGATTCTTTACAATACACAGCGGTAGAAATAAGAAAATTACGTAATAAGGAACTTCATAATTTATAACCCGTCACACATTATTAGGATGATCGAATCAAGAATGGTGAGGACAGAGAATAAGCTAAATGTGTACAAAAGTAACGATTTATTATGCGTTGGCTACATTAAGATGTCATATGTATAGTCGGCGCAGTAGTTTTTGGCCGGTGGAGAAGCTGGCGTACGGGCCTAGTCTGTGTACCTGAGGTGGCACGGATAGTGCATTTCTTTTGTTTGGGCCTTCAGTCCGATAAGCTCCTCGGCGCAGTCAGCATTATACTATCGCACAAATGACTCGCTCCTAGCCTTCCCCTTGAAAATTCCACCGGCCAAAAACTACTGCGCCGACTATACTGATAAAGTTAACTTTCTGACTGTTCCCAAGCATCAAGCTTTCATGGATATTTTTCAAGACAGGTACAGTTGGAGAAACTCACGCTCCGTCAGTTTTACTGGTACAGAAGGAGCCAATGATCATCTCAGATAGAAGGCTGGGAGATCGGTGCAGCCACCATGTATACAATGTCGAAGATAAAAGTTCACGAATCTTCTGAGAATTTAACCACGGTAGCCAGTGACATAAATGAGATACCTGAGGAAGCCGGTTCAGGATTGTAATAACAGTGGGTTTATAGGCTCATCAGCTGCCACGACTGCTTGTGTGCCTATCTACTAGTTGAGGAACACGCTCACAGTATAATAAAAGGTTCATGTAAGAGTTATAAAACGCGGAAGATGTCAATGGCTCGTAAAAGGCTAAAACTCGGATTAAGATATGAAGGTTGTCACCCACAATATCACTGATCGTACATGGCAGGCAAAACCTCTCACGTATGTCAATACGGGCATAACATGGAAGCGAAAAGATGTCACGTCATGGGTCCCGAGAGGTTAAACCTTAATAAGGGTAAAGAAAATCACGGTCACGTGTTATTATGTTTCAGCCTTTGCATCCCTCTGTCATCAAAACTTAAGGTAGTAATTACACTGATGAAATGCATGTACAGTCATTTGTATGACAACTAAGAATTATACTGAATTTATTTCTGTCTTTTCGCCACTTCACACGGACATCAAATGTTTAATTTCCCATCTTTAACTCTTCTCGTCTTCAACGTATCAGACATAAAATGCAGTTACGCACTGACAAAATCCCTATATGGGCAGCGAAAAGAGTATAAAAAACATCAGTAAAGCTCTTTTAGAACTAAAATGAAATATACTTATGTCTCCTCAGGAAACCGGACGTTCGAATTGCACTGTATTGCCAACGAGAAGGGAGAGAATTTCTCGAGGAGGGTGGAAAGATAACACAATACGAAGGGGCTTCTTACGAAATCAGAGACAATGAAACCACCCTTCTAAAAATATAATGGCTGTCTATGGGATAGTGCAGACCTTCACAGCAGTATTACACGATTTTGTAATTTATCATGGCAAGTAAATGGGAAGGAGAATGGGATAGCTTTGATTTTCAGACAGCAATAACATTGAATGAGACGCACAGCTTGTTAAATAAAGGAGCATACTTAACAGTGTGTGAATGATGATCACAAAAATCCATGAGTAGGGAATTTTATTGTAATTCTAAATACAGTTCGGTAACGGCGCAAGGGCGGGAAGGACCATGTCTCATAAAGGGCGATGTGTTCTGCATTATTTAGACGGTAACTGTTCGAAAATGAATCTATTATTCGACTGTAGCAGCTAAATCACTGGAAAGAAAGACATTACTCTGATATTGAAGACAGCAGCTTTGAGGTTCATTTAGTGTAAAAAATTTATGCAGAACAACGTTTGTTAGGCTACCAAAAGTGTGGCACAAATCGACAAAAGTTACAGAAATATTATGTAGCTTTTAGTGAAAATTGCTGAATAAAATCGAAACAGTTTTCATGCTAAGTACGTCGATGGATTGAAAACCTATGTAGTATGTCTATAAAACACACAATAAATACAAAAACTTTGACACTGAATTAAATGAAGAATGTTAACAGAACTGACTTGAAACGGCAGACGTACTGGAAGGAGGACGCATTCATAAACTGGAAGTCCTCTTCCGAAATTCTCTTGAACGAAAGAAATAAACATGAAAAATCTCCGTCTCTCAAGGACCTTAAACTTTTATAACTTCTGAAAAATAAAAACAACGGCAACATTGTGGGATTAAGGTCGTCTAATTGGGATAAAACTGACGTTCGTGTATCATTTAATAAAAACGAGTAATACAAGTAAAGAAAAATCAAAGATAAAAATAAAGAAATTAAATAATATTGTCCCGCTACGTGCCGTACAGGCGCTTGGGAGAGTGGAAGTATAGCTCCTCTCTTTGTTGACCTCGGCACTAGATGGGGGTGAGTGGTCGGCATCACGACCCGGCCGGCTTTACCCCCGGCAAAGGACCCCGGTACCCATTGTAGAGGAGGCTGGGTGGGCCCCATAAATAGTAAAAACAAAATGAAAGAGGGAGCAAAGTAAGAAATAGAAAGAAACTTAATGTGCTGAAGAAGATATAAAATACGATACAGAGGGAGAGAAGAAAGAGAAGAAGAAGATTTGATTTAAGAGTAAGGAAGTAACTCAAATGTGATCCGATGCAGGACTTCTCTCTCAAACAAATTAATATTGCGCACCATACATTCATGAGGGCCAGTTGCGAGAGTGATTTCATATCCGATCCAACGCAGAATAATTAGTGGACGTAGAAAAACAAGCAGGAACTTTTAAGTGAAAGAGTCCTTGGTTAATTCCATTCAACTCACTTAATATCGAACAGTACGCGACTTCTTATCGTGTTCCTGAATTAGTGAAGCCTCCAGAATACACTTCATCCCACTCATACACCGAATGCACCCCTGCAGGGAACATAATTTAAAAAAGCCTACACATGTCCACTTCTGTCAATCTTTCCTTCCATTGTATATTAAAATAACACAGCAGGGAGCTACAATCATTATACAATCACACTGGAAAAAAATTCAGTTTTTAAATATTCCACAAGTTCCGTAGTTCAGTCTGTCACTTGTTTCATTGTCACGAAATCAAGCTCTATGAATTCTAATGTACCTAATGAGTGTCACGTGACGGAGGATAAAGAAAAGGGCATGTGGCAGTGGTATATTGTTGTGATTAGCGCAGACTGATTACAGTTTGCACACACACACATACAAACTAGAAGAAAGGCAAAGGGAAACCGAGATATACAGCATGTAATAGAAAGTCCGACCTGAGTAATAACAAATAACAAATTACTTTCCTAACTCGCACAGATCAAAGGGGATATGAAGGTGCTGCATTACATAAAACAGAAATAGAAATAAGAGGAGGGGGGAAATTCGTAGCAACACATTTGGTTATAAAGGTAGAAATAGCATGTCAGACAAGGTTATATTATGATTAGTTATATGATGCTCGATCTAAGCCAAAATCACGCAACAAAATGTTAAAAAATACTCCTGGCCAAGTTAGTAGGAGTTGTTTTATTGCGTTTTAAATTCTATATCCCTGGATCGATATCCAAATCCAAGATGGACAGAAAAATACTCTTTGTTGAAGTTACTGATGTTGGTCTCCTTGGTTATAAAGTCATATGAACTTTTAGGTAGACACCAAACAGCCCTGTAGAGGGAAACAGTACGTTTCTACGAAACTCTGGCATCTACTAGTCCACACGGCGTTACAACTTAGAAGACCAACATTTACGCATTCACCATCGTGAGAACCTTAAACCCCATAATGATTTTTTTTTCTTGAAAATGACTGGTGCATACAGGAAAATAATTAACTCCTTGGATTAGTTTCTTCTTGATAAGCGAATAGCAGCTCAGTGTTTGGAAAAAGTTCCCGTATTTTATGGAATTTGAAAATGCAGTACCGCGTTCACAAGAAACAAACATTATATTCCATCTTCAGCGAACAAAATATAATCTACATCATCACATATTATTTATTTGAAGGTAATTTTATTATGCATGCATTTCTAATATTCTCAGGCGAGAGGCCACAAGACTGTATCCACTTCATCCACTGCACCTACTGAACTCAAGTGTAACGTATCTAACGTTGAAGACTTGTAAATATTAATATAAAGATTAAAACAATTTATTTAATGTATCTTCGGAAGAAAAAAAGGCATGTTTGTACCACGCAATATGCATAACTTTATATTCGCCTGTCCTTTGTACATTAATAAAGTACTTCTTGGGATTTATTTAATCTCCTAACAGCGGCTCAGAACGTGACAGTCAAAAAGCAAATTATTTTACTTTACGTGACGAGCAAATCACTTTTATTTTATTCTTGAGACGTGAAACAGCATACATTCATAATGTGGCAGATAAATTATACAGGCTACATGATATTATTTCAATGATATAAACATCGTTAAATACAAATATTAATCCTGTTTTTGTGTCAAAATATATTCAAAATAAAATATTCCAATAAATAGTGAAATAGAAGGTAAGGGCAAAATATTGGTTAGCTTCTTATAAGAGTTTCTGTGCACACATGTGGGCTGCGTGTTAGTCTTGCTGTTCTCTGTTAACAGCAAACTAAACAGTGCAATATGATTTAACAATGAAAATAAAAGCCCAAATTTTCTTAATTAACGCCATTCATAACTCATGTTATCGCCAAAACCACTGTTAAGACATTCGATAAATAAACGATTAAAGAAATAAAGCAATCTCAAGTTTAGATAAAATGTATTGAAAAGGATATTTTCCAGAACATTGCACGATACAATGACCCCTTTTATTCTTCTGCTCTGCGGAAGGGCAGGGTCTGAACGAGCTGCAGGCCATAACTTAGCATGTCCATACCGGACTGAACTTTTACACCCACGCAAAGCATGGGACGCCATGTTGGATAATATAATTGAGGTGTCGGTTCGAGGCATGGTTACAGGTGCTGCCCCCTATCATTTGGCATCAATCAAGCGTTTCCTCTGCATCACTGCCTCAAGATACTAATTACACTTCACCTCGTGCATACTTTCGTCTCTCTTTCTCTAACTTGTACTCATTTTGTGTGTCTCTCTCTGTTTCTCACGGTCTAACATATCTCTTATCCTTTTCTTGTAATCTCAGGCTTCCCCCTGATTATTTTTCGAAAAGTACCTCGGAAAGGAGTTACAGAGTTCTAGTAATTATACTACGATGATATCGCATCTAACAACACACCTGACCTTCTTAGCTAGCAGTTAATTGTACTGTCAAGTTCAAAGGAAAATTGACAGAGAGAAATATATCAAAACTATTTTTTCCCCCACTCTATATAGCACAATTTTAAATTCTTACGAGTTTCTCAATTTGGAAATAATTGCGGTGATCATATATTATATTTCTGAATTTTCGTTCTCGGTTTGCCATGAATATCGTGACGAACATACTAGGTGTAATAGTTCAGATATTTGTACCTACATACCACGGTATTCATTGAAATGATGACCTTCCAATTTAGGGGAATTTTTAAAATAATAACAGCAAATATGCGAGTTGTAAAAAAGAGAGTAATAAACTTTCCAACAGGTTAAATTACGTAGATTGATAACATACCGCGTGTTTTGTCCACGAAATCACCATGTGACTATACGTGATATGTGTTACTGAGCGAGTCTCTGTAATGACACTAGATATCCGAATATTTTATTTTATATGTGCTCCTACAATTACGCAGCCTGTAGAAATAAAGATAAGTAAAGAAGATAATTTACGAAAGGGATAAAGGGATGGAAAATATTTAGTACAGGATAAAGATACAAAATTAAGCATTCCGCAATGAATTTAAACGCACCTTTACCATAAGTGTGAACAAATTACTTCCTCTGAATGAGACTAAAACATCTCTACGAGGAATGCGCGTAATTCTGGAATTGTTACGTCACTTTGCTGGCTGCCTCTGAAGAATAACATAAAAAGGCAATAATTAGAGGAGTAGGTTCCGTTGTCAAACTTAAATCACTTTCGTGTTGATAGTGAGGTTCTAAAATTGTTTAACGACGCTGCGTCAATATGGAATAAAGCGATTATTATACATTTTAGTTGCATTCAACTGAAGAACTAAACAAAGTATTAGTCATTACGGATCTGACAATATTCCAACCCCGAACTTTGTCATACTCTGGGAGGTAAACCAGATTTTTAAGCCAGGACTTTCGAAATCCAAATCGCAAACCACCAAGGACCCCGATAAGTTATTGCATCCAAAAAATTGTAATAAATCAGACGAATTTTTTAAAACTTGTCCCTAAAGTGCAGAGAAAAGTAATATTGCAGTTTCATTTTTTAAACCTGCACATAATAAGTATTTTACTGAGGTCAAAAGTAGCATATAATTAGGCCTATACCTACTTCTGAACCGACGGAGGTAAGGTTACTTTTGGTATTAGACTTCTTCACTTCATTCAGTTCCCCGCATGTAAGGAATGGCTAAATAAGGGGCGATATATTGTTCGCCGTGTCTTTCTGGACAGAGAAGTCTTCGTGAGCACAGTTCACACGATGTGTCTTTCTTGTAGCAGAACTAGGGTCTTTGGTAAATCACTATGGGAATACAGATACGCGCACTGACACATGAAGAAGCATTGCCAGCGTGAACGAGCTTAGCTTTTGAGATTTCCGGTGTTTAGAATTTTTCAAATTTCCAGCATCAGATTTGAGGTTTTCACAGCGGTGAGAATGAAGATTTCTGTCTTCTGGGTTGTTGCGCTATGTAGTCTGGTCGATGTTTACCAACGTTTCAGAGGTCATACTGCCTCCGTCATCAGGGCGATGCGTATGAAGATTTCTGTCTTCTGGGTTGTTGCGCTATGTAGTCTGGTCGATGTTTACCAACGTTTCAGAGGTCATACTGCCTCCGTCATCAGGGCGATGCGTATGAAGATTTCTGTCTTCTGGGTTGTTGCGCTATGTAGTCTGGTCGATGTTTACCAACGTTTCAGAGGTCATACTGCCTCCGTCATCAGGGCGATGCGTATGAAGATTTCTGTCTTCTGGGTTGTTGCGCTATGTAGTCTGGTCGATGTTTACCAACGTTTCAGAGGTCATACTGCCTCCGTCATCAGGGCGATTCTTCGCAACAACCCAGAAGACAGAAATCTTCAGCTTTTATCTAGTGTCACTTAAGAAAGAAATTACATTGTTTTCAGACACAGGGGAGACACAAGTTACGGTAGATCATACAGTAGGCATACATTTCTAATAACATGATGCTCCACTGAATTTAATATTTTGAGGTACATGAAGTAGTCAAGTGATTTACTGAAATATTACTCCATTTGTTGAAAGAACTATTACGAGATTTATCCTCAAATACGTAATTTTTTTAGTGCATCAGAATTTTTCTAGAAGTGTTAATAGTCTTCCAGGTGGCTCAGATATTCATTGTCTCCTATGTATGGTGTTCAAACAACTGGTCCTGTAATAAGCGAAATAAATCCTGTTCACATCTTCCACCCTAGGATCCATTTTAATATTGTGTATGCCTTGATCTCCATAAGATTTTCGATCGGAATTTGATATCCTATGCCCTTCTCGTCCCCTCATACATACTAAAGGTTGCGGCCTTTTCATCTTCTGTTTGTTCGCCTTAATAATGTTTAGTGAATACAGGTCTTAAGTGCGAAGCATATAAAGAATGATCTGCCATTTTAATTCAAATCCCTAAGTCAAATATCTGATTCGCAAGTTTCTGTACGACTGTACGTGGTATGAAGAGACAAAGGGCTACATGAAAATAATCTGAACGGCAAAGTGTACATTCTACTGGGTTGTATGAAAGCATGCACACAATATTGCCATGGGCTAATCACGAATCATGGCCTTAAAAGCACTTAAGAATTACAAGTGCTTGTTATATGTTAAAATCATTACAGGATTTGTGCACCGGCTTAGACCCCAAAACGACTTTATAAGATCAGTATAATAGCTGTTTGTATGAATCTTATACCTTTACACATAGTCCTAATATGCAAATGAGTACATACATTACCACTGTATTCTGAATTCTCAGACGTATTTTGTTTTGCTGTAGGAGACTGAGTTTAAAAGCTTATTTCACACGTAATAACTATATATATTGAATTAGATGAGAATGGCATCTTGTATCACGACTAATGTATAGCCACTATTTATGCTTGATTAATGATAAAAGAAATATCGTAATTTATGGTTTTAAAATTAAACCCTCTAGGCTAGTAGCTACTAGGATTTTGTCGAGTATATTGTATTACTCAGACGAGGAGGGCCTGACTTTTGATAATCCCGAAATATGCCAGAGAATACTATAGCTCAAAATGGTCCTCTAAATCAACTCTTACCAAATTCGTTTCATCTCTCTTGATGTGAATAAAACAATCAAAGGCCTTCCAACTTATAAATTTGACTTGATATATGATTTTCTAATTTAAGGAATAATTATTAATGAACCTTAATGATACTTGTTAAGTACTTTTCCTATTCAATTTTATGCTTGTAATTTAATATGGCCTTTTCTTAGTATTTTAATTATATAACATTAACTCCAACAATAACAGCTTCACACACCTCTTTGGGTCGCGGCCCCTGATTTGAAAAACGCCGTACTAGGTCTAAGAATATAATAACATGCTCGTGCTCTTGTACCGGCAAATTCCTGTGAACAAGATCTGCGGGAACACAAGAAGCGAGTCACATGAAGAAAGCGTATTTGTTTTCAGATAAATCTGAATTAGAAACTTAACAAATTATATGTTACGATTCGGAATAATTCACTTACTAGAAACTTGCAGGCAAAACATTTCTCGGTCCTGATTTTAATATTTAAACTCCAATATAGGTTATGATGTTGCATTACAAATTTATATCTATAAGAAATTATAAAAAAGTACCAAGTTCTTACTGAGGCTAAACACAATAAAGTCTTTTCGGGCGGTCAAATGCATCAAATATTGAATAAACGTTCCGTCTGTCTGTATCGTTTACTTTCAATAGCATTATTAATTTCGTATATTAAATACCACGTAAAACGATATTATGCTTGGGCATTATCCACTGACTGATGTGTAAAAACTTCAAAAGTTTCATCAATACAAAATTCAGAATTAAAAATAAAAAAGTTCTACAGTCCATTAATTTTCATCATTGTTTCCACTGATAAAGAATAGTTTTATCTGACGGGACCCAACGAGCTAATACCTTCTTATCTGAATTATCCGAAACTTATTGGATTTTAGAATTAGTAACATTATACTTGCGTAATTTTTACTATTTTTTAAAAAAAGTATTTAACGCCCAATCAAAACGTTGTAATAACACGAATACACCAATACCAAAGGCTTTGGAATTTAGTCATATATATATATATGTATATATATATATATATACAACATATCTGTTTAGAATTAGTGACTAGCTTGTTTTTAAAAAAATAAACAACTAGCGTTGGGTTCATAAATACTTATTTATGTTACTTCCTTGCGAAGTTAATGTTGGGAGGCTCCACGTATCCAGAAACAAGTGGATTGGTGATTTACCCCTCGAGCAGATAACAGTTCGCCACTCTTTATGTGCCACTGTATCATACAGCTTACCCTGGAACTGAACCAACGATTCAGCCATCTGAAGCTGGGCCATAACCGCTTGAACTATGGCGTATTTCGCAGTACTTACGTACGCAGTTTCTAGACTCTGGGATGAGCCACGTTGTTGCAAATTCCATCGAACATAGTGTAATGTTATGTTCAAATTAAGAAACTTCCAAATACGAGTTAACGTGTTATAGTACGGATAATAGCCGAGGGGTAGAATTACTTGGTCATATTTCAAACTTGAAAACACAACCAAAGAACCACTAACCAAGATTATAATTCTGAGTTTGTAACACAAGTCGTAATGCCATACTGCAGACCAGAGTAAATTCTTAAACTTTTACGGCCAGATCCCCATCCAATTTAATTAAAATTTAATAAGAATAAAAATCCCATACTCCAAAATCAACATGCAATGGCTATCAGTCTATTCGTTATAGGAAGGAGGAAAACTTTGAATTATTAATTAAATCTTTGTTGAATAGTTTATAAACCCGCCACAAAATTAAATATTACGGAAGCCGCTATGGCTAGAAGCTTTTTAGACGAGTTCTATCATATCGTATGTTCCTTAGTAGAGGGACCGCAACCCGAGTTCAAACACGATATTCGGTATGGGCAGAGGAGTATTATTATCAAGAGAGCTATTAAAATATTCTGTAATCCTAACAGTCACTCTTTGTGCATTTCCAACATATTAAAAGTTCCTTTGTAAATTCCCAAATTATTTCTTGTAAGGTATGATGAAATATGCAATTTCCCATATGAAATTTTCCTACCTATTCTAAACGTGTTATTGTCGGCTTTTGTTTGAATATATTGTACGTATATTCCTTTATTCAGATTCATCAGCAAGAGCTTAATATCTTTGAGAAACCAAAATCTGTATTTTAATGTGAGGGAAATATAAACATTCAGCTGCTTTTCTATAGCTTAAGAATATTCAAATATTTCTATTATATATTAGACCACGATCCGTAACGTTACAGGCTACATCCCGTAGTCGAACACAGAGGACTGTACACTTAATAACTATTTTACTACGTGTGAGATGGAAAGACAACTATGGCTTCTGCAATACGTAGCTATATTCAGGATTTTACTGTTTCCAAAAAACAGATATTTTCAATATTATTAAAAACTGGAATTAGTATTACAGAGTGATGGCGATGACTAAAAGAATATTCAACCATTAACAGACCTATATAATTCTAATATCAAAATCTGACACCGTAGCCGTTTAACTCTATCCAGGCTAATAACAACAGCAATTATTTTAATAGTTTTAAGAGAATTGTCCATCCATAAAAACGGATGCATTAATTCATGAGTTATTAAAAAGGAACAGCCATATTAGTACACACTCCCCCCAAGTCCTTAGTAGTGCCAAATGTTTCGTTCCAAAAAATAAAACAAAATACATGATTAATAGAACAAAGATATCCTGATGGCATTTCCCACTAAAACATATTTCATTAAGTTTGACCATCAAATAGGCCCTTCAATTAGATTCTAAATATTTCACGTATCGTGTTTAAAGCATGAAAAATTGTTACAGACAATAGTTACGCTAATTAAAGTGCTGAATAAGATGATATATTCTACTCTAAAGTCAACATAATCTTTAGAAGTCTTCAGGTATTTCCATACCAAAGATCAGTAATCAGATTGCTAAAATATTTATATCATAGATTGTATCAAAGTTGTCTTTGTACCAGAAAGGGAATTTCATATAAATCACTCTCAAATATTAACCGTGCTACAAGCAATATCTTGTTTAATAAATTTAATGCCTTGGGAATAACAGGTAGAACATTATAACTGGAATGTTGGAGTACTTGAAGAGAATAGTAATATATTAATAGAATGGACTCCATGTAGAATTCTATAAAAAGGACGACAAAAATACGGACAGAGCTGTGTAGTTCTCTCCTGTGCAATGCCACAGAAACCGGGGGAGTTAAATTTTAATATCATTTTGAATCTAATCGTAATATTTCACTTTATTTCTCTACGATTACAAGGTGAATCAGCTGGAAACATAGCTCAAATCATGTAACATCCTGGTGAAGGTTTCGTTCCAAAGTGACACGTTTTGTTTATGTCTTAATAAATGAAAAGGGCAAAAATGTGTCTTGATAACTGAACTGAATCACGCATGTCACCAGGAAATTTGTATAATTCAAATGTAACTCAGAAAGGAGCCGGTGTACAGCATTATATTGATATAAATGGAGAAAGCTAGAACGAAAGAAGGTACGAAATTGCGGGATTGGTTTATTCTTGGTTTGTATAATGCTGTATTATCATCTTATGAATATAAGGGCCCCGAAAGCGATGGTCATGGTGTATATGAAGGCCCAGTCCCTGTATTGGATTGTAAAGCCTCAGTAAAACCAGGGAATCCAATGTGAACCAGATTCGAATCGTGTACCTCCATGTTAAACGTTAATTAAGTTTAAAATGAAGAGGTATATGGATAGGCGATCATGAATTTTGAAGAGGTAGGTTCATTGATGGAGGTTGATTTCAATGTAAACACAGCCTACCATACCTATAATCGTCTATACGAAACAGAATAAAACCACGAAAGACATCATTCACCTTATCCATCTATCACGTAATTCGTCTGAGATTATAACCGTCTGTCCATGTAGTAGACGTCTTAAGTTAGAGGACAACATTCTCGGTGGAAAAGCGAGGGAGGTAATGAAGAAATATAAATGAGAAAAGACAATTAAACTGCTAAGGAAAGGAAAGAAAATAATATCGATACGAATTTTCAGTTAGTCGGGCAGCTGAACAAGTGCAGAGAAAAAATAAAGGCAGCTATGAAACACACGCACTTGTCTACGTGGGGGGAAGAGGCCACGAAGTTTTGTGAATACGCTCAAGTGCTTCGGACATTCGTCAATTTAATAAATAACAAAGCAAATTGAAGGACGGACGTCTATAATAGCCATCGGGTTCGAGACTTAAGGGCGTTCTTGAGAAAAGTCCGAGTTAGACCTCTTAAAGAACATAGGGGAGCTTCCATTCATATTGGGAACGAAAATAACGAATAAGCAGTCAGAAAGGGAGAGTTCATTTTGAGGAACGCATGAGTGGCGTAAGTGCTGGCATTTTAATAGAGTGGGCGTTTATGGGGATGTAATTGATATAACTATCTTTAGACTACCTTCACCATTACTTACTCGTTCCATGAGTAGGGCAATGTATGGACGTCTTATCCTAAAATGCGTCAATCCGATTAAATGAGTTAACTTAGCGACTAACTAGCTTGACGCAGAAGGTTCTTGAATCAGAGTCACAAACTGCTTAAAATATTAATAATGCCAATTAAAAACAGTCTCAGCTTAAAAAGTTAAAGTGTCGATACATATGGGAAGGTTCTCATGAATAAGAGTGAATGGTGGTTAGATAAAGATTTGGAAGGGAGAAGTAGTTTCCTATTTAAATTATCTACTTCGGAATTTGTCAGAGAAAACGAAGCGAAACCAAGAAACATACCGTAAGAATGGCGGTGACCAGACAAAGACTTGCAAAAAAACATCTACCGTGTATAACTGAGAGCCTCGCCGCTACGCAAAACCGTTTGGTGCCTCAAAATGTTAAAACTCGTGGAAATAACTTGAAGTGGTCAAGAGATCGCACCTTCGCAGCTCTATTATCATCATTATTATCAGGCCTTTACACCTAAAGACACTTTTGGTCCCCAACTGTGGTTTCCTAGGCAATGGAATTACACAACCACATCTCTGGTTTAACAAAGGAACAATTCCTTCAAGTTTCTCAAGTGCCCGGAACGTTTTAGTGCGTTGAAATACAAGTTAAAATTTGAAACTTACTTACTAGTTTTATAAAGTGCAATTCACTAACTTCTTGTCCGCACTGGTCACGAATGAGTTAAACTATGTCAATGCAGTTCAAGGGAAAGAAATTTTCTACTGAATTACTGACAAACGCACGGAAAACAAGAGATATTGATTTTTTACTGAACTGTGTTAATGTGTGCTTTAAACTCGAACCTACACCAAATTTTTTCTGTTGTGGCAGCAAAGTCTCCAGTTCTATTGCTTACTATAATTTATTAAAGCTTCGCAATTGATAATTTTTTCAACTATGAGAAAAGTACTAAAAAAAAGGAAAATGGGCTCGTCGTTATCAGAATACCTTTCATGACAAAAGCACTTTCCTGCTATTATAAGCGCTCAATATGTATTGTTGTTAGGTTTACTTTTAATGTGGTTTTAATGGAAACTACACATAGCAAATGTCACTCAGAAATAAGTAGGCTGGTAACACCTCAGATTACAGTACGGTGTCTGCATAGAGTAAGACATAATTTTCACAATTTAGAGCAATATATCACATTTTTCCTTCTTATTCGCTGATTGCTGTTAATCTTTGAAAGCAATCAGACTCCATTCTCCGGCAGAAAAATGACAGCCTACGAAAAACGTTTCATGTTTTATTTTGCTGGGCAAAATACTGATGGCCTTACTCAGGGATGGGAAAATCCACTATTTGCCCGGTAATTGTTGTAGTAAAATAGGCCCTACTTATTTGTGTGATTACTTATATCAAATACAATTCCATTCTCTTGTGACGTCATGCACCAGGACCGACCAATTCTCTAGTAACAGAAATAATAACGTTTTTTCCGTTGCTTTTCCTTGTCTCATCTTTGTATCTTTTTTCTCCTTTAATCTTTCTTTATAAACGTCACGACTGACTGCTTAGCACTCCGACTGTGTATTCAAGAGTTTCCGGGTTCATATATTAAGCCGGAGGTCGAATATCATTTCTAAGATTTGTCGTAGTTGTCTTCAGTCTTTCTCCATTTAAATTCTGGATTTGCACCTTGAATTTGACATTCAAGCGCTTCTTCACACATCCTTCTCAAGGCAGTTGAAATAGCGTCGTTAAATAACCCATCTCTCCCCTCCTTTCTTTAATTTTTAAATTTTATTATTTTCTCGTTTATTTATTCATTTCGGATTTTTTAACTTTTTCTATCTATTATTTTTTTCTTTCACTGGAACCTACACCTTTTTAAAATAAAATTATTTAATTGAATTAATTTAATTGATTCACATACTATGGTACAAAAGATATCCAGTAATGATGCACAAATTTTCTGTCATATTAACCTTACCGATATCTAAGACTTTCGAAGACGTTGTCCACCCCTTGTCACGACGGAGTTACATAGAGCGTAACATATTAAACGCGAAGCCTTATATCGATTGTGGAATGCGGTAGGTAGTATTTTCTCTCTATTATCGGTTCTAAATATCTTTCAAAACGTGGCAGCTACAAATTATTCTCCTTTATAGGCACTATGTAATAATCTCATATATCACGTACCAATCCCGGTAAAGGAAGCTGAAAAAACAGGAAATTTATTTTTTTATCGTGGGATCCTACACAAAAATTGACGAAATGTTCAAGAAGAAAGTGGAAGTGTAAAGGCAAAACATAGTGAAATTTTAAATTGTACATCCTCAGTATTTCTCCACATACGCATATCGAAGCTCAAAGTTACGTAAAACTTTTATGTTACTTTTCAAATTCTTTTTCCCCATTGACGTTTTTCAACGAATGATGGACGCTTACCTGTCCGAATGATTCATTTTTACTGGAAATTCTGAAAAGTGACTGTATGATTGTCAAATTAAATTACTTATCAGACAACAGAAACAACGTACGTATATGGACGTAATCGTTTTGAAATAATTTATTTTAGGTAAGTAATCTTAGAAGGGACAGTACAACATGTGCCAGTGGATTAAAGAGGTTACGAAGGAAAATATGTATATTTGCTATTTCTGAGAGTTATTTGGATTGCTTGGTCCCTATAAAATACAATAATTCTACTGTTTGACGCTACATAAAACATACAGTGTAAAAGCGTCGTTAAATAAATATGAAATCTATCTGCCTTGTAAAATATCTCAACATTCTTGTTCGAAGCAAGGAGTGTCTGAGTAGGGTTCAGGTTATATGCTTCTGTACCCATACGAGACTGATGGCAATGCGAAAGACTGCCACTTCTTTCGGGAGCAATGGATTGACTACGGCTAATCACAGCCATAGGCCACATGTCCTGAATGAGATTTATTGTGGTCTGCTTCAGTCCTCCAGGCAATACAAGGATAATACCTTAAATTAGGCCACGACTGCTTTCTTCTAAATCCTTTCGAATTCACTATTCATTAAACTCCCTATTATTCGACGCCACGTAGTCCGAGCTAGTGACAGCGTCATTAAATAAAGCATAAATAAATAAGAAATATTGGCCAGAACTATATTTTTGCACGACCACATATTTACGTCAAAACATAAAAGCTGTAATTACTGTATAGTAAAAGAATGTTGGGTAATGCTACAGCTATTCGTCAGCACCAAGGAAGTCGCTTTATATACTCGCATTTTCTGAATTTACCTGGGTCGATCAGAGTAGTGGAAAATTTCTGTGACAAGTCTCACAAAATTTCGACTGAAATATCCATTACAACAGCGTCATTTTTACGGCAACAAACACAAACATATTATTTAATAAGTTCTAAAATATGACAGAAAATATAACATGGTAGACGTATGTATTATAAGGTATTACAAATTCGCTCAATGACAAAAATGTGCCATAAATGAGGTTACTGCACCAGAGTAACAATCACGAAATAGTACACTTTAAGATAAATGTACTGTCGTAAAGTTCAAAAGTTCAAGTCGTTAGAAAAATAGCTGATATTTCGTTGTCATGAGTGGATATTTATTAATCAATGATACCAATTAAAAAATAATTTCACCTCAATATTTTGACTTCCGTTTCCTATATGACTTTCTAAATTAATCTTCCTGCAAAAAATTGGGGTCCTCAGTGGCCGCGCGGTCTGAGGCGTGGGCCTTGTGCCGCTTGGTCGCTTGGGCCGTGGGTTCGAATCCCACTCAAGCCATGCATGTTTGTCCGCGTTTTTCTGTGTTGTGCTGTCCTGTGTACAGATAGAGGCCTTGCGACGGGCCGATCCCTCGTCCAAGGAGTCTTACCGAATGTCCATAGATCAAAGCCAACGTAAAGGTGGGACCCGCAGTGCTCAGGCACTTGAAGAACGGGTCGTTCCCAGTATCCCAGCAAAAAATGGTTGCTCACCTTGTTATTCTGAAACACTTCTACGTCTGTGAATTGGGCTTCACTGCGACAAATAACATGACAGGAACCACTGAATGGCTGTGCTTTTATTCCGATTACGTTATCGATTTAAATACTGTTTATGGTAATATAATTAAAAACGGTTATTCTGTTCCATAAAGGAGGAAAAGAACCGTCTCTGTTTATAAATTACGTGACGTATTTACATTTTATGAAAAAGAACTGAAGCTATGTTAAAAAGCTAAACATAAGTTTTGAATCGCTGACATACTGATAATTCTTGTCATTTTACAGACAATAAATTCTTGTTTATTTCTTGTTACTAACTTGTCAACATTCTCAATAAACGACAATATATCTACTTGACGAAGTAATTAACGCTGACAGTAATGATCATCCACACAAAACAAATTCAACCCACGCGATCTACAAAAATCTTAACTGATAAACAAAACTGAAGGCACAAAATACGAAGGCGGTTTGGCATCAACCCAGAAGAACGCAAAAAATAATCCACTCATCCTTGAACATGTCATTACAAAAAGGTGAGTGGTACTTCACGCTCCGTTTATCTTTATCATCTGGTGAAGACACCGCAAATAATATCTTCTAACCAACTTCATAAAGCAGTGTCCTTAAAACTGATAGTCGCTCAGTCAGTCAATAAATTCCCCATATTTAACGGAAAGATAATTATGTAATATACCGTAACAAAATATATTTAATTCACTAAATAGAAACCAGAATCCCATGAACCAATACAAATATTTGTTAATTTCTCTAGTCCGTCTTGTAAAATGTTACAGTATTTATACAAAATAAAGGCAAATTTGAAGTCCTCCATTTGCTTTGGTATTAAAGATCTTTAAAATTCCGACTTACGTCATACCAGCACAGCGTTGTGACAAACTGCTTCGCTCGCAACACGAAGTCCTCAATTGATTTCCAGCGACCTGTTTTCTTCCACTTCGGGAAGACACGACTAATTGGTAATTAGGGTATCGATCCTTTTAAATTTACTCAGAAAATATAATTCCTCTTAAACTGAATGTAGTAAAGTACTTTCAGAAGTTAAATCTATAGGTGCAGAGAAAATAACAGCAAATATTCAAAATGAAGAAAATTTAAGACAAATTCAAGAATCAGGCGATAACGAACACAATCTTTACACGTCGATCAGAACATAAAACTTTCCTTTGAGTAATTACAAAATTGTATTAGAAAGACATAGCTTAGAAGTTCTTCCACGTCCCCACATAACGGACAAAGTGATAGGACTAGCCTACTGCACTAACATGTTTCTCAACCAGTGGAACAACATGAAGACGCCAAATCGTAAGCCTATAAGCTACAGATACCGTTCAAATATCTAACTAAACTGAGAGTAATACCTTCACATTATTGTAATTGTTCTAATACTCGGCTCCCATAACCATTTCCTTGGTTATATGCTTAGACCTAATTACGTATCTGGCCTACACGAGATAAAATTATACACTTATCTCTTAACCATACATATAACAGAACAGAAAATAATGTAATAGCAGTCAATAACAACCACTTGAACATAGCGCCATAACAAATTCGATAATGTAATTAAGTCTCGCCACTTCTTACAAGCTACATAAAAATAAAAAGGAAAAATGGGTACTCAAAAGTAGTTATTATTGTCCCCCTAGGCAAATAGATTACTTAGGTATGTTTCCCCCCTTCATAACTTTAAGTTTCTGTGACCAATTTCTTGCAATTATAATATATACAGAATTTTATCCAAAGTATTATTATGCTGATCTGTGGGTGGAAAAAAATAATGGCACCTCGGGATAGGTTTCAATGAAAATCACATGGTCTCGAAGACAGGGCCCCTTTTGAGAACAAATGAAATACGAGGTGCGCGTGCATTGTAATACATATTGTTCTCTCCGTTTCTACTAAGAGACGTGTGGACCAATCAGGCTCCATATAAATCACATAAGTCACTAATCATTGTTCATGATACCCACCTTTCGTCTACGTGATGAACTTTATAGTCTGGCTCAAAATGTGCGCTTCAACACTGCTAGTCCCTTGACTCAAACCAGCAAACGGTATACACCAACCTTCCTGCAATTTTCCAGTCTACCGTCCAAAAACGTAATGATTAAAACTCACAAAATCATCATTTTATCTACTGTATTATACGGGTCTGAAACGTAGCCTCGCGCCTTGAACAAGAAAAGAGAATTTAGGGTGTTTGAGAACAATGTGCTTCGATTGTCCAGGATCCTAAACTACTTCTATCCCGTAAACACATCGGAACACATTTCTCTCATGTTAGCCAACAGCTCCTCCGCAGTTAAAATAAAAGATAAGATAATGTACAAAAATATTATTTAGATAAAAATCATTCACTGTCGTCTGAAGGAACTTTGTGCAAATTAATTTTACACTACAGGAAATTAGTAAAGTAACAAAAAAATAGATTATATTTCAAATTATTTACTCGTGATTCATACAAACGAAGTAAATGGAAAATATAATTTTAACTGCTAACGTTCATTCGACATAAAATTTGATAGTGGGCGTACTATCTGCGTACTAAATTTCACGTGTCTATTTTCAGTTAATCATTTAACGATATCAAACCAAAAAATAGATACTTTTGTGCGACCGCCAAATTATTATTTTATTATCTAAAAATAATTGCGCTACTTTAACAACAGAATCGTCTCTTTCCCGCATTAGTGTCACATCCATCTCAAAATTTGCACGATCATGTTCGTATTGTGGATTGTAGGAAAATAAAATGTTAAAATTAGGGTTACCTCTTATAGCATGATTTTTAACAGTGCCGAGTTTCATAGAGTTCCGTCAATTGATTCAGAAATCATTAAGTAAGGTGGACACATACGGACGAATATAATGAAAGTTTTCTTGTAACATAGAGAAATAGGGTCAAAGAGTGTACAGTACATAAAAAATACGAGGCATGATTTGCATTCGTAAGGAGACAGGTAACACGTTGCTAAGCGACCACACATGGCTAAATGTGCGGTAGGTGGATAATTAATTTGTTCTTCGACGTAACTCTCCCGTGTTATTAAACGAATTGTTATCTCAGATGGTGATCAAACATGACAGGTTAATAGGTTGACCTCTTGTTACGCGTTGGACTATAGAACGCCTATGAAAACCGTTCATAAATATTTATTTCCTGAAATTTTGATTATTTAGGCTCAGATCTTCACGTGTTTTCATTTTTCATAGCACACTTACAGTGAGTGAGCATCTTCCACATGCGATTCTAATTATGTTGGTCGTCTGTAGGTGGCCGTCTCTGATATGACCCAACGCATGTTTTAACTTCTGCTGCATAATTTGCAGCGATATAACATTCAAACCAAGCAATTACTCTTTCTCTTTTGAAGATAAATAGCATCTCTTTATTCTTACACTTTATAAACAAAAACCTGCGTCCAAATAAATTAAGCACACATGTTGTCTTTAAAACTCGATACAACAGTAATTTTTAGTCCAAATGTCCTGGAAGCTATGACATTCTGTCGCTTTCGGTTTCTTTAACATTGACATATTTCGTGTATATATTGTTAAAAAAATCACTTACTTCATTTGAGAAGGCTCACTGCTTTAAACTAATGCACTAAAAGGATGTCAACATTTTATGAAACTGAAACATTTTAGATATTATTAATAATGACGAAAAAGAAATATAGAAATAAATATCAATTGGCTATGCAAAGCAGTTTATTTCCGAACACATGGAGTTTGTGCTGTTCCCTTAGAATAAGAATTAATGTTTCACACGGATATAAAAAAAATGTCAAAATGCTTGTTCTGTGTATCCTCATGAAACCTTGTAAAATGAAAATGCAATACTGGATGAATGAACTTTTATAGAACGTTATATTCCAGGAAAACTTACTACCATTCAGTTCAGTTCTTCCATTCTCCGATCTCAATTCTTTACTAAGATGCAGAAATCTGTAAAAATATCCGTGGGTTTTATCTGTGTGTAGTTCGTGCCAATAAAGAACGACGTGGGTCGAGGTTGTGTAACAGCAAATAGATTATAAAACTGTCCGGAACTAGATAACACCTAATCCGAGATAATGGAAAGAAATACAAAATAAGGAGCATTTTAATAAATACTGTTTACTAGATTTTAGGGCTAATTAACCATGTACAGGAGAAAATTCAGAACGCAAAATGCAATTACACATACATAATAAGTTTCCATCGGAAGCGCGTATGAGAATAGTTCGGATACTCAGGCCACATGGAAGGATAATTTTAAATAACTAGGGCGTGGAGATGTCGACTAGATTCAGCTGGCTCAGGTCAGAAGCCAAAGATGGATTCCGTGAACAGAGTAATGAATCTTCTGGTTGAATTAACTTACACATGTACGTTCCAATACATACTTAATGTCACAATATTACTGTCGTGTTTAAGCAAGAAGGGCAGCGAAAATGTTTTGTTACGCCACGCCGAGAGACGCAGGATTACTTTGTGATAAGATTGGAGGGTGACACAGGCGTAGCAAACATTGGATTGATGATAAATGCATACAACAATTTTTGTCGAAGGACGGGAAGAAAGAGACATAGACGCAGGTATGAGGTAACGCTAGTTTAGGCTTTAAACTAATAGAATGTGTAAAGATGGGTTAAGACTCATCTGGGTCAGAATGTAGCGGCTGTCTGGCGAACTATAGTGAGCACATTAATACATCTTTGGCTACCATAGCGAGTTGACAATTCCTTATCAAATAAGCGACTATTAGATTACGAAGAACAAATCTGCTCTTCGAGGTTACGCTAAGCTATAAACAGTAAAGAAATCTTATCAAATATAAATCTTTAACCGTTCATTATAAACAATTCACTTACATACTAGATTCGTTATTTTATGTTTAAGTCCACATTCTCGTATGAAAGAAGATGACCAAATAATTAAACTAATCGAATTAAGCTTTTCCAAAAAGGTTTACAGTTTTGTAATTAAATAATTACACAAAATAAATAAGCTTGTAGGACACCCAATCGCTCACGACTTTCTAATCGCCCTATAATGTGCCCGTTCCGCTCACGAACGTAATAGGTCCCATTATAAGCAATATTTCTCGTCTGCATGTTCGTAGCTTATGTAGCTGGTTTTTATTTGAAGCATAAATGGTGTATGGGACAATAGGCAATTTCAGAATTTCTGGTGATTCTACCTCACGTTCATTCCTGATTAGGAAATAGATAACGGGAGGGGGGCTTTTACACCACTATTAAAAAAAATTATATTGTTCGAGCACTAACAGACATTTAATATATTATTAGGAGTATATGTTTTGGTTATTTTCTGTTCTAATAATTTTCTAATGTCTCGTCAGTCCAATTTAACGCGTCGTATGCACAACAAACTAACTGATGCATTACCTAATTGATAAACGAACTCTATGAAGCAGATGTCTTCTTCAGCAACTGACAGTTGCTCACCTAGTAATGAAATTCCTCTCCTTTTATTTAACCAGTGGTCCATAGTGGCCGCGCGGTCTGAGGCGTGGGCCTTGTGCCGCATGGTCACTGGGACCTTGGGTTCGAATCCCACTCAAGCCACGGATGTTTGTCCAAGGAGTCCTACCGAATGTCCATAGATCAAGCCAACGAAAAGTTGGGACCGGCAGTGCTCAGGCACTTGAAGAACGGGTCGTTCCCAGTATCCCATTATACCAGTTATTTAACCAAAAGGTTCGTTGTCGTGTTTAAAAGAACCTGCCATCAGTCGCTGTTCTGAGCTAGATGAAACCAAACAACTCCGCCAACGCCCTACTTCCCTGACTCCGAGTAAACTGGCCCTTGAACAATTGTAACTATGTGAAGGACGTGGAAATACTTGTACCATGTAGGTACGCCTACGATATAACATAAAAATTTATTAAATACTCAGAATACGAGCATAAAGATTCAATTAGGCCCTTTAGTAAAGTTAACTTTGCAATTAATTAAAAATATAAAGTGTGCATGACAGGACATCAGATGGAAAGCAGCAGGATTCGAATCTGCGATTACTGTCAGGAAGGCCCAATACGTACGCGTCTTACACCCACTGCCCAGGTTGACTGTTAGCCGCTCGCATATCAAACCCATTAAACAACCGTAGTGCTATAGACGACAAAGTCTGTGGCAAGGCACCAAATTCTTGCAATGCAGTGGTCTCAATAAGTCGCATGTCGTGGAATGAGCCATTCGTAGTCGTCACGTGTCACCTTGGATTCGCTGCTCGCTTTCCATCCACTCACTTCCAACACACGTTGCAGCCCCAAATCTGTCCTGATGCACAGCACAGATTGAACAAGCGTGCAGCAAAGTCATTGTAACTTGTTTACCTCAAGGTCTATGACTCCCTTTTGTACTTCGTCTCCAACTACACTGACTGTAATGTGTGGGAATAAAACACGTCGCGAAAATTACGTTTCCTTATAAATTTCTAAAAGTGTTTAACGATGGCTGTAATGGGTTTGGATTATGTGGAATAAATCGGTGGAAATCTACTTTAAAGAAGTCTCCTGCAACAGCATTCGATCTCCAAAACCACATTTTACTGGCCAGGATTACACGTTTTTGCATGCCTAGCGTTGTTCGCCATTGTCCTATCAGTAGGCTAAATGGAAAGACCTACAACCGTAGATTGGGCGTTTCGAGCCATTCGTAAAATGCCTACGAGTTTTACACTACTTGAAACTGTCAATATTAAGGTGTTCATTCAAACCCTACAAAAACAAATTTTCATCTACTTAAAAACATAATATAAAACTTACAAGCACATGCAGTTTTTTTATAGTTACTGCTAATGAACACATAAAAAAACCAATGTAAAAGTTTCGTCATCTTAAAATGGAACCTAAAAACATAATTTATAAAGAAATTAATTAAAGATAGCATTTGAAAAGTTACAAATATAAGAATTCATGAGTAATAAAACTTACATTAATGCCACTTGAAAGGTTAGGTTTCCAAAGCTTGTTGACACTATCCACATGCCAGGTGGCCACGATTACTACTGACTAGTCGGAAGTTCTCACGGCGATGCGCTGGCACTACGCAATCCAAAACAACCGTTTATTCTTATCTACTTGTTTGCTTAGTTCAAAATGAGTTTTAAAAATGTGTATATTAGAGTTCAGATTTCGACTACGACCTATTTACTAAATTATATGGGTTCGAGAATAGCATATACTTGGTAAAGAAGTACCGATATGGTATTATTGTTTATAACAGCAATCTTGATGCTACGAATCATTTAATTATTTTTCTGTCCCTAAAACGGCAAACACTTAAATACACGGAATCTAGATCAACATTTTCTATTGTCTTACTGGTTTAAATGTTAGTCTAACACACTAATGGAAGTGTCTGAAACTGAGAACAGAGTGCAGGCTTCTTTCGGCGGTCCACAAATAATTGAATTTTACGCGGCCCTTTTAATTTATCAGGGAAATTTCATAAGAACAAACTTCTTGTTTTTGATTATCTTAGTATTTTTATGATACCTACAGTTAGATTACTGAGCGCTCGTTCAGGAAACAAGAAATATATACGTAATTTTGAGAGGATATATCTTTGTAAATGAAACTTAGAAAACCAAGACAGAGATGATAAAATTGACCTTGCAGAAGAGAATTATCTCTAACATTTGTGCTGTACTATACTGGAGAACGGAAGGCGTGGAGGTAAATAACGCTGCATTTATTTCGTCGATTTAAATGGAAATTGGTGGTCAGTTGGTGGACTGAATTAAATTTTATCAGGATCAAAAGTAATGGAAAGACTTATAAAGCATGGACCACAGACAGAACTATATACCACTCTTGCTGTACTGCTGAAATGAGGCAAGCGTAGCGAGGGCACCCTAGTCAGAGATGGCGATCGGTCTCATTATCGCTGCTGTGGTGGTACAGCACCCAGCCCACTCGATAGCTCTATACCTGGGGCTAGAAGCGGCCACACTGGATACACCCTCACAAACTTGTTGTGACGCTGTATCAACTCCATTGGTTATATGGAGTCTATTGGCTGATGAGGGGTGCAAACTTAAAAATCAAGAGGGCACAGGTAAGAGTCCTTCTTCTACATCTGACAGTACCTCAGATAGTCTAGAAATTCTACAAATTTTACTTTGTTTTCGGCAACTCGTTCATTCATAATTAAATATCTGTTTCTTGCAGCGCACTGAATTACTGTGTCACTGTTATTTAAAGTGTTCTGGAGTTGTTTGCATTGTTATAAAGCTTATTAGAGACGCATTTAAAATATTAGTGTAATGAGCATTAGGTAAGTGTATATTAAAGATGTGTGATATGAGAAATAAACAATATAATTGTAATTTTTACACACCTGAAGATGGTTCATATAAGAACCGAAACATGTAATGAGAAAGTGATGTTCCAAATGTAAATCGAATGTTTCGATAAGGAGCATCACATGGTATTTTAACTATCTTAATTTTAAATTTTAAATTGTGATTAGACGGACAAAATTAATTAAATATAATTAATTAATTAAATTCTTAAATATAGTTTATTTTAAGAGAGATCCTGGAGAAAGCTAATGCTTTACCTTCTTCTATAGGCGTATGAAGCTGAAATTATCATAGTAACAATATGGGTAAAAACTGGCATTGACATTAATATTTAATTCTTTCTTCATCTAGGGACATTGATTCTGGATCAAAGCTTAAAAGTTGAAAGGGCATTGAATGCAAAAGTAAATGACCACTCAGAAATACAGACGGACCATCAGACAGACAGGCGAGGTAGATAAAACGAATATACACAATAGGTGAAGCAATCTTCGAGTTGGAAAATCGTGATGGCAGGTGTAGCACGAGATCGGTCGAGATCGACGAGAAAGATGCCGACCATGGGTGCCAGTGGTTCAGCTACCTGTACCAGGCCGTACCAGTCCTGGGGAGCATTTGGGGGCTGGAACCTGGCACCCACAGGTGTTAAATCTCTAACCAGATATGTGCTCTGCTCTCAACACGTGTGCTCAAGAAGGCGGTGGAGACAAGGTAAAACAAATTGTTAAAATGCACCAACCTTATGATACCTTTCTAAGATTCATTTGCTTTGACAGGCAGAACCACAAAGCAAGCATTTAATTTTTAAGCGGTTTCTTCTTTCTTAGGCGCTTTCACAACACGTAATTTAGTTACTTGCCCGTATGTTGCATTTCACGAACCGAAAGTCGATCAAAGAATCTCATTACAATTTTATATAAGGGAGTTTAATTAAAACCTTTTGATATTTTTGAATTTCCGTTAAAATCGGACGACAGCAGACACTTTACAACGTATTTTAAAACAAATAACAATTAGACTAGGCAGGTTGGTATGCCAAGAGATAGAAACAGTTTGTAGCTTGAAATTCCCGCCCTCTGCTGCTGCATCATTTCTTCACTCTCTTGTAATCAAGTATATACTATGTACTGAAGTATGACGGGTCCTTTCTCTTGTTGCAGCAACCAAGTCTCTGTGGGACTTATTAACAGTCTGTCGCCCCCTAAACCGTCTCCGTCTTGTTAGAAGAACTCTGTGATGGTCATGGAATATCAAGAGCTGCTGAACTCAGATACCAACTTACAGCAATATATTTCTCGCCTCTTACTAAATGACATGCTCCTTTACGTATTATTTAATAATCATTGTTCATCGTTTTTTGTTTTGTACGTATCCTATTTTACGTGAAGTTAGATGCTTTATGTTGATGACCGGCCTAGTTATTTATAAAAGCTAGCTTTGTATGCCATACTCTACACACGCGCACCATGTGATTTTTTTAAAAACGATAAATGCTGCATGAGGGCGAGGGTGTCATCAAGGTAAATATGGTTTATGCTATGTTCCCAACCCACCGGACTATCCAAGAAGGTTAATAAACCACAGTATTCTCACTTAAACAGAGCAAAATTTAACTGAAAACGCTTCGAAGTGACCGATAAGCTAAGAATGCAAATGTCTTGCGTACGCAGGTTGTAACTAGCAGGGTTCATAACAACCGGTCTGTTACGTGGGCGTCATATTCGTCCCATCGTGATAAAATGTAGTGTCTCTTACAGTGTCAATGTACCAGTATTGCTGTCACTCAGGTTGCGTACGTGATAGTGCATATGTTACTAAAATGATGCAATGTTGCTTTCACTTAGTAGAACACAGGATATTAAAAATGTCTAATATACCATATATTCTACTAAATTACTCTCACCCTATCTCATTCTTGCAATAAAACTATGTTGTCTACAGTAAGGACACGCAAGTTTCTCACTGCAGAAACATGGGTTCAATTCCGGTGATTTCAGGTGATATTCGTGATGGACGAAGGGTCAATAAAGATTTCTTTCTCCGGGTTATGATCATTCCACCCCTGCTCCATACTCATGTATCACCGCCCCATGAGGTGTGCTATGGCCCAAACCAAGCAGCACCCTATCATACCCCTGGTTTTAAGTTAGGGGCTTCGTATCTGACACAGTACTTGATTTCTGTCAAATTAAAGGTAATTGGTAGATTGTAGCATAACTTGAATCAGTATGGCGTTTTGTGAACATAATTAAATTTTTAATCCAAGTGATATTTACAAATTGTTTCTAATTATAAGACAACACATCGCATCTTCACTGCGAAGTCTACCACGAAATTTACGGAAGTAATTTATATTTATTCTAAGATTCAGATAAAACAAAACACACTGTGTAGACAAAATGCCAATTCAATGAGCATTAGTCTTAAAGGAAGGATTGTGAAAGAATCGACGGTTGTCAACTTTTCCGGTCACGTCTTCCAATGGCTTCATAATCAACTTTCGATCAGAAAGCATTCATCCGTATTGGGCTACTTTTTCTGACGCTGTTTCTACTGTTATTATCCGTTGCCTGTGTTACAAATACCTTAACAAAATTAATTTTTCAGCACTGTCTAAATTCCTCAGTGCAGAACTTTGGTGACTTTACATGTGCTTCTACTCACCAAATGTCTACAGAAATAAAAAGAAAACCACCCGTTAGAGAAATTACCACAGCTACTCTCTTGATTAATATCTGTCACAGTAATTCAACTACATAACTGAAGGGCGTGTTGGTTTCTTGCACTGTGCCGAACACAACACTTTATGAATTCAGAGACAGCTTAAAATAAAACCTGTGTTCTAACAGTACAATCCTGTTGTCGTTGCAAATGATGTATTGTCTTCCAGCTATCTCCAGAGAGCGGATTTCTTTAGAAGCTAATATTGGCCAAGGAAGACACTTCCGTTTTTCTTAAGATTCGCTTTAATATTATCCTCCCATCTACACAACTTTATTTACAACGCAACATGTTTCGATACATCACACTCAGCTAATTTTTAGTATGCCAAAACTGCTCAGTGTTCTACTTCCTTAACAAGACTCATACCATCATGTATTTATTAGCTTGGACTATTTTTATTTGTAGTGTTCTGTCTATCTTCAGGTAATTCAAAGAAAATTTCACATCAACACCAGCCACTCAGGGAAGATATCTGATTTGTTTCCACAAATAAAAAATGAAGGAAACAAATAATGAAGAAAGGACAGAACAATACAGAGGTGTGTCAGTTAAAAAATATCTTCGATGTGCGATTTGAGGTTTCCATGACGGTGAAAATTTTGATTATCATTTTCTGGGCTGACACGCTGTGTAATCTTGCAAATGATTAACATCATTTCAGAAGAACTCTTCAGGGTAGAATTATAGCCCACTCTTTATATGAAGATATATTCCATCGAATAATAATAATTGATAGTAATCTACATACATACAATAGCTAATAACTCAGACGATCATAATCCATAAAATTTCGTAAGAACAGGAAATTCTTAAAGAGGTGAGTAATATACAGTGGTGACTAAACCCTGATAATGGAAGCAGTAAGCTCCTCTGAATCATTGTCAATGTCTACCCGACTACACGATGGTATACCCCAGAATAGAGTCATTTTCACGTTTAATCTATACCTTAAATGAGAGAGATCAAATTCCACACATATACAAAACAACAGGTAAATTATTTTTGCTTGATGTATTCTTCGTTGTGACGCTGTGTAGTTTTGTGCTCCGAACCTTTTATGACTATTTACAAAAATACACAGTGCCACAGCACAGTAGACCACAATCCTAATTTTAACATATGTGCAAGATTCGAAAAGTAAAATTATTTTTATATGTTCCAGTCTTTAGGTTTCTAGATAGTAAACGGAACATTTAGGTGCATGATATAATATACCTCCCATCGAAGACCAAGTACGTTTATGTCTTTTCCTGAACTAATCATCAGAAAGTTTCTCTCTCCCAACCCTTGTCGCCCGCCATTACCATGGTACGTGAGTTATGCGAGCGAGAATGACAATGCAAACAGTTATTAACGCTTTATCTAACATCTCTTCTTGTTCGCCACGGCCTCGTCCCTGCCTGGCTAGCTATTCAACGTCTCAACATTCAGACAACTCTAATGGGGGGGCCTTACCTGTCTATAATTTTAACCACAGACATGAACTTTAGCTAAAAGAAAAATAGTACAATCCATGTCAAGTACAAATTGTCCGAAAAATCTGTCGTGTTACTTGGATGAACAGTAAGAGACAGTAATTGCTTAGTTACATAGGAATGGGCCAATAACATTTTGATTAGGTCTTTTGTTGCCTAATGACGTCTCAGAAGTTATTTGATGAGTTAACTAATGCATGGAACAATAATAACTACGTAAGTAAATTTAAGAGGTGGTTTGAGGACATGTTTAGATATTACATAACTTGTGTACATGAAAAGTGTCCCTAAACGACACACTGAGACAGACACTGTAAATCGTAACGAGACACAGAGACAAGGTTCAGTAAGTAAAGATCTCTTAAAATTTACATGTAACTAAATGCAACAAAATTGTTGCATAGAGAAAAGCGATAAATGATTTTAATAAAGGCAGCAGTAAAACAAACCTAAGATCACGAATAGGATAAAGAGATGATAACAATCGGAAAATGCTTGCCAACTTTCCCTCAAAATATTTTATGTTCCCACATTTTGTCTATAAAGCTGAAAACTGAAACAGGCTTTTCAGAAGTATAATTTTACCTGTTACTCTGTACGGATGTTTAACTCGGGCTTCCATCTAAGAAGAATAAGACATTTGAGGATGTTTCAGAACGAAGTGCTTCGGACAATATCTGGACCTAAGTCAGCCGAAGAAACAAGAGGGTGCAGAATATTACGTAATGATCAGTTTCATAAGCTACGACCTACTTCTCACTAAACATTATAAGTGCGACCAATTCAAAAAGGAATATGTAGCGCGCATAAGACTGATGATTAACGCAGACACAATTTGTGTTTGGAAACCTAAACGGAAGAGAACACAGGTGATAATTAGGTGTAGATGAGAGGATAATTTTATAAACAATCTTAAATAAAAAGAGTGAGGGTGCGAGCTGGATGCAACTGGCATAGGATATGGTCCATTTGCGGGATCATGTGAACACGGTAATAATCCTTCAGTTTCCTTAAAAGGCGAGGAGTTTCTAGACCGGTTGAGCGACTACCGGCTTCCCAAGAAATACTTTGATCCACGGAGTGAGTTACGAACACTTTGTTAATCCGAGGTGTAACCACCAAACACTAGAAACGTCTTTAGGGTTATTAGAAAAGAAGTGTGTTTTACCACGACATGGATGCGACTCCGTGTTCTGTCTGGATATTGAAGATGCCTTCAGCATTAGCTCATCCTTTAAAGAAGGTTTTATGTCGCCAGAGGTTAATTACAGGGGTGAATATGTTACGAAGAATTTTTGCAGCGTGTGACAGAGCAGAGAAATTGTTTAGATAATCGAAGGTACACAACGCGCTGTAGTGTTGAATTTTACAGTAATCGCCTTGGAGTATTTACAAAATTTGACAGAGCGAATCTTATTAACTTCCGATCCTTTGCTTAATAAAAGTTCGGCTTGCAGAATCTTCGTTTTATGCTGACCTACGTTATAAAAACCATGCGTTTGTATTTGAACTTGATTTGTGTAAGAATACATGTAAAAGAAACGCTGATTCTGTGTGTAATATATATAATGGTCAAATCCCAGGTACAGCAACGTAAACCCATGAGGCAGAGTTCTATTGAGAAATGTTGCTCTTTCAAATAGCCAAGAATATTCTTCTCTATTGAAATAAATCAAAGGTTCACTACCATATTCATAAAACCCTGCTACTTAAACCTATCCTGAACCAAATGAATATAGTATACAACATCACATCATGATCTTTAAAGAAAACTACTTTAATATTATGTTCTAATTTATGCTTAGGTACCCCAATCAGTCTATACTCTTTGAGCACATACCGACTAAATATTGAGTATATTTCTCATATCTGATATCAAGTTTCGTGATTTTATTCCCTAAGATAAATGTTGGTTTTCACACCTGAAGAAAGCCAAACAAATTTCTATTTAATTATAATTTTCCCGGTCCTAATAATAATAACTACAACAATAACAATTGATAGCCTTATAACAAAAATAAATTATGCCTATACAATTCTAGAATAAAATAAGATGCTGAAAAGTAAAATAAGTAAGAAGCAAGATCCAAGAAAAGTAAACATAAAATTATGATGACAGCGGTACACTTATTTCTGAAGTAATATGTGGATTTTTGGGTCATATAACGACACTATTCAACAGCTTAGTCTACGTATCGTTAAATAGCAAGACGTTTCACGAATGATGATTTGGTACCGTACAACTTTGTGTCTTGATGATGTCCTTGACTCCGAAATATGACGTAATTTGTGCAAACTGTTCGATCAAGTCACTGCAACCTTTCTAGTCCGCAAATACATATAATTTAACATGTTACTCGTTTGTATCATTACTACGTTTCTTCTCAAACAACGGTTTTTACGTACATGACTTGGAGTTTTCAACTCCCTTCATCTTTAATCATTGAGGATTAATATACACCGGCACTTGCCATGAGTGAAAATTTATAATATTTTCGTCGACAGAATGAAAAAGTAGATTTCAAGATAATTCCCTCCTTTCATTAATAAAATGCACAATTTTCTTGCCAATCTGTTGTAAGTAATCTAGTTCTGCCGCCATGTTACTTAGATCAAATAAAGTTACGTGCTGGGATTCACATGATTGTTTCACACTACTGGAATCGGTATTACTGTCATTTACATTTCATAAGTTAATCAAGACCATCATACAGAAGTTATTTATAATGAGAAATTAAACGTACAAAGTTTAGGAGGCTTCTAATGATATTGCTATTTTTTATCAGTCATTACTTGGAAGCCAATAGTGACAACAAGGCTCAAGGAGATAAAACAATGACTTCTGTCTTTCTTGAATTATAAAAGTATGCTAAACGTTACACACACTGCAGAGGAAGAACCAATTATGATAGGTCTAGAAATTTGTTTACACTTTACTAGCAAAACTAGGGATTAGAATTTAAACATGTGGACTGCTCATACCACGTTTATATATAAGAACGAATTGGTAACCACGATTCATGAAAGATTCATAAATAATGGCCCTGCAACAGGTATGGCCTGCCAAGATGCTTTATAGAAACATAATCCACTAATTAATGATACTCAGCAAGAAGCCACACTTGGAATCCCAAGAATGAAAAAGTGGTGGGAGTACCGAAGTTCTGTATATCCGGTCTCAATTCAGGTTTACGTTTTGAAGGACGCCAACTCGCAATCAGCACACACAGTTTTAAAATTTAAACATCGAACTTTAACCTCGTTTCTACAAGCGAGGACGTTACTTCAGGTCCATCTGAATAGGATGTAATCGGTTCACAAACGGCGACTCGGGACTGATGGTGGAAAGAGATTTTTTTTTTGTAATGAGGCCTATGTGTGGAATGGCCTTAAAATATTGAAGACCTTCAGACAAATTAATTTTAAAGGAGACAGTTACAGGCATAAAGGACGCCTAAACAATGCATATAGTTACCACGCGTGTCCGGATTTCTGTCTATTTGTTTGTACTGTAACATATTCTCCAATTGTTAACAATTTAATTAAACTCATATTAAGGTGTTATTATAACTAGATCTTGAAGGAGCTTGTAAATATCGTAATTAATTAAAATGTATAGAACTGGCTCCCTTGTAAAATAGCAAGTCTAATTAATCAAAACATTTTTGATTTTCGCCATAAAAATAATAAGTCTGTGACAGAGCCCATCCTATGATTTAAAACTGGTTAAATATCAGTGCACTATGTAGTCCAATGACGTTATGAGTGTAAAGCATTTTGTAAGCATAAAACATTTGAGTTGAAAACATAAGAGGATGAGGCGAAAACTCTACCGACTCACATTCAATTAATTAATTTCAGTGAGTTTTAATTCTTTAGCTCGGCCTACTGTGTTTGAAATTATTTCTACACTATGCTTATGCGTGGAAAGATGAGGAAAGGGTGTAAAATTTTGGCTATAAAGCCTTAAGAGAAGAGACCATTCGAAGAACATAAGCATAGATGGGCGAATATTATGACAATGTATCTTATGGTAACCGTACGGGATGATTATTGGATTCATCTGGCAAACTTTGGGTTTCGAATAGTACGGAGAATTCCTTGACTATCAGCTTCTCAAAACAACTCTACTTCATGGAGTTAGTTAGAACATCATTAGTAATAGTAATGTCGAAAGATTGCCATTAAAAAATTCTTCAACCTGCGTGTGTTCGCCTTGGTTACTCTTTTCAGAGTACCTTGAGCTCGCTGATCGCTAAAGTATCGTTCACAAATACGGCCATATCATATATGTTGGTGACAATTACACGATGACCAATCTCTTCCTTGTACGAAGATAAAAACTAATTTATATTTTCAGAAATGGTATTTCAACACGGTCGTAAGTTAAGTTTCTAACAGCAGATGTCATTCAAGGTTTCATTGTCATAGGTCCTCCACTCTTACGGAAATTTTATGTGGAATTATTTGTATATATGTAATTCGTGAGTTTTATAAAGGTCTCCCTGATATTCCCTCACCCGGAGAGCAAAATTTAGAATGCAAACTCCATTGCCTGCCTGCACCTGTTTAGACTTTCACAGTGTTCCCAGAACTGTAATACCAAGCCCAGAAAGAAGACTCACGAAATACAAACAATTTTCAAACGGACGGATGCACAAGATAAAGCTCTTTGTTGCATGAACTTCGTACGGAACAAGACTACACAATTCTTTGCTTGCACCAAGTGTACCTGGAATCACTATTTCGCTGACTCATAAACTGAATTAATTATGATGGACAAGGTAGAGACCAGTTTTAATTAATTCTCATCACGATGGATGTAGGGTGGTGGGGGTGACTCAGTTGCTGTCTAAGCTGCACTGCACATCCCCTAATCAAATTCAGACGGAAAAAAAAGACGGGTTATACCATGAAGAGGGAGTAACCATTGTTTATGTCTGTCTGAAACCTGTCATGTCACTCTGTATGTTGTAACATCGACAAACAATAATAATAATAATAACATTCTCCTGGCATCTTATTGATTCGAAGCAGAAGGGAGGGGGAGGTAATGTGGCTCCTTTTCATAGCTGCCACGAGTAGAGGGGAAGGAGGAAAGAAGTGTATAATGAAGTAAAGAATCAAAGTAGCAAAAAGTATATTATTATCATTTAAACGTATGATGCAGCTGGAGAAAATTCTGGTACATGATTTTGGATCTAATTTTATACTCCTCTGCCTCTAACTTGAACAGCACAAAAGGCTTTTGTTCCGTCAACCGAATTCTTACCAACGGACTAATTCTGCATATGGCTTCAATGTCTTGAAATAGTACAGACAGACTGTGAAGTACTCAATATATTTAATATAACCTGGACATAGTGTAAGAGATTGTGACTAATTCTTACGCACTTAATGCAACTGTAAATTTGTTCATTTACGCAATGTTACATAAATTATATTAGCCACAATTATCAATAGGTCTAATAATCCTTTAAATACAGAGGAACAATTTCGTGCTCTAATTCATGCGTTTCCCAAATCACAGTGTTAGAATTTAGAATTGCCTCAAAATCAGTGTTCTAGTTAAAGGATATCCCAAATAGCAATGTTATAAATAAATATTACATTAAATCGTAGTGATTTAAATAGCGTTTATCTCATATTATATTATTTAGGTGGTTAGTTTCTGCTCAGTCTTTAACTCTGGTATTTTCCCCATGGCTGGTCTAAATTTAAACTTTACCTCCAGTAATCGACCTCGATGAGTTTAAATTGAACTTTATCTTCGGTATTCGCCCTCTGGTGGTTTTAATTGAAACGTAACATCCAGCAATTTTTCTCGGACAATTGAAGACTGTTCTCCGGTGACGCCCTCTTGCGAGTTCTTATTCAACCTCTCTTAAAAAACTGATACTCTTACCCACACCCTAAAATTTCACTTTTTTAATCAAGCCAACGTTATCCAGCGTCACCATACGTTGAACAGCCAAAGAGGGAGAAAAGAAATATAAACCTATAGAAAGTATCAGAGTTAAGAAGTTAACGAATAGGCCCATTCTTCCACTGTTTCAAGAAATTAAATAGAAGTACAATAGCAGAACTTAGCAAGACAGTCCTGCAACTTAAAATCATGATAAGAGAAATAACGTACGTTTATTAAGGGATTGTAAGACTTAAAAACCTTAAATATCTTAACAGTTTTCTTACCGTCAAAGACCGATATAATAGCGTGATTACTTCTAAACCCATTTCACCTTCCTTATATTCTTTGTATCTATTCGATATCTCAATCTAAAATAAAACTGAGAAAAGTAAAAACATTTTCTCTTCTTTTTTAGGGTTTTAACGAGGTCTTCGCGTCGGGTTGCATCATGAATTTGACAGCTTTCCACTAAAACGCTATGTTTACTGTTGGCTATCATGATGGAAGCTAGGAAGAGCTTAACACGTGTTTATTACAGCAGAGAGGCCAGCCTAATCACAGTTAACTTCTCCGAAACAACAACAGAACTTAATAAAATGTTTCACATCGAAGAAGGAGAGGAAAGTCAATGATAATGAGAGTCCGACGTCTCAGTAATGAGGTTCCACAGTCAGACTGAACGTTAATTAATGATAATCGCAAGTATTCCTCCAGACACACGGTGTTAAAAGAACATAAATATATTTCAAGATCATTAACTGTAGAAACGCCCGATAAACTATGTTTCTAATAACCTGTATATTTAATGTTTCAAGGCATAAAAATCTAACAAGCACACGTCATTCTTTTGCAGTCAGATCACATTCCTTTTTGTTTGTTCAATGGAAATTTTTCTGGGCATTAAAAATTCCCTTGGGCCATGCAAAGCTTGGTTCTAGTGACATAGAACTGGCTTCATTCAGAATGTAATTATAACCACGCCAAACTTTAGCTAGCAGAGGGAATTAATGGCAGCTTTAAATGTTCACATTACAGAACAAATAATATATAACAGACAGCCAGTTTTATAAAACAGATTCGAGTTTTTTGAGATAAATTTCTTATTTTATGCTTCATATTTTATGACAAGTCACAGGCCTACATTCGTTTGCTGCTAAGGTGACTGTAGATTAATACAAAGAAGAAGAGGAGGTCAAAAACACGGCTTAAGATACTGCATCATCATTCGACTAAAGAAAATCTGACCGAGACGCTTTTACATGAGACTTAACCGCACCCTACAAAATTAAATCAGATATGCAGATAAAATATGTAAACAAAGAATCTCAATCCTATTTCGTGTGAGTTAGGTCACATATCCAAATTTTAGCCTCGTGTACAGCTATAAATGAAACGATTATTTCCGAAGCAGCAGTAAATGAAGTCTTTATGATTTAAGGAGTAACATGCTCCAGGTAACACCACCTGACCAATGTTGCTATCCATCGGATATAAAATCAGTCGAGTTAGTTTATTGTCAGACCCAGTGCTTTAACCCATAACATTGTAGATCTCTATAATTACATGACTGGATACTGCTTTCTTCTCCTTTCATCCTCATTTTTACTCTGTTTCCTTTGCTTCATTCATTTTTATTTTATCGCATGTCACTTGCTCACTTTCTGTCATCCGCGCTCCCTCTCTTTCTGTCATAACACCTTGATCACTTGCATGAGATGAGGCACAGACGTTTCCCAGAATTTGGTAAGTGAAAAATGGGAAACACTGTAGTCTCTTCAAGCTGTCCGATAAAATATACCAGACACAGTTCGTTCATTCTCCCCCGACAGACATTAATTAGAGTGAAATTTGTTTTCAAATTAAGCAGTTCCACAAATCCATCATCCATTCACATAGAATAAGGGATGTTATTTAATTGCTAACGCTACATGTTGCTGCAAGCACAAGTCTGTCAAACTGAAATTGGAATATTGATAAGAAGTAAGTAATCATAAATTGAATAGATGAAAGGCAGTAAAAGATGCGATCCATCAATCACACAGAATAATATGTTTACAATAGGTTTCTTCAGAATACAATTCCTGTAGGCGGAAGAATTAATTTAATTTTTACGTCTGCTAAAAAAAACTACCAGCCCCTTAAAGTTGCCAATTATTCAAACAAATGTGGTAAAGAAGTTTCTCGACAACATATAGAACCTATAGATAAAACTTCTTGTAGTTCTTTTAATAAAATTGAAGAGACATATAATTACAGGCTCGACGTAAACAGATGGACTAAATAATTCCACTTCAACAAAGAGGTGTGGTGACCAAAATTTATCCACTTTACGTAACACCACGCCTTCAAAGCGACTGCGTCGTAGAACGGACCGCTGCACACCAAGAGCTTCAATAAGAGATGGGTAACTGGAAGCTGGCGTCATCCACCTCCATATGTAAGCAAATAGCTAAACTATTAACCGAGTCGGGCAAATTTAGCCTCTGAAATTTGTTATTATATATTAACTGTCACGGCCTATCCTAGGGTTGTAATAGACGAGATGGTCTGCAGATTGGTTTGTAGAAACAGCGGGGAATCCCTGTTGAATAAACAGTCTTTAATACCATATATTCTAAATCAGTAATTTTCAGATTCGTGAAACTTAGAACCATCTTCGTCTAAAAGTAAAGAAGGAATCTTTACATCGAAGCAAACCAACGGAAACGGTGTTTTCCAATGGAACATACTGAACAATATCTGATTTCTGCACCCGAATTCGTACGTAGTTTTAACGTTCATTATACCAGTTACTAATTCATTCACTTTTCTTGTCTTATGTGTCTTCTGCTGAACTCACTGGATAAAGTATTTATAAAGCAGAAGGTACTGGGAAGGAGGTTGTTGTAAACGATTATTTAAATTATATTAATCAGAGATTAAAGGACTTGTGACTTATGAGCGGTGGTATGTAACAATATAATGAAGACAATTACAGAACGAGGGCCTTCATAGTTCGACTGTCAGGCCGACTACATGAGGAAGGCTGGTATGAGCTGATGATGTAGCACGCATGGGAACCGAGCAGATAGGAGCAGGAGCATCGTTGTAGACTCTACGTTCCTCGGTCTGAATCCCTCCCGTGATGCCAGAGAGTATCTGGGGCACACCAGGTCTTGTGTCCAAAGAAAACAGTGGGATGTTCAAGGTGCTCAAATGGCCGTGGTGTGAAGCTGAAAGCTCGT
>NW_019059765.1:284229-326924 GCF_000696155.1 Zootermopsis nevadensis
TCACTGTTACAAATATCTATTGGTTAATGAAGTTTATTGAAGAAATTGCAATTTTTTTTTATGAGAATCCTACGAAATCCATAAATACACTCTGCGGGAAAAACGCATAATTACTGGCTGTTAAAGCAGATGGTACATATAGTTACCACTGGGCTTTACAGGGATAAGTTTATTTCATAGCGGAAGTCAAATAAGTGCTCATAAATTAGGTAGAATATTAGGTTTTGCGACAGTAAAATTATCAATAGCACCACTGGAAAAATGTAAAGGAAATGATCGTTTGCCACACAAAATGAAACGTGTGTTGGCCTATATGCAACCCAACAGTCTTTCTGACACCATACGTTGTTACTGAAAGAAAACCAATCATCAGTAATGGACATAAATGTAGACTAAGGTGCAAGATACGTTTGCCTCTCAGACGTACGGTCTCCAATCAAATCGTTAGCCATACAAAATAAAATTACACACACCGCTAATTACCCGGACTCAAAGTACAAACTTCAGTTTATGAATATTCCAGCATTATAATTAATACTAATCGGCTAAGCCATAGTAATGATGACTAATTATGCACATTGTCTTGTTTATTTTATGATTAGGGGTGGTAGAACAGAAATATAACCTTGTGGATTGTAACGTATAATAATATAATAAAGGAAACTTGCCATAAACGTGATGGCTTCAAGCTAAGACTTGTGCGCCATCTGCCATTGTTCTACAGCGCCCTCTCTGGGCCGGGCTTTCCAGCCTCAATGGTAAAGTTTTCGGGCGTGTTCCTTAAAAAACAGCAGCGGACTCGCTTCTTCTGATTATGATAATATTGTTGGTAGGCTCTGTCTCCTTTCCACCCTTTCTCCAACCCTCCTGACCACATAAATGTTACCCTCATTTTTTATTCGAAAGATCCACACGATACGTCTCCTTCATTAATTTGATTACCCCCTTCAGGTATCGGAAATCCAACAGACGTGAAGTTTGCTATCCACAACATGTCCAGGAACTGAAACTTATAATACGTGGTTTATTTTCATACACTGGGACGTCTATTGTGTTTAAAATCATATACCTATATTAGAAATGGTGTTATTTGCTTTAAAACATCGGAAAGTGATATTCAGTGGCGTTTTTATATTCCGTTCTCATATTTTCTGATAGTTTTCGGCTAATTATATAGGTCCCACATGCTACCATTTCAGAATTATCGTACGTTTGACGTTACAGAAATTTGCATACACCGAAATAATGTTTATATAAATATTTGTATTTATCATATGAAGATATTAAGTAAGGACACTTATCATTATTAGTAATTATTAATTAGCCAGCTATAAGTTATACGCTGTTAGCAGAGACTATAAAAAGAAAATAAATTTAATCTAACTAAAATTAATTACTTATACTAACACTACTTCTCGGCTCTGTAATAGCCTTCCAGTTATACTTGTGGTATTCAAAACTAACTCTATGAAGCAGAATACTTCTTCAAAAGCTGATAATGCCTCAAGTGGTCTCCTATGGGACCCAAAATTAATTACCGGTACAATGCTTACATACGCTTGTTTCTGTATTATTTCCTGAGCCAACTGAAGCCAGGTCCCTTGTTTAAAACCAGTCTGGGTAGAAAATATATCGCAGATATAACAAATACAAACTTTAATATAATAAAGGTCAAGTGCCCTGATGATGGAAGCACCAAACACCTCTGAAACTTCTGTAAACTTCCACCAGACTACGGCGCAAAAACCCATTACGGTGTATACAGTATTTATTGCGATGACGACGAACTGTGTTCACGTCGTGCATTAAAAGGTTTCCATGTAAGAAAAGATCGATTGACATAGGCGGCATGAGCACTGTAAAATAATTAACTACTCAGTCTTAGATGGATTAAATTAATGATAGGAAAGGTTTTTACATTTGAGATATTATAATCATACCCGAACAAACTGCACTGACTGGGTTACTATATAATATATTCTTTTATGTTTTATAGCACGGAAGTTTGCTCAAACATAAAACTGAGTAAATAGTCTTCAATTCACTTCAGTTTTCTGAATTTAAGAATAAACTTCATAAATATATTGGCATCCTGATTATAAATTGCTTTCAAATTTACGTGTAAAAATCTCCCTCTTCAGTGCACGTATAATCTAATGAATATTATAATGGTATATTCACATAAAACTATGTTCAGAAAGAGACAATAATGTATCTTGTATTAGGCCTATAATTTCGCCAGAGTGGAGCTCTGATTTCTGTTTCAACAATGACAAGTGTCTTTAAAATTATAAATATCGATCTACGTGACAATATGGAGGTAAATTAAATGCAGAACTCTAGGCTTTAATGGCTGAAATTGCACAGAGATTTGAAGTTCGATCACCTGATTATTGAACACTCTAATACATGCACCATCTCTATCCGCCCAGAACATCCTTAATCGTCCGTATATCAAAACACATCACACGAAAATACAGCAATAAATTATATAACACCTCTCTGCAATTGGTTGGAATGGCCAATTTATAGGAGTGTGGGTGTGAAGCTTACGAAACATAATGTTTAATATGTATGAATGCGTTTCTACACAGCAGAAGAAATAACGCATATTTTCAGTCGTTTAAAGTACGGAGCGGAAAGGAACATTCGAAATGCAATGCCTTCTTGGCATTAAAGTTTATTTACTGCTGACACAAATTACGATAATCTGTTACAGTCCAAAACAAGTTGATTCTATGGAGATTTCATTTTTGAAAGCTGATGGTTATACACAATGTTTCATTACCGCGTTCATAACACACCGACATGTTTTCCTATCCTATTCAGTTAAATTTAGTCGAGAACCATAAAACCTGTCTTTTAAAGATACAAATTAGTACTAATTCCCATATGTGCCAATGTCTCCTAAATGTCAACTTCCCTTAAGGATTTCGGAGCAAAATTTTGTATAGGCCTAAAATTTTCAATCTTGTCCATGCGTGCTATATGCCCGTCCATACCATCTTTGATTTGAATGCACTAAAAGCATCTGGTGATGAGTACAGATTAACAATTTTCTCATTATCCTGTTTCCTCCAACTTCCAGTTACCCATTTTCCAGTACACAATTCTGATTTTACCCTTCGCACTATGGGTATGACGCCACTGGTCTTATAATATAAAAGAAAAAGTATACAGTTAACTTAAATTCTCATTTAAAACTCTGAGGTGTAAACTTCTCAATCCTCCTTAATTCTCCCCACCCCCTCCCCCAATATAAATGCATTAATTACACTATAATCGCATGCAACCTTACAAAAAACGGTCTATTCTTATGTGAAATCATTTTCATCGTATGGGAGGCGGCGACCTGTCCTTTCTCGTTATGATAGTCGCCACAACCACCACTAGAGACGACCGAGAATTCCCACTAATTGTTGCTTGCATGTTGTAAAGAAAACGCCAAAGGAAGAAGAATGGAACACTAATAATAAAGGAGGTCTGAGTCTGCCACAAAGCACGTTCTGTCCGACTTTCCGACCGATGAAAGCGACAGATGGGCAACACAATTCGGACACAATCTTGCCTTTTGTTAGTCGTTCTGTAGTTGTTACGAATCAGAAGCGCGATTACCTCTGTATAGTCGCCAGACTCAGAAACCTAAGAAGTTCTAATCTAAAGAATATTTAAATTTGAATAACATTTAAATAGGAATGTTATAACACAGTAAAACATTTCCTTATGATTATCTATAATAACTTCCCCAGGGCGGAGACTATCTTGGTTGAACCCTCACGCATTGTCATGTCCTGTGGAAGAGGCAAATTTCACATAGTACGATTTGTCCTTGAATCAAGGCACCGAAACTTAGGCAATAAATGCGAATCTCTTCGTTGTCTGAATGTGACGACGATAAACGAAAAAGAAAAACTTCTTCTGCCTGGAAATGGACCAATTGCACCCTATCACGACTCACTTGAATGCAGTCTGCAACAACCATTTTAATGTCGTTCTCCAGTCTACGCATAATTCTTCCTGGTTTTGATACTAAAGTTTTGTATGCGTTTCTCGTTTTTCCCATTCCCGCTCTATGTCCTATCCATCAAATTTTCCTTTGCACATTCACCATGAAAGTGTTTGTTGAAGAGTACAAATTATGAAGCTAGTCGTTGTCTCTCCTTATAGCCTCTCGTTCCGTTCTGTTTTTAGATGTCTTTTACCTTCATATTTTGCAACAATTTAATTTCTTTTACGTTAATTTTTTTAAAATTTTCGTTTTCTTTACTCAAGTTCCTCTATTATTTAAATGTTTGAGACTGTCGTCAGCCTCTAATAGTTTAACTTTGTACGTGTCATACTTTAATTTAATTTTCTATTTATCGTTCCACATATTTCTTCACATCTGCGTATTTTATTAATCGTATCACATTGAGCTTTATAATAAAGGAGCAAAAATTCCAATACCTTGTTTCGGTCCATGTAAAAATGAAATGTATCTGAATTAATAAAATTGTTATTAAGGAGTCTTTTGAATGTACTCCTATATTATTGTTAACTAACCCATTTCCCAACAAATATCTTAATACTTCAAAATATGAACTTACACATGAAAGTTAGTGTACTGCAAAAACCAAATACTTAATTACAGCAAATCCCCTTATCATTATATTCAGATTATAAAAAGAGCGTAACATCTCACATTTTTTTGTATTATTTACGCTAAGCTATTCTTGTTTGCTCTACATACGAAAAGCATGTGACATTATGCCTTTTATATTGTCTACCGCAGTGGCTGTGCATAGTGATCTCTTGTTGAATCAAACGGTTACCAAGGAACCCACATACCTTTATGAACTATAAAACCATGTATGACAGCGTGGAATTTGGAAGGGGGGCAGAGAAACACAGAACAAAAATCGAAAAGATCAAATTATTTTACTCTACAGAAAATGTCAAATATAGAGAGTTAAAAGCACAGAAGAAAACACACGATATGCTAACGAACGTTACAAAGAGAGACATTCTTCAACGAATCTTTCATTATTCTACAACACTAAACATACACAAACAAAAAAATTAAAATTTTATAACTTTTTTGGGTCACCAAATAAGTTCTTGTGAGTTCAAAATAGTAACGTGAGGGTGGTTTAAATTACAGAAAGGAAAGTGCACATTTCTTATTAGGCCTCCTTTTTAACAGAACTACAGATTTATTATGCTTGCTAAGATATGTTTTATTTTGGTTTAAAGATAAAATAAATACAGACCACTCTAACACATTCTCGTTGGTAGTACAAGACTCCGAAATACAACGGAATGAATTCTTTCGCTAGGTGGCTGTCACTGCAAGAGGACTTGGCTGCTAAATTGCAACTGGCGTTTGTTACTTGCGTGTGTTGCAACTGAGTTAGGAGGAACCGTAACAATTTTCGAATCCCGTGCTACTAGACAGGGTACACGTTCCCTTGAACACAGGTATGCTCACTTGCAACAGAAAATAACGTCTTAACTTTACACGGACTAGAACAGTACAGTTGGTTTTTCTGATAGCAGGAACAGGATGCAACCTGCTTTATCACGTAGAGCCAAGCATTGGACGTTAAAGAGAGAACAGATGACGAAAGACGAAATAAGAACTTTAATACTTCTAACCGGAATAATCTAAGAGCTTAAGCCGTTATGATGATGATAATAATTGATTGATTAAAGCATGCAGAACATCAAATAGGCCGTGTCTGACAAGAATACTTCATGAATGCTAAGAAAGGACAAATCAAGTCCATGAAAGAAGGAGCGAACAATATTAACATTTTTAATTAATATTTTACAAGTTTTAAAACGAGGCACATTTCAAGCATTCTTAAGATAAAATCTTAAGAACTATGCCTACAGTTAGAATATTACAGTGTAGCTTAATCCTAGGCAAAGATCGTCTAAGTAATACTTAAGAATTCAGTTCGTAGCGCATAGAAAGCACAACATTTCTCCATTACTAACTGGTTAATGGTACTTAGGAAAATAATCCCCATTTACACTGAGAATCATACAAAAACCATAAATACAAAATTCAGAGTTAATTATTATTAAAGCAGATGGTACATGAGTTTTAAGTGATTAATCTGTGATAATGATTATCCTCTCTGTAGGCCTATACACTAATACGCCTTGCTCTGGTAGGCATCTGGTAGTGGCAGATGTGTGGGCTGGCTGCATTATCGGTCAGTGTTATTAGTGTTATTGATAGGAAATTCAGACGACGAACACATGGATGGTGCGTGGCTTGTGGATACACGGATAGAATGCTGGATTGGTGGATTGGTTAGTAAGTTATTTTACGAAGATATTTCTATTTAAAAAAAATGTAATTAAATGTGAAGGCGATCCTGGATTGTAAAAGGATTTGGAAGGATGTGCCTTCGCTTATCTGAAGGTGCTAAACCAGCATTTGTCTCGAGAAAAAAGCACATTCAAAAACATTTGAACGAATTGCTATGATTTGATGTAAGTGTTGTGCTGTTTTGATCACGGCAATGAACCTTCGAGTTCTATAAAGCGTAGGGAATTTCTTGATTAGCTGAGCGACTATTAGCTTCTCAAGGACCCTGCTCCATGGAGTGGTTGGAAACCAGCTGGATTTTTGTAATAAATCTCTATCAATTCTATTCAACATACTAGCTCTTATATTATGTGTTCAATATGTTGCTATACCAATCATGTTATTAAACTTATATATGAATTGATTATGCATACTTTTAAAGAACAAAGCGGTAATAACGAAAAGTAACAATAAAGGTGCCATTAATTTCCCGACATAATAAATGTGCGTTGATAAGTCTGTGTGAGTACAAAGCAGTAAGCAACTTGTCTGTCTAATAATATATCACCAGACATAGAGGACTGAACATCGCTTAGCACTTGAAGTGGCAACTGGTTCCAGCACATAAGCGACGTACATGTAATTCCATTCTTTTACAGTGAGACCGGTTTTATAGTCTCTGTTGGGTGGATGAAACATGGTTTGCACAAACTTACAAATGTATTTATGTGCTTAAAATTGAAGTTAATTTAGTGGACGAAAACAGAAATAGTCCAAAATAAAAAAGAACCAGCTTAAAGTAAGCCTCGTCACCAGAATGCAGGGTAAAAAACATTATAAAGATACCTGCGAGAATAATGTAAAGTATATATATTTTTTGGGACGACACTTGTCTCTAACCTGAGCCAGATTAATCCTGTCCACTACCTCACGTAATTTAAGATACATTTTAGTATAATGTAGGACAAGGTTTAAATCCACGCCCATGTTAACCAAGCGGTCTATTATTTTCAAGTTTTCTACCTAAAACTGTACACACATGTCTTAACTCTTCCATGCGTGTATAAATACAAACTTCAAACCTCATTCAAAATAATAATCTTTCGGTACCTTAAGAAAAGACCCGAACTAGGGGTAATATATGGAATGTTTTAAATTTTCCACGATTATCCGCGTTGCTGTCACAGACTCAAGTCCAACGAACTACGTTCTAATAAACTGTTGATCTTCAAATGGTGACGCCTACTTCGATCGTGACAAGAATTCTTCTTTTATTATTTACATTGCTTTTTATTGTTAATACCTTATTCACAAAGCCCATTTTCGTTTGCTTTTGAGGTATGTTGCATGTGTTCATCGTCAAATGTTAGCTGAGCAGTGCGTGTAGGTTTTTTACGCAGTGGGCAGACCCATTTCTTGACCGGTAAGCATACTAGACCTACCTTACAATAAACCAGCTGGAAGAGGTATGAATTTTGACCACGTGCCTTGCCTAACACGTCTCGCAGAATCATTGGATTCCATTGCTATCACTACTATACGAGCTGAAAATATTTAGTTGTATCCCAGATGCTGAGACGGAGAAGGGACTCGACCTTTGGCTATTTCTAACGGCCCACAATTCAGATTCATTCCAAGTCAAGTCACATTTACACAAATTACCACAATGACTCTCTGTCACTATCTGGCTAATCAGTGCAGAGTTGAGTCACTTCTGGAATCGATGAACGCTTGACTTTGCCTGCTGACATTTTGCTGGCTAGTTCCTGGCATAGGAAGACTGAACTCCACTTGGTCTACGTGTAATTACGTACGTATGCATGAATAAGTTAATAAATAAATTAATATTTCGTGGTTTTCTTTATTGTCTCCAGGAAATTTGCCCGGAACAGTTCCTTAAATTATGTTGTGACCGCTTTGTAATGAATTATTCACTTATCCCTTCAATAGAAGTTATATAATCTACTTAATTGAAAGCACAGAAAAATAGATAAATAAAATACACGGTTGGTGGCCAGAGAGTATTTGATTGCAAACTGAAGTCATTAGCTTCATTTCAATGGGCAGAGCTCTAAGTCACCTGACAGTGGCCGAGTGTACTATTTTGGACCATTTGAACAATGGAGATCTCGCTTTTAAATCCCACTTGGGCTATGGATGTACAGAGTGGCATTCTTTCATATATTTTAAACATACACTAGCCCCACTGTATACATTCGCTTTTTCTGTGTTATACTGTGCATAATACGGTGATTTAATACACTTTACTATGAGGCACACAAAAATAATTATTTTTAGCCTTTCAAAATTATTTATCGTTTAAAAAAATTTAGTTTTTCACAAAGATTCACATATTAAGTATTCTTGTTTTAGTGTAAGAAACTTGAAATATTTCAGAGGAACCTAATTCCTTCAGATTTTTTTAGTTTTTCACGGATTAGACTGAAGTCTGTCCCTGCTTCATAGCCATCCTATGAATAACTAACCGTCTATCTGTTTCCATGAAATAAATGGAGTTATGAATGTCCTCAGTTAAGCGACACGTCTTATGAAATGACGTAAATGACAGTGTTTTAATTTCGAAGTTTCTGTGATTCTGAAGTGACTTTAGTAACTTATTGTTTTCTGAGAAGCGACAAGCATCATGAAAGCGAGGTAGATAATAGAACAGTTTTCTCAAAGTTCCTGTAGCTGTGAAGTGACTGAAGAACTGCATATCCCGTGTGAAGTGGAAGGCCTCACAGAATAACAGAATTATCATCTCAGAGTTCTGTAGCTATAAACGCTCCCTGCGTTCACATAGTGAACAATTAGACAATAATACAAAACTATTTAATGACAGGAAAGTGTCGCTTTTCAGAGTCGCGCATTCTTCTAGAAACCAAATGTGTTTGAAACTGATAATACACGTAACAAATCGGATCCTTTTCCATAAGCTAGTAGTGATGGTAGAAAGAGGCAGATACAGAAAAAAACTAATACAACAGCCTGCCATGGACAGGTTTCTTTGGAGATGAGGTAAAAAAAGACAATATATATATAAATAAAATGGTACCCCGTGGGCCGGTTAACACGTAAACTTACACTCGGTCTCGATAATTGAGCCACACCCTCGCCAGCTTAACCCCTCACCTCAGCAGGGAAGTAACCACAAGATGCCAACTGGGCCTGATTCCCCTTAATTCCCCACTTTCAATTGTTACATGTTCCTGTGTTTCACTTTCAGACATACGATCTTTTGCAGCGGTGGAGTGGTTAACGCAAACTTGGCATTCGGAAGGTCCCATGTTCAAATCTCGGTGCCAAGGTTAAATAACTGACTATGGGATTTTGTGTTTTACCTTCGACCCCCATATTTTTTATTTTTAATCAGCTTTATCATCCTACATTTCGAGTATATATATCCATACCAGCTGAATAGTCATCAAATAAACAAATAATGGTAGATAATGAAGGTACGATTATTGAAATAACTTCTTTCTACTCGTAATGAAATAGCGTATAATAACATAATTTTATATAAATTGTTTAAAATGTCCATGGTTTTGAAAAGTTACAGAAAGGAAAGAGTTTCAAGACTGAAGGACTCTGACGCATTAACTCTCTTTTCCATGAATTAGACATCAAAACTGCTCCATATAAGTCGAGCATATTCAGTTTCTGTTAAATATCATCATCTCGTTCAAAATCGCTTCTCCGGAGTTCTAGAATACTTATATGTTGCAAATACTACATCCTGTATAACTCATAGTGAAACCCAAAAAATTAAATTTAATATTTTGCTGAGTAGAAATATTTCTTCAGCACTTATAGAATTTGAAAACAAACAACAGCGAGCACAAATATTAGAAACGAAACAACAAACAAAAAAGAACAAATAATCATACTGACAGTTCTAGGCTATACATGTATTCATAAGGCAGGGAATGAATTTGTCGATAAAAGCGAAATTACTTTCAACTTGAAAACAGATAAACCGATTTACACCACGCTAAGTCCTTGAGAACAGAAATACATCAAAGGAAGGTCAAAACTTTGGAGTTTTGAGTCCTGGTTATGGACTGCCCGGAGGCTATCAGACAAGTTGATATAAATTTCCCTATTACATTATGTGGATATTTCTTATAGTCCTCTTTCGTCCTATGTGCGTAATAATTTATTCCGAATCATGAAAAAATTGTTCCACATGTAAAAATGTTAAACATATAGGGCTATACTTTTATAAGAGAGAAATAAGTTAACTTAGTTGAAGTTAAACAAAGTGCCGTTAAGGAGAGCGCGCAAGTTCTTAAAATTTTTATAATTTAAAAAGTATTTCACTTACAGAGTACAATTCGCTGTTTCTTGGATTCATTCCAAATGTGCTTCCATAGTGTCTCATATTTGAACAACAATAATTTAAATATTATCAAACTCCTCACACAGTAACCCATGGGACGAACGAATACCTTCGTACTTTTTAAAGTTAAATCTGAAATACAAGTGAGAGGTTGTGTGAATGGGAGTCAACAGCTTGGGTGCCTTCATTTGTTTTTTCACACTACTGGGCCAATATTCCTTCACCGTCCAACCAATGTATCCCGTCCCTATCCTAATCTTGACTTATGTTAATTCAAAAACCTTCCAGGCACTGTTTTCTTATTTATTTCAAACCCCACCTTCTAAAACTTCTACTCAATCTTAAAACACACATACAACTCAAGCAGACAGACATATGCACAAAGTTAACACTACAAATTACTTTTAACTTTAAGATTGCTTCGTAGGCGCCTATAATATAATATATATGCAGCAACAAAATTAAAACAGGAAGAAACAAAACAAAAAATAAGATGGCAGCAACGTATTCAGCTTGTTACTGTCGGAACACCTCATCATTTTACAGGCTATTTACAAGACAAACGATTAGTGTATACAAACACACAGTTCTCGATTACTTTTGCAGTGAACTGATTACATGGAGAGTCAGTCTGCATTAAAACGCTCACGTCATACATTTTTCTTCTTGTTGTAATTATTCATCTCACTTCTTTAAATTCTTGCTCTGCCCGATTGTATAAAATTAACCTAATTTCATAGTAGTTTTGTGAATCCTAAAAATCTGTGTTGACTCCTCTCTCCCATACCGCCAACATTTCACTAACCAAACAATACCAAATGACGTGTGTTCATAAACCACGAAGTTCCTCATTATGTAATATTTTAAACTGTTCGTCTACTCCACCCTACACACGTGAAAGTATTTCCTGAGCACTTTATTTTCGAAAACTTATAACAAACGTTCTTTCTTCCCAGCAAGAGACCACATCTTGCAACATTATAGCAAAATTTAAAATGTTTGTTTATATGTCTAGATATTCAGAGTTTTAGGAAGCATGCGTTATGATAGATATCGAAATGAATAATAAGCATTTTCAAAAGTTTTTCTTCACCAGATCTCGCTACGGTTCTCATTCCTGTTTCGTAGTGCAATTTTCTTATAATACTCCTATCAAACTTTCTAAAATGACGTATTACACCCAGTTACGTCACAAATTTTTTGCTGGTATTATGCTCGTGTAATGTTAATTAGTTATATTCAGTTGTTAAATTTACTTCTAGGTAAGTTTCCTTGACGGTCTACAGAAGAACCTTTTTTCCTTTAGAAATATGCTTATCATACCTTCAAGCATTACGGCTATTCCAAACAGTAGCAGAAAATTAAAATTACATACCTTCTAGTAGCATGCATGTAGTCTGTCTTAGAAGCAGCAGTCAGACGAGCAGATTGCAGAGAGAAATTACCATCAAGTAGTTCAACTGTGAGGTAAGGGCAAGTCCAACTGTTAATATGGCAATGCGGCTAAAGGACGGATCCTCCTGTAATTAATTCAATTAAATTAATTTATTTACGTGTTTTCCAACAGTAAGAAGCCAATAACGGGCAAACACTGATAATATATACAATAATAATGAAATAATAAAGAAAAATATAACAAAAAGAGATTAATTAAACTTATACATGTAATAATAGAAATAAAAATACTACACTCTCAAAAACCTTGGTTTATTTGACTTTTGTAATACAGTGGTATGTGTGCTTAATGCACAGTATCTCGTAATTTTACCGACAGAGTGCCGATAAACTAAGAAGAAACAGTAAAAAAGTCCTCATTCCTTACGGACACACAGTAAGTTTAAAGGTAAAGATCCAAATATTTCTTATCACTAGCAATTTTATTGAAAACCTCTGAAGGAAAGGGAACAGCCGGTAGACAAAGGCATAGATGAGAGAATGAGTGGATCTTAGGAAAAAGGGTTGGAGGTTGTGAACTGGAATTTCTTGGCATGTTGAGAGTACTATCAGCTTTCCAGGGCGGTTTCTTCTCCATTGAGTTTAGTTACTTGACAACTCAAAGCAGCCTGAAGTCGTTTTTGCTTTGATGTGTCCCAACTAATACTTGCTATAGAAAGACTGTGCATATGCATAAAGAGAAGGTGCTCATTAGGATTACCGCCAACGGACGGACATACGCAACATCGGTTTAACTGCGCGCAGAAAGCACCTGGTGGTGACAAATTGGCAACATTGCGCTGCCTAAGCGAATCTGTGTTAACAACAACGCGAGTCCTTTCTTGTATTCTTAACAAATTAGATCGAACAGATTCCTTCTTGAGAAGATGACAATCACTCAACTAGTCAAGAAATTACTTACTGTTTATGCAGTTCGAAGGTTTGTTTCCGTCTTCAAGAATCGCGTGGGTTTGTAGGTAGATGTCAACGTTTCTGAGAAACATATTTTCTTCATGTTCGGGGTTAAAGCAGATTTGTCTGGCTGAGGTAGAGTTGCTCGGTTGCTCTGAACATGCTGGTAACATTCGGGTTTCGTGAAAGGACGGGAATTTCTCAGAAACTCAAAAAGTGCTCTGCTCCATGGAGTTAATGAAATCCTAAATTTGGGCTTCGGTTTATTTAGACAGACTGTTATTTGAGAGAATACACTTAAGGTCTAAAACGTGACTGGAACCAAAAAAGTTGCATTTTGTAAAAGGTATTGTAGTCTAAATCATATTAAGGGAAGTGTTCTGTTCCACGTGCAGCTAAGCACGTCGTTTGATTTAAAGGAGAGAACTGTTATTACATACAACAATCTCATTAAAATTGAATATTCTGTCTCAAATTAAAGAAATAACCTGGTTTATTAAAACCAACATGGGTTTTAATAAAGAAATAATCTATGTGAGATATGATACTATGTACAGTAGTGAAATTTTACTTGAATGTCGGTACACAGTGCGAAAATGTGTACCTAATTATTCTGTATTTGAAAACTTTCCTGGAGTCCCCATTTGAAACGTTGGCAAGCATTTTAAAAATTTCTCATTACATTCCGTCCGTGAAGGTCGTCATAAATTAACGCATCACCTCGAAGACAGATTGAATGTTTAGACACGTGGATGTGGGTACCCAGAGAAACACCGTGTGAGACTCAGCTCTTGTGACGTTAAAACTTCCAAATGAAATTATTTCGACAGCTGGTACAGAGAATAAGTAATTCTTATTCGCCATACGTCACTTTTAAGTTCACTCATATACTTACGTTTTTTGTATGAATTATTTTTAAATAAAGAAGTAGTGCCCTACACAAAACATCAGATCATCATTAGATAGGCTGCCCCAAGTACTAGCTGTAGGTTACGTGTGGGAGAGAAAAGATAAAGCAATTGCAAAATGAAAGAGGGGGAGAGAGTTATATTGAAAATGTTGAATGTGTAATTAGTAGCAGCGGTCATAAAAAAGAGTCTTTTATTCCAGAGTGTGGGTCTGTCTTCTACAATGTATCAGTAGGGTGAGAAATACAAGAGGGCTTGTAGGGGGAGTACAGGGGGTTTCAAATCGAGTACAAAGATAACCAGTAAATGCAACGAACTGAATAATAAAACCGGCACAGTAGGATGCTGTGTTACAGCGCTTCATTGTTTAAAAGAGTTTGGATCTGCAGTAACAGTCGTGTCAATGCATTAGGATACAGTTGTGGTTTGAATTAATTCAGTGATGCATTCGCGCATACGGTAGGTGGTACAATAACCATCCCTCTCTCTGAACAATAGGGTCACAATGATGCCAGCTTCCTCTAGAGTTCTAGGCTCATGAATCGCTTATACTATGAAACGGTCACTGACCATTAGGACCGTGTTTGTTTCCTCAAACTTCGGCAAAAAGAATTCACCGTACGATTCTGCGTTCATGTTCGTATGAGGGCCAATACGACTGGTGAAATTACAGCCTGCTGACTAGAAGCAGATACTGTACCCAGATCACTAGTGATGTTCAGGTGCTGTAAGAAATAAGAAGGTACTGTGATAGAAAACGAAATAAAATGTCCATATTTCGACGGAAATATTTCACGGGCCCTAGTTCGTGTGTAAAGCATTTTTGTTTGCAATCTCCATAATTGGGAATAGAAGTGGGGTCTAAAATTGTCACTGCGAACCGAATTAATAAAGTCTTTCGGGCTATCACGGTTAAGAGAACGAGAGGATATTATTACGTCGGACAGAGTCCACTCCAGATTCTGCTTAACGCTTGTCGAAAAACCTTGAGAATTCCAGGGATTACCGAACATTGCAGCAGAATCGCTGGAATTCCTGCTTCATAATCAGTAGGTCCACGGTTAAAACTTCGGCCCGGAGATTTGCTGTCATGAATAAGAATTATCGTGAATTTCCTTAGACCCTCGATACAACCGCTGGGGTAGTATTTTAAAAAAGACCATGGCGTGTTTCTTCCACATCCCTTCCAATTCATTAATCACTAGTCGTCCTATCATTTAACACTATAAAATTTGAGTTATTTAAAGCGTCGTTGAATACACATAAATAAATAAATAAACATTACCTTTACCAAATCTTACTGTGATTTTCACATAAAAATAAGATGGACGATGCATGTAGCAAGCATGTGAGTTATGAGAAATTCACACTCAGTTTTAGTAACCGGAAAACACGAAATGATGTGACATATTCGTAAACGAAATATTTGTGCTAAGACAAATGTATCTAATAATAGAGGGTATAAGGGTTTTAATTAGATCCAAGCAGCTCACATTACGGTTCTATGTCGAGCTATTATAACCATGATAATGAACATTCTGGTTAAATAAATGGCCGGGGAATTTCTTGGTCAGCTATGAAAATAACCAGCTTTTCAGAAAGGACACTGCTCGATGAAATTAGTAACGAAGTGTTTTGAGCCAGCAAGAATGTTGTAGCAACTTAAAATTGGCTCAACGACCAACTGTTCCTTCGAAATAGCCCAATGGACTCCAGACAAAATACCTGTTACTACGAGAGATCATCCAAACGTTAGTACAATTGAAACAATGAAAAACTACATGCAATGATATTTACATCCAAAATAGTCACAAAAACTAGTGATATTAAGTCGCGGAAGCAGCTGTCAAAGCTTAATTTCCTGTCGTGAATTGTACAACAGTCGCTAAAAACGTCTATTCATGCTGTATCCTCCTGGTGTCTCTTTATACGGCAACATTAGTGGGTTTATCATCTAACTCGGATGCCAGGAGTTCAAATTTTGCAAGAAACCAAGCACACAAACTTGACTCTCATTGCTATTAGTGCTGGAAAATTCAAATACCATAATCAATTACCGATACACCATCACTGCGTCAAGACATACAGATAGTGTCAATACAAACTCGTATTCACGAGATACCCGTTTTAAAACCCGATATCATCACCAAGCGCCCTGCGATATTCCTGGGTTTTGTAATTGTCTTCAGACGAATTCCGGGACAGCACACTCAAATCACGACAGCCTCCTGTCAAATCCTTTCACCATACTAAAACACTTCGACTGCAGCCTTCTGCTACGTGACACCATGCAATCTATTAGGTAGTTAACGTTTTGAAGAAACATATCATCACCAGCTTCAGTGTTGGCGTAAACATAAAATTTCATATACTAAATTATTTTTCAATCACAATTAATGTTACAGGATATAACCTCTGCAGCTAAACTCATTAGTTAAGAGCTTAAGAAGCATCAATTAACAACACATGATAAAACTAAAATTACGAGTAAGTGATCGCTTTTAAATCATTCGTTACACCATATACAGAATGAAAGCATGCAGAATATCATTGCAGACACTGGATGACGACCAATTTAGACATAAGCTTCTTATCCGCTGAAGAAAAGTGAACACACTAGAGGGTTTATAAAATGGTTTCGTAGCCTTTACACCAATGACTAAAAATTGTATTAATTATCGAAATATTATAAGGATTAATTATACTGGAAAGTGATCATGGTTAGAAGACGTCTACCGCGCATACTGAGGAAAAGGAACAGAAAACCATCAGAATACGAGTCCTTAGGATTACCGCTACCGTAACCTGCGCTGTGTGATGGAATGAAGGAAGCCTTCACGGCATGCATTTTCACCAAAGAGTACTAGTTCCCTTTTAAAACTTAGAAAATTAAGAAACGGTCGCGACGTCAGACTACTTGCAAAGTTGAAAAAGAGCTTCCTGGAAACATGCATTAACAAAGTTTTTGAAATCTTATTTGAACTCATTTTGCTACCTGACAAACTACATAAGAAAACCCAGTTTAAAAAGAGTTGGACCTTCTTTTGTTCGCAGTACTGTGACAGTATGAATATTCGGTGAACCGGAAGAGATACAAATCTGTGTGTTGGACCCCTTTCCATACACATGTGTGGCTACTGAAGTGGTACCGGTCGCTGCTAATGTAAACAGACAAGCGTCTCTCAGCTTCTCACTGTTACATGCGTGCATGCGTGCGTTAAGAACAAGCTGACTGATAATTGCGTTGTCCTGTAGTAAAGATAAGCTGGTCCAGCAGATGCAAGGCAGCAAAAAAGAATTCGAGCAACATATTTGTCAGGGACGTCGAAGTTCATTTTCCCACAACAACCCACCAATAAACAATATCCTAACCCATATGACTCCAATTTTATTGTTATCCTATAATTTATTCTTATATACCCAAAATAGTCTCTTCCCTTGGGACGTTTTGGTTAAAGGACAAATTAGGAAACTCCACGTACGCAATTTTCTACATTATCCTAAACTTATTCTTTCTTGAGTATTCTCCTCAGTACCAAAGAGCATTATGTGCTGTGTGATAAACGTTTCAGTAGCACAATAAATGGACATCATGATTAAAGTAGTATAATTAAAAAGCAGCAAAGAATAACTCATAATCCATAATCTAGGAAATTTTTAAATTGATCAATGGGGCAAACTTTAATTATAAACACGCAGATGAATATTACTTCTCTACCTTACCACTTTTATTTCAGATACATAGTTCACATTATCTTGGTCCTCGGTAAGAATGGCATAAGTCAATACAAATTAACAACAACACAACTTAAATCCTTCTCATGGATCACTAAAGAACTATCCTACCACGTCAACCATTTCTGTTTGTTTATACAGGCTACACGTAGACATGTCATTTTTATGCATATACCTACATCTGCCTATGTATCTACTTGCATAACCACCCAACTATCTTCTTTTCCCTTTTCTTTCTTCCTTTATTTATCTGTCTGTTTATTTCATTTATTTTCCTTCCTACCTTCTTCCTGTATTTCTTTCTTTCTCTGTCTGTACCATTATTAACTTCTTTATGCTTTATGCATTTATTTCTCTCCTCCTTTTTCGTAATTTCCTTTCTTTTATTTCTGTCTTTCTTACCCCATCCCTTCCCCTTTTTCCTCTCAGCTTGTGTCACTGAGAGTCCCCACCTTACAGGCCTACGTTTTAACAATAGAAACAAACCTGAGATCGGGAGATATTATTTCCCTACTCGGAGGTCTCGCCGGCTAAGCTACGGGTTCCACCTCCACGTAAGTAGATGGATGGAACAAATAAATTCTCCTCAATATTCCCAAGCGTTTGATTACTACACTTACGACCATATAATTAAGCTTACACAGAAACTTATGAGAGTCAATGTTTTGCTCTAATCAACATTTCCTGCGTTTTAACGTCACTTGGGTCACAAGTTCTGAGATACTTCTTATGTTCTTACAGCCAATAAGCTATGAAGATGTTTGGTTTTCGCTCAGTCGCGTTAATTGTTACTTAAAGAGATAAGGGACCACTTCATGTTAAAGATTTAATGTCCGATAATTCGAGAGGCAAATTTTCGTGTATGAGTACGTAAAAACGTCTAAAGAAACCATTTTTACAAGAACAGACATTTATCTTTGCAAAGGAGGTGATGTTGGCACCACACAAATGCCTCAGAAATTGTGATCTAACGGTTCCATTCGCAATACCATGCCGGATAAAGGGCATAAGAAGTGTCAACCAGAAAAGAGCTAGGAAATGAGGTACGTCACAAAAGGAAGAATAAATAATTGGTTCCTTGCAAGATGTTCAAACAGAGTAACTTCCAAAATACAAGGCAGACTGCATAACGCATAGGGGTTTTCTTGTAAGCTGTCCAATATTGCCGCCAAATCTTAACTAAAATTCCAAAGTGTCTACAGATTTTAATAAAACTGCCCGTCGTTTGGTCGTTCTCGAGTTGTGACATGTGCAGTCTACAGATGAACAAAGAGCCGAAGGACTGAGATTTTAATAAGCACTGTTTAGGGTGGAGAACACACCTGAAGAGTAGAACATCTATCATAATGAAAACCATTCACCTGAAGTCAGGAGTAGAGACAACTCCCGAAACGCCATCGAACCCTGCCTTAAAATGGGTCACGATACAAAATCCTTAATTTCATGTTACCATTTACGATCTCATTAGAGTATCCGTAGCACTTGTAGTTGATGCAGTGTTGTTTAATAATGAGAGAGAAGAACGAAGATGTCAGGATAAGTAGGGGTGGGGCCGAAAGTGGGCCCACCAGATGTTGCTGTGTCATGACTAGATTAGTTCGCCATACACCGGTCACGTCCAGCGACACCCGATGAGCCAGCCATCTCACGACAAAGCAAACACACGCTTGTTCATACCCTCGCACCCACGCTGACGAATTCACGACCCGAGAATTCTATATACGCCTCTTTACAGGCTATCCTACCACAGATTCTTTAAGTCCGCAATATTAACACAAACAGTCTCTATGTTCTTACTTCATTACACGAAAGCAAGTTTCATACTGACATAAAACAACATTTTAATAATATATTTTTTTAAGATTAGACCTTTTGAGTTTCACCGACATTTTTTAAGTTACCTGATTGTTCTAACAAAACATTAGGGAGCAGTGTACATTGATGTGTCTCTCAAAGTAATTAATTTATTCTAACGTAATAGAAATAGGTCTTTCCATAGGATCAGTATTCGTGGATCTGAATACATTTTATTTCCCTCTGCTTATTTATCAACGCTGTCAGTAGCTCAGACTATGTAACATTTGAGGTTTTCACAGCGGTGAGTATGAAAATTTCTGTCTTCTGAGTTATTGCGCTGTGTAGTCTGGTCGATGTTAACCAACTGTTTCAGAGGTGATACTGCCTCCGTCATCAGGGCGATGAGTATGAAAATTTCTGTCTTCTGAGTTATTGCGCTGTGTAGTCTGGTCGATGTTAACCAACTGTTTCAGAGGTGATACTGCCTCCGTCATCAGGGCGATGAGTATGAAAATTTCTGTCTTCTGAGTTATTGCGCTGTGTAGTCTGGTCGATGTTAACCAACTGTTTCAGAGGTGATACTGCCTCCGTCATCAGGGCGATGAGTATGAAAATTTCTGTCTTCTGAGTTATTGCGCTGTGTAGTCTGGTCGATGTTAACCAACTGTTTCAGAGGTGATACTGCCTCCGTCATCAGGGCGATGAGTATGAAAATTTCTGTCTTCTGAGTTATTGCGCTGTGTAGTCTGGTCGATGTTAACCAACTGTTTCAGAGGTGATACTGCCTCCGTCATCAGGGCGATGAGTATGAAAATTTCTGTCTTCTGAGTTATTGCGCTGTGTAGTCTGGTCGATGTTAACCAACTGTTTCAGAGGTGATACTGCCTCCGTCATCAGGGCGATGAGTATGAAAATTTCTGTCTTCTGAGTTATTGCGCTGTGTAGTATGGTCGATGTTTACCAACGTTTCAGAGGTCATGAATCGCCCTGATGACGGAGGCAGTGTGACCTCTGAAACGTTGGTTAACATCTACCATACTACACAGCGCCAACAACCCAGAAGACACGAATCTTCAGACTAACTTGGAATGCTGTCCTCTGCGGGCTTCTGTCTTCTTCAATCGGTGTACATGCTGCCTGCCTTAATGTAACGTAAACGTTTCTGTGCGTTCAACTATGTACAGCACCAGCATCGTGCAACCACCGTGATAGTAAAAGGTACAAAGGGAAATAACAATTATGAAGCTTCTAATGGTGTAATTTTTCCCGAGACTATAATCCACAAGTGGAAGCTCATTACCAAGTAACTGACCACACTCACTTCCGTAACACGGCACAAAATTAGCATAAGCTGTTTCTTAAGTATTACTATGTTACCAGTTTTCAGCAGTGGAACATTATATACATCAAAACTTACAAACAAGTTTCACATAATGTTTGATTAACAAGATGTTACGAAGCATATTACAGTACAGGATATTTCTGAAAGAAGAAGCTGAACACGGCGAGGAGTGGAGTAGTGGGATAAGTAGGTGGGAGAGAAGAACAGCGCTGAAGATATGTTTGGAATGTAATTAAAATAACAAGGCTGAGACCGCCTCAACTGGTGCATGCAGAAACTGAACAAACGCTACAGGGCCTATTGCGCTATCATATGCTCAACTCTTAAAAAAAGGAGAAGAACCCTAGTTTAGAAACTCGTAGTAGTTTAGCTGGTCAAGAAATTCTTCACAGTTTATTGGTGCCCGAAGGTCCTTTAGTGTTCACAAAAACCTGACACTCTGTCTCATCCCGAGTTACTTGAATCCAGTCTACATCCTTAAAACATATTTCTTTCAAGACTTCTTTTAATATTATCTTCGGATCTGTCTCTAAATCTTCCAAGGTGGTCTGTTTATTTTAAATTGTTCTGACATTTTCACTAATTTCTAATCTTCTACATACGTGCTGTGAGTCGTAACTATCTCCTTTAATTTAAGTGAATAAGGAATGGCGTAAACATTTACGCGCTTTTATGCTTGTACATAGAATGTGTATACGATTTGCAGTTGAATGAAAAACCTAAAATGCGCGAATTTCTGAGACGTGAGGATAACACGAAGTCGTTAACAGGTTTAAGAGCTGCGCTGGAACTAGGTTATATAATTTATCCCACGAAAGAAGCCAGTAATATGTATACAAGACAGACTACAACGTTAAAGCCGTAAGATTGTATTTAGATATCAAACGTAAATTAAGTCTCAGTGTACCCGTTATCTTTTTTGTTATCAACGCAGAAAATGAAGAGAGAAAATCTTTCCTGATGGTGAGGAAAGATTCATGGCTGAAACACATATCTGAATAAACACTAGAATTTTTAAGTATGCAGTCTTTCAAGAGAAAGTTAGCATTAAATATTTTTCTTCATCTATCATTGATTATTTTAACCTCTGTGGTCACGATTTCGGTATTTTATTTTTAATAATGACCCTCAAAGACTGCAGATACAATCGCAGATATCCTGGAATGTAAATTATTCTGGGCTGACAAACAGGAAATTACGTCGCGCTGTCGATTTAATTATGGCCTTGGTTCAAGACCCGTTATTTCTAGTTACTTTTTTTGGGCAGGCGAAGTTACTTTTGTTTACCTCACTTCTGTCATATTTCCTTTTCATTCAATATTATTACATCACAGACGCTAAATCATGCTGATAATCGATACATTTCAGAAATATATCTATCATTTATTCCATTGGACTGATTAAGTTTTATTTCTAGTCCCCTCATGAGGAACAACAGTGGTTACATTGATCTACTCCCAACTCTACAGAAGGCAATAGAATTTTCAACATAACTGGACGCTTTACGTCTTCACAGACAAATGGGTGTTGGTGCACTACAATGATCAAACACTGAATCTGCTTCTGTTTCTTCTCCTGCTTATATTGTTTCCATCGATTCCTGATGCTGTCTTTCCTGCTAATCCTGCTGTTACTGTTGATACTGATCCTACTCTTATTCTCCTGCCGCCTGTCTGACGAACGTGATGCAGATCCTGTTTGGTGCACCTTCCGTTTGTCTTTCTCCTGCTGATGCTGGTACTCTTTTGCCACATCGCTCCTGTTCGTACATCTGGTGCTGTTCCTACAACAACTGACGTCGTTCGTGCTTTTTCCGCTCTTACCTCTAGAATTCCAATAAACACCGAGTAAATTAGCATTATGACGGAAATGGTTGCGGCATATTGGAATTTAATATCCAGCCATTCGCCTTCAGTTTCTGAGGAGATCATCAAGAAGCTCGTTCAAAATTAGTCGGTAACCAAGGTGAAATTTCTACCCGGTAACAACCAAATATAATCGTAAGTTGTTGCAGTTAAACTCGACTGCTCGGTGGGTGGATAAATGGAGAGATGGATCTGTGGGCGGAAGGGTGATGAGTGGAACGGTGAATGCCTGAACGGACTGATGTATTGGTAAAATTGAAAGAATATGTAGCTGTATAAATTGATGAATGCATGGACGTTCGGTTGGAATTGTAAATTAATTAATTATTTGTAATGACTTTGGGTAAATAATAACTTGAATGGATGTAATCGGTAAGTGAACATATCAGTTAATATTTAAATGGATAGACGGGTGAGTTAAAGGAATGGTATATGGGTGGGTGTAAGAATGGATGTGGATAAATTTGGTATTTGGATGTTTGATGTGCGGATAGATGGAGGAGTGGCCCGAATGGACAGTAAACTCTGTTACATACCTGAAGAAGACTCTGTAATGGATTGAATCGAAGACTTCTGAACATGAAGGATATGTAACAGCTACGATCAACCTCACAGAACATATGGGAGTGTAGGCGATATTAGCGTGGGTTAAGCTTGACTCTCCTGTAGCCAAGTGAGATTAACGCGTGACAGCGATACTAACTAATTGGCTAGTGACTTAAGAATCACTTCGAGGAATCGCTATTAGAATACATGGCTCGCTCATGCTGATTGGACTCCACCTCAGAACACCACAAAGACAGTGACAACATATTCCCCAACTCACACCTCTGCCAGGTACAGACCCGATCAGGTAAAATTAAATATCACAGCTCCGGCTTGAAGTTCGTACAATATTTCATAATGAATTAACTGCCTCTGCATGTGTTCTTAGAAGTAATTTACATAATCACTGTCTGCTTGAATAAAATCTTCATCTTCCTTCTTTGAAGGTTATTCATGATAAAGCAATCACGTAAATTAAAATTCTCATCATTAACTCTACTCACTAGTGTTATCAAATAGCTAAACTACTTAATTTTATCCTTGTTTTTTCTCAAAACAAATTGCTTTACTGAAATAATAGAAACTATTTCCTACATAAATTGTCTGTTGCAAACTCTCACTTAATACTTGTAACTATATACATTATATATATATATGTGTATATATATATATATATATATATACCTTTAATAATTTTCGTATGCAATAACAGGATACTATAGTCTCTTACCTGGCGCATAAAACCTAGTACTGTGCAATAAATAAACACATAATTTTCTACGTTATCAGTGAATTCAAAACAAAACTTCAAAGAAGAGAACACAAACCAGTGGCGGATTCTTGTATAATTGTAATGAAACAACGTTATCACGAAAGAAGGGAAACTTTCTTGCATAGATGAGCTACTAACAGTTCCACAAAACTACTCTGATCCACGAAGCACGGAAGAAACAGATCGAACATACGATCCAATTCTCATAGAAGCTGTTCTTCGTATGACCACTTTCGTCCTCAACTGAACAAGCAGGATCTACTAAGCTACAAATCACATATCCATTTACTGTTCTGTAAGCTGTTTCAAAGAATCTGTTAAAACTCTAGGAATTGCATGTAACATGACAGTTTTGTCTCTTTATGGAGTGTTTAGCTGGAAATTTACCGACTTTCGGCTGTCCGAGACTAATAATTAAATGTATTTGCAGGTACCATTCACAGCCGGAGGCCGCGTCCTCTGTTCGCTGCACTAAGTAGAAGCTCGCGTGGGACAAAACGTCAGTAAACGTAAACGCTATTTTTACGGAGCTGACTCTAGCAAAACTCCGGGTCATATATTCCCTCTATCGGGTATAAAAATACCGGAAAGGACAAAAGTGAGAAGTGAATAATTTCGACAGTAGATATAATCGTCGCAAAGCTGAAAGTTTCAAATCTGCAAAACAGACATTTTACAGGAGAGGCAAAAGTATTTTTTTCAGATTCGCAGCTATACCCCTGAATAGTCGATATCACGTAAAATGCATTACCTTAAACTGACTGACTGAACGCCACTGTTTTGATTACAATCTTTATAAGAGTGTTGAGTAAGATAAAAAATGACGATACTTGTCAGTACGCAAGAGTGAAGGATGCGGTGGTGGCCTACTTCGAGGAATTGCTTTGAGGCTGAGAAAACTCACAAAAATCTGAGTTAGGCTTGTTGGTTAAAAACCCGTAACAAATCATAAACAATGGAGCAAATAAGCCTATGAGCAGTCCACTGGTCTCAAACCGCACATCGCACCAGACGTTCAGAAAAAAAATATGGCAACACTGCACTTGAAGAGATTCAAAGCACTGCTGTGCCACTTCAATAGTTTTAGACATTACCATGCAAACTAGACTTTGCTGTACGCTAGAAATGCCTAGCCGGAATAACGCAGAGTGCGGGTATACACAAAGTCCGACAATTAAATAACCGGCTGGTTCCATAAATAAATAAATATATTAAAATTTACTGTGTTCATCTTCACAGTGTTCGGTTTATAGCATTTCAGCGGATGTGCCATTCCTGGAAACAAATCGGAAATAACTTTTTCCGAAAATAAATTCAATATTGTCATATCTATCCGCCTTTAAGTGGTTCGGATTGAGACCTTTCAAGGTCATTTTTAGTCTTTTGAACAAGAACAATTCATACAGGGCGAAGCTGGGTGAGTACATTAGACGTTTCAGCTCTTGTATTTGATTTTGCTTGCCAAAACTCGTTTAGCCGACAGTTATGATCGCAATGGGCAATTCCTTCTCGAAATAAAAAGCAGAATTAATGTTTCAATCTCGACTTTTCCGCTTTTTATGATTCGGTGACTATTAACTTTGTCGTTAGAGAACTCGAAATTTTTTGTGGGGGTGGAGGGTCTTTCTGAAACCTATATTTCATGCACTTTCAGAATGTCGGGTTCTTCCAATAATCTCGCTGAACGCTCCGAACATACGTATTTATTTGTACACTTTCATAACAAATAAAGAACTAAAGTATCAGCTACATTCAAAAACCTTTGTCACCCATAACACTTCGACACAAAAGTGATGAATAACGTAGTGACAATACGCAATAGCTGACCAGTATTGCCAGTTGCTGCGAAAAGAAATAATCAGTCCGATTATTTAATTGTCAGAACGCGTATAACCATATATTCCTATTCTTGGTTTTAGATCCTTGATGTAATTGTATTTCATCTGACGCTCTCGGAATCTTAACGACATTCTTATCCATTTAATAGTCGATTATCTTGATGTGGTCACGGATGTGTTGGGTGTGTTCGAAGACAGCCAGCGTGTACATAAGCTAAATACTATGTCGTCTCCGCCGTAACAAAAAGGTAAGTGCATGAGTGGCGTATCGTTATACATTGTGAGGCCGTCGATTAATTTATCTTCATTTTCTTCACGTTTTTTGGCTGAAGAGTCTGTTCCGTCTCCAACTGATCGCTCGATCTTTTTTCTTTGGTCGTCCTAGTCCCTTTCTTCAGCGGAGTTTATAGTTTGTTGCTAACTTAATAATTTCATTGTCCTCTATCCGTCCTAAGTGGGCCCAAAATTTTCTCCTTTTTTCTCCTCGACCATAGACAAAATTGCAAAACACGCATTTAACAAGTATAGGTCAGCTACTCCAAATTAATCCTTGTTAATTCAGTCACTGTGTAACTTAAATTAAACTTCAAATGAAACAACCAACAGCATGTACTTTCTGTTAACAGCTGAACTGCGTTTTGCTACACTTGTTTCGACAAACAGTAACTTAGCACGAATGGGCCCCTTCCTATGAACAGTGATACGAAGTGACACTTGGGCAGGTGGTAGCCCTCTATTGTCTTTTGGACAATCTTCGCCAGTATCGTTTACGCCCGTCAGAGCACACAGAAACACTCAGATTGCTACGTAGCTCAGGCAGTTAGTAACCAGCTAGTCGCAGTGGAGGCCCGGTTTGGCGCCTAGGTCAGTGAGAATTTTGGTGGACAAATTGGCATTTGGACAGGATTTTCTCTGAGCCCTTCGGTTTTCCCCTGTCAGTATCACTTCGCCGTCGTTTCGTACACTCATATGTAAAGCCCTGTTCTACAAATACATAGTCTCACCCCAACGCAACAATAACAAGTGATACAGTCGTAAAGGAGTAAATACAAGTAAAATGTGTCCGCCCGAAACGTCCAGGTCTTGTACGAAAAGACAGGATGTGGATTAAAATAATCAGGGATGTAGCTCGTATTGCCACTGAATGTAACTTATATTAAAATTGCTCATGGATTATGCCCGGGTCTATAAAAAACAGAATCAGACACTACAGACAGAGTATTATTAACATTAAACGTCCTCTCGTGCGATAAAATATCACAGACAAACAATATATTTTTCAGTCCACACCCTCATGTCTTAGTTTATTGATAATTAAAACCAAGACACCCGCCTCACCTTCATATCCATAAAGCAGATTTGTTCTGCCCATCTTTTTCTGAAGCTGTCTCTCACCATTGTCATGGTAAAGCGATATGTGACATGTTTCCAGGGAACGCCTTAACAATGGGTCATTGTTTGAAAGAAATTGACTCCCTCAAACTAGCTACTGTGACAGAGTTTACAATTGGGAGGAAGAAAAGATATTCAGTAACGAAATTTAACCATTAAACTGAAAATAATACTTGATATCCACCAACGTTCTTTACTAACAGAAATAGTTCGCAACTTGAGAGTAAGATGCACTTGAAGTAAGTCATTTTAGAAATAAATTGCACCTACAGCCAATATAAAGTCTATTAGAACATCTACATTAACATTTTCTAATCAGTTAACTCTATGGAGCAGAGTCCTTCTTGAGGCGTTAATAACCGTTCGGCTAGTCAGGATATTCCTAAAGTTTTATGGAACTCGAAGGTACATTTTCGTGTCCACAAAATTCCGCCTCTGGATTCTATAAGGTTCAAAATGAAATACAAACCTTCACGTTTTATGTAGAGTAAACAGTAGTGCTGAATTTGATCGAAATCAGTTGAATATATTCGGAGACAGCCCTTGTGTGCAGAAAAATAAGGCAACCGGAACACTACTTTATTGCAAGCATTTCTCTCAGAGAATAGATCAGGTAATGATTTTTATCTAGTTTCTAAAATTGTGTAGGACCAAATGATAGGATAAGCGACTAATAAATTGGAAAGTGCGTGGAAAGAAGAGGGCATGACCTAATTTAATACGCTGTTCTGAGATGTGTCCGGACTGACTGAGGAAAACCACGAAAACTCTCAGGATAGCCAGTTGACTGCATAGTTGGGTTACAATATATGGGGTTGAAACTTCGAAAACATGAGGAAATGAGCAAAATAATTTTAATCCCTCTAACACCGAATAACATTATTAACAACACTGACGTCAAACACCATAAGTAACTAATGGTATAATATTAAGAAATCTCCAAATAATATTTTCATATTGCAATCTGTTATGAACAATCAAGGATTTTACTGACCTTAGAGTACAATAAAAGGAACCATAAATTTGAATCATCATGGAGTAGAGAAACAAATCATGATTGTATCTGTGTGTTGCAAGGGCCCGCTAGGGATCGTGATGCAAAACACATATACAGAGTTTGACTTCTTACACAGTTGGATATAAACAAAAATAAGAGGAAACACAACTCGATTGAACACGAAGGAGCTATATTTTAAGAAGCGCCGTGTCACCCAGTCTCGAAGACACATTAATATTCTTCTGCAAACATAATCTTAAATCTCCATTTTATCTTGCCTGCTCTTAAATACCAAACATCTACTACTCTTACACTGATCATTTTATCCTAAAAGAGAGGGCGGGTTGCAGAGTGAACTCAACATTATTCACCTGTTCTACATATCCCTTTATAAGAAACGATGAAATTGTAGCTTTATAGCCCATTGTTTTAGATTCAACATGCATTTTTATTCATCTATTCCATACCACATACACACATGTGCATACTCTCTTCATATAGTGATAATATCGGAATAATATATATAGACCTGTTACAGCTGACCAGTAAAGAACGACCATTTCTGAAATATGTAAAACTAAATGCAAGGTCTATGTAGACGAGTCACATTAAAAGTACCAGCGAACACCCGTCAAATAGAAAAACATCCCATCAACACCGTTCGACGTACAACTACAATTCAGTGACGTTTTCATTTATTAACACAATTAAAGGGAAAACAACCTAAATATTTTTACACAGCTACATTAGCATATTTATTCAGAACTTAAATAAATATTTATCCGGCTACAAAATTTTAATAGAAAATATTTATTTATTTAATACTAAATCTGAATCAGGACCATTTAACAAATTCATATTATTCTCACAATATGACACTCAGTTAAGGCTCCCACAACCAAGAGCATTAAAGAAATTTACACGGCTTGTAACTTTATGCAGAACTACAGAAGGAATAGGTCCATCTGCACGCGCTGGGAACTTCAAGGAGAAGAAGAAGAAGAAGCGAAGGACGGACAGAAACCCTTCAATTTACCCATTAGCGAAGCCCCTCAATTAAAGTCATTAATTTTTAGTTAGGAGGGTCTAAGTGGCGTGGGGGAGCCCATTTGAAGGCTGGACAAGCCGATAGGTCGCACGCTCTTCACATAATAAGAGTTTGGTTCGCTCTTCAGATTTACGTAGGATCATGGGCCAGTGGTACTGGTTTGCGGTTCTCAGATTTATTAGAAAAAAACATTTTACAGCATGTTAAAATACAGTAAATATTATCTAAAAGAATTTATAGTAAACACAAACTTACCTTCGCCGGGAAATGTTGCTGGTTCCACGGATATGAGGCAAAAACCTGTAAAATTATCTCTGATAAACTGAAAATACTTAATACAACGGAAAGCAGTAATATAAATGTTCATTGTGTTCTGCTTATATAATTACATCCTGTAAATTGTTTCCTAAAATGTAACTGTGAAGTAATAAAGGCGAAATGAATTAAGGTGAACTGTAGACTAAATAAGTTTAGAAACATTAAAAGAAGGAAAAAGTTGTCTTAGTGTTTAACCAATCACCATGTCATGAGGGCGTATATGGTAGCGTAGGCATAGCTCTAATCTTTCTTCTGCACAAGATAGAGGTAAGCGGTCAGTTTCACGCCTCGGATGCTTTACCCCCGGGAGAAAGGACCCCCAGAATCTATTAAATAGGAAGCTGGATGGGTCACAGAGCTGGTACTAATATGGGAGCTAATAGAAAAATGCCGTGTCAATTCCGGGAACTGAGACCTAGTCGTCAGACCATAAAAGAGTTAAAATGGGCACTGGTTAGCGCAAACAAGGTAGTTTACACATTTGGTATGAATTTTTGAACTTTCACCTAGATGTAGGTCCTACATTCCGAAATGTGAGACAGAAAAATATTCAAGTCAGAACAAAATTACACTGTACACTATTTACTGGGTAGGGCTAAGTTTTAAATAAAGCGGTCATCGATAGATAAACATAAGAGGAACAGAGGTGGAGCGTGAGTATTAACCTTATCAGACATGTTAGCCCAGCAAACACAGTTAACACGAACGTTCCGCCCCTGAAAAAATTCTGTGGTTACATGAACACAGATAAAGAAGAAAAAATACAAATGGACTTCAACTGGAAATCTTGAAAAAGAAATAATTTTAAACACATAGAGAGTTAAAAAAAATTTGAGGAAGTTGGAAAAAGTGGACTAGAATGGTCGACAGGTACGGTACATCATAAGTTGTGGCCAAATGCCAGCGCAGAAAGTAGACCAGTAACTGGATTTATAACGATTAGAGATGTAAACCATATTATCATTCAACACAACTCGTACTAAAACTAAATATGCAAATGTGTGAATCCATACGGAACAGAAGCACAATAAGTGTATGGCATAACATGAAATGCCCTCTTATACAGAACAAGAAAATATTCATAAGAAACAATATATTCTCCTGTCTACGCCCTCATGTCTTAGTTTATTGATAATTAAAGCCAAGACACCCGCCTCAGCTTCATATCCATAAAGCAGATTTGTTCTGTCCATCTTTTTCTGTAGCTGTCTCTCGCCATTGTCATGGTAAAGCGATATGTGACACGTTGTCAGGGCACGCCTTAACAAAGGGGCATTGTTTGAGAGAAATTCGCCTCCTGAAACTAGCTACTGCAACAGAGTTCAGATCTGAAGGAAGAACGAATAAGCAGCAGGTATATTAACCGGTAAACACGAAATGTAATTTCATATCCTCCAAATGTCCCTTCCTAGCGCAACAAGACAACACTTTCGCTGTTAATTCAAACACAATACCAAGAAAAATGATGATGTTATTTTATAAATTAATTACAGTTATACTTTAAAAGAGTAGCTAAAGAAAACGAGAAGTTATGTTCTTGCTACAGTGGTAATAAACTATATTGTGATCCGTTAACTTCACACAGCAGAATTCTTTTATGGACGTTGATAGTTGTGATGCTCGTTAAGATATTCCCACCATTTTATACAACTCAAAGGCTAATTACCGTGTTCGTAAAAGTCACCTTTCCTGAAACAGTTGAATTCACAGCACACCTTAACACTCCATTTCCTCAACGTAAGTTTACTGTTGTCTTCCAACCAACTCTTATATCTTCCTTCAGGTTCTATAATTAAAATTCCCTTCGCATTTCCCATCTCTCCTACATGTGCTCATTAACCATAAAACCAATCATCACTCTGGTTAAGAGTACAAATTAAGTAGGATTTGAGATTATCTCGGCGGTTAGTATGAAGATGACTGTCTTCTGGTTTGTAGCGCCGTATAGTCTAGTAGTAATTCATTAATGTTTCAGAGGTCCTTACTGCCTACATCATCAGTGCGATGAATCCTGATGATGTAGGCAGCTAATTATTATTAATCATGTAGTTTTATGTATCCTTTTTATCTGAATTAATTAATATCAGGACCAACGACTTCGTTTAACATGCAGGTGACTTCGCAGCAAAACACTTATCGTATTATCGTACTAGGTGGGAACGTTGAAACCATTTACCTCTACATAAGCGTGTGAAGTTTCTATTCTGGAATTCAGCTTTGAATCAACTAATATTGATACACTTCTTTCGTGGTCTCTGAGACCAGGTCCTCCTGTATGTCGTAGTAATTTTATCCCTGCACTTCGTTGCAAATTTGCGTTACAAATTGTCTCGGTGTCAAAATGTCACTGGTATATATAAGGGGTTGTCAGTGTCCGACCTATCCCCGAAGCTGAAATACCACCCCTTATCGGTTATTTGCGACTATTTATTCAACATATTTGGAGCTACTCTCCGTACGTGCAGCCAGTATCACCCGTCTCAAACCTGAGGACACGTCATGCCGTGGCCACAAAGGATTCACTTAATACAGATACATTAATCAATGTATGACAAGTAGGTACGTTGTACGATGCTCTAGCCGTTCCGACATCTGGTATCATTTACCTCGAATTCAAGGGATTTCTTTTGAACGTAATTTTTATAGAAGAGCTCTTGTATCGAATCAGCTGTTACGGTCATCATAATTAACCTCTTATTTTAATGTCGTTAGACTCATCAATATACACCAGACTTCAGAAATTCTGTTAATCGTTGAACATTATTTTATTTACTAGGAATTCTTATGGTAAATTACCAAATGGTTAATAGTTTATTAAAACGTAATTGCGATGTTGTTCTTGTTTTCCAATGCGGACATTAAACAAGAACTGCCTGCTTGATTGTGTTTAATATGAACGTATATAACAGAGGAGATTTTCTATTTTAATGGTATCCCATATGGAAAATGAAACAGTTACACTGACCTTTAATTACAATTCCAAGGTGAAAGGGGGAAAAGAGAATAGCTTTGAATGTAAAAACCGAAACTTCATTGTTCATTTGTGGCTAATAGCCTACATAATAAATACCATAAGTAAATAAAAATAATAATGTTTTCTTGATAACTTTAAAACGTTTACATAATAAACATTGAGTGAAAACTGACAACAGATTGAGATTTCAGAATCTCATGCCGGCGAGTATGTAGATGATTGACTTTTGTGTTGGTGCTTCGTGTAGTTTGGTAGAAGTTGATGAATCATCGCTCTGGTGATGAAGGTAACAAGTACCTCAGAAACGTCCGTAAACTTACACCAGACTGCATGATGCAATAACCCAGTAGATAGACATCTTATGAGCTAGTTATAAGGTGAATTTGTTACGTATTTTAATTGTTCTCTATGAAAAAATGTTACACTCTTAATATTAGAAATCACTGCAGGTGTATGACTCAAGTGGATAAGAAAACTATCTGAACCAGCACAAAACAGTAATCAGTCATCCCTTTGATCAATGAATGTAAAAATATTTATTTGTTAATTTTCGAGATTTCACTTTTATAAATTTATTTATTTTTTCCATATAGTTTATTTAACGACCGTTTCTCAGCTAAACGTGTTATTCCAGTGGAATTTGAAGATGGTTGTGACTGATGTACTGAACAGTTTGCAACTGTCGTGATCTATTTAAAAAATTCTAATAATTTTTCTGGACTTAGAGTAAAGATAACAAAAAGTTCGCCTGGGTCTCTAAACCAAAAAATGGATCATGACTCCCTCGAATACAAAGTGGGAAAGCAAATTACTTAACCAGTTTGGTACAAATTTAGTTCTTGAAGGAAACTTGTCTCGTGTGTCCGAGTTCTAAATTGCCCTACACCACGTACAAGAGAGGACAAGACACGATTTCTTTGTTTGAAGAGGCGAGTGCACGTCTGCTAGTGATCCTAGCCGGACGATTACTTCGACTAATTGTAGGGCCGGGTGCAAGGACTCAAGGGGGAAGCAAAAAAGGTGTTCTTGAACTGGAGAAAGAAAATCGGAAATTGGGATAATCGAAGTTGGTACGAGACTGGGGTGCAAAAGGTATCAGATTCTTACACACACACACACACACACACACACTCTCTCTCTCTCTCTCCCCCTCTCTCTCGCTCTTCCTCTCCTTGATGAGAGAAAACTTAAACCACGGCCCCCTGCAAGCTCATGCTAGCCTCTTCGACTGCCTTTGTCTCCAATCTGATAACACGGGTCCGTGGTGGGAATTTCAATATCGCCCTTAACGAACTTGGCTTCACGTTTAAATGTTTCTTTAATTCTACATTTTTAACTTTCAAACATTTCTACTTCGTCTGATACAGTACTAAAATAAATGTTACTAAAGGTAAAATATATTGTAAACACAGTGGTAACTATATGTACCACCTGCTTTACATTTCGTTCACGCAGTGTACTTAGGAGTTTCGTATGATCCACGGATTAAACACGGATTACTTTCTTAAACAGCATAAAGATGTGGTGTGTTTTGTTTGAGGTACAAACTGATTTTTTATATTATGATATAACATTTTGACAGGAGCGCACATTTGCCTCTCTGCATGATTCAATTCAAGAACCTCTGAACGGCTTTTGATAAAATTTGGTATGGGCATCATCCCATTGGAAGCTACCCAAAAATCGTACCGTTTAATTTCCTGCGTTGGGTAAAATTAATATGGAGGGCACATAAACTTATGACGTGGGAGCGAAACCGTACAGTCCTAAAATGATGTATGGTAACATCTTTAAAAAATATGTAACATTAGGACATATTTTGTAAAATATAAATAAATATATTTGCGTTTGTCCACAGGGAACATTTGTTTCACAATTAATTTACATCCAAGGACAGTACGCTAAACAAACCACAGATATCAAAGTTTAAGGAATCGGGAAAAGTCGTCGTTGTATTTTTAGGATATTTATCACATAACAATAATTACAGATAAAAGTTAAATGTATTAATAAACTCTGTATTTGATGCGAAACCTACCAGTATCGCTACGATAAACTGTTTCTAGAAAATCGATCAGTTCAGTTTCGGTTTCACGTAAAGTACGCATTCTCCCAATACCGAATTTCAGTTAACTGCAAATGTTTTCAGGTACGAAACATGCAGCTGGGCAGAAGAATGCGAGGCTTTTCGCATTGTGTCACGTTAAGTTATGCAAGGATATCACAGTAATCCACAACCGAAACCTCCCCGAACCCTCTCTAGGCCCTACCTCACACTCGCATTGTGTCCTCCTGATGCAACTACAAGGCAGGGGCATCTCGCTAAACTATTGATATGTGAATCCGAACATCAGACCTTGACGGACCAGGTGTTAAGATCTGAACGTCTTCAGGTCACCTGTGTTTGAATATTTCACCTACAGGTCACTGTCCATGTTAAAAGTATTCAGATATCCAGGTGATACGTCCTATCTCATAAATTCTATAATTGATTGATTGAAAACGATCGATAATGCTAATGACGATGACACATCATCATGGTGGAATGCGAGCCATGACAGAGGAAAAGTGATGTTCAACAGAAGAGCGGCCTACGTGTGTTCTGAGAGCACAAAGGTGCAATGAGAACAAATTGGCAGTGGCAGCTGAAGGTACAGCTGTGATGAAAGGCGACTTAATCAGACAGAGTTTCATGGCTCTTCAAATTTGACGATATTCTTGAATTCTAAAAAATAAAATGTGTAAAAGAATTCATACAATGTAATTACATAACGTTAAGCTACAAAATTTTCCTTAAACCTCAGAGTATTTCTGGTAACATAAAATTAAGGTTTTATTGAATCCAGTGGTTGGCCATCATATTCACAAAACACACCAGTAAACTCTGCCCAGGCCACTCATTCACAACCTATTTCTCCTTATCACATTTTAGACGTAGTACTAGACTCATTTTTCTCCCATATCCGTTTAAGTCTCCAAAACAATCGAAGTAAAAGACGGTGGGGGTTGTTGGGAAAATACTGCATGGTCTTACTAAGTAATAACTTGCTAATAACCAGTTAGTTAACTATTTTACTAGATAAGTTAATTAAAAAAAATTAGATTTTAGAACATCAAGTTTTAATATCGGTAACACAGAATCTAGTAAATGTATTCTACCAATACAATTCATACTAACGAATCCTATTTCCATCGCATCAACCAATCTCATTTGCTTTCCAAAATCTCTCTTGAGCATAATCCTGGATGCTTCCTTCCGTGCTACAAGTCTCACCCACGACATTTTTTGAACTATGGCCACAATGTTGGAAGAAGGGTACAGATAATAAATTTCTCGTTGTGCAGCATCCAGTGCGATGTTACCTCGTCACTCTCTCCCCTGGGAAATATCCCTCTTGTTTGATTCGAAGAGGAAGCCGGGTGGACAGTGGAGACTTACGGGGCGAAAAAAATATAAGAATCTCAATGCTTCTGCCGCAAATAAACCTTGACCTCTGGATGGTATCATGTTTGTTTATTTACTGTGAAAAATATCATATATTCGCTGTCGTTTCCCTTCTGCCTTCCAAAGGTACGGTGCAAGAATTTCCCAGTATTTACGAGGTATATCAATATATCTTCCATTATTTGTTGGTAGGTAACGTGTAACACTTCATATATATGATATTTCGGCCCTGGAAATACACATTTATTTCATATATATAGACATATTTAGTTAATATGGCACACATTTCAGAAATATATACAAGTAACGAACCCGAGGCAAAAGTAAGTAACTTTCGAGAAGCTAGTTTTAAAGTTCATTAGAGTGCACAAATAGTTCATCATTTTAATCTAATATATAGAGGAACACCCTAATTCTTCAGGGTCCGTTTTAATATCATGTGGTATGACATGCGTCCTAGTGAAAGCACGGCGCACAGTAGGCTGCTCCTTCCGCACCTGCAGTCCTCCGAATCAGGAAGTTTTTTTAAATGTTCATAAAATTACACCATTCGAGTTTACTTAAACAAATTTAACCCAATTCTCATCTACACATCCTATTTATTGGAATTCCACTTAATGATTTGATATTGTGTTCCCATGTAAGCACAGGCTTTCTGCATTCCTGTGGTCTCCTACACTGAGGTTTTCCAATATAAATTCTGCACGCATTTGTTGTTTTTCTCACTGGTTTTACATGTCACATCCATATGCTATGCTTCCTAACATATTACTTATAGAACTATGAAATGCACGTTACAAGGAAAATGCCACCTAATTTAACATTAAATAACCCTGAATTTCATCCATCGAATTTATATGTGGATTTTGTGTGTGTTTTTTTTTTTGAATTACGGGATTATTTTTTATGTTATGTTATTTTTATTATTGTAATGAAGAGGTGTTTTAATGTAATTTATACGATTTTGTGTTATGTTATTGTTATTATTGTAATGAAGAGGTGTTTTGTTTCCTTTGAAGTAGGAATTGTATTTTTAATGTAATTTATACGAACACTGATTTGAATGTCACAGTCTTTGTATGATCGAAAATGTTACAAATTGATAATTGAAGACATGGGAAGATGGAAACGACATAAATGAATTTACACAGAGCGGTCGCAGGATAAAGAAAGATCACAAACGTATTAAAGAAAAACTGTGAATAACGTATCAGAACAAACGTATCGAAAGGCATGGCTTAGAAAATTGTGAAGAAAGTGTGAAAACCGAAGGTACATTCTGATAAGTCAGGAAAAACGATGGTAGAGATTGGATTACACCAAGAAATATTCAGTGGTCACATACTCGATTCTTCAAAAATTGTAAATTATACACACAGATTAGGAGTTCATTTGCATGGTTACGCGTGCACTTTTTCATATTTCATTATCATGGAGACCTAGCCTTGAAGATAAAATTTGCATTGTGTACATAAACAAAATCACGTGCTGAACATTCACATTCTCAACTTACATCCTTCATGCTTCCAACACTGAAGAGAGAGGGAAAAGAATAGGATACGAAGCCAAGGAGTGCCTCAGCATCTTTTCTTGTGGACCCGTTCCGCTAACCACTTGCCCATAAGAGCTCCTCCCCTTCCATCGTTCCAAAGAAACCCCCATTCCCAATTCTTTATGTCGCTAATCAAGATGAATTACACGTGCTCCGAGCTAATAACATTAACAATCAACTCTTCATAGGACGTTGCATCGCAGCGATCTGAAAGTAAGGTCGCCAGTGCATTTTCGATGAGGTGGCCTTCAACAGCCTGCTGCACTTGCAGATGCAAACGAACGCTGCTTTTCAGTTTGTTTGTTTGTGAAACAAACATTAGCATAACCCGAAACTCTGAATACTAGGCATGTTGTTCACTTAATAAAAGTTGGACGTAATTATTATCAAGAAAAGTCCTGGGAAGAATTTATGACTCTTTTTTCCACACAGTGTTTCAGTCTATATACAGAAGTGGAGAATATTTCTTACAGATAACGACTGACTCAAGTTTTTATCAACTAAGCATTTGACATTAATCGTTAACGTCGTGCATTAACAGAACCAGTGACCGACTGATTTATTACCAAATTACAATAAACGTGACACACAAAACGATAATTTTGCTAGGTGTTTAGTATGCATCCAAAACATTACCTCCTATAATTTTAATCTGTAAGTACAAGTGACCTATTTTTCCATCGATAAAGCAGTTGTGATTTGCAATCCTCATTGCCTATCAAAGCTGCTTCTGCTGTAGAACTGTTGGGCTTGATTTTCGGTTCTTCTGTAGATTATCTTACTGCTTCTTAAGGTTAAGAACTTTGGTGTTATACACTAAATGCTCCTAGTGAAACCAGTCTGACACTTTATAACAATTTATACATTTGTATCCTTTTATTAACGGACAAGAATAGAGTGATAGTTCCATTGATTTCTGACAACCATTCTGGTTCCAATATAAACTTTGACTGCAAGGGTGTAAGAATGCATAGCCGAGTCGACGAGTTTGTGTGATGTTTGGTGGGGGAGAGGTGTATACAACACAAGGGATTCCCCTTTGCCTTGTCCCCCGGGGGGACTTGATCTTGGCAGGGACTTGTTGTACCCCCTGCGGAGAGAGCTCTTTTTCTTGTTAATTGATCGTATAAGGCAGTCATGCTTTGCTCTTACGAATGACTTCAGTCGAATCTACTCGAAACCAGATTTAAGGTCTCAAGTTTTAGTTCTTTGTTTTAATTTCTGAAATAAATATAGGAAAGGAAAGTTATGATACGAGGGCATGTATTCTTAAACGCATAATAAACCATTATAAAACTTTTCCGTGAAATTCGAAAGTGTTACATGATTGCTATAAATTCCGAAAAATGTTAAACTATAAGTAATAAACTCACATAAAGATGGAATCATATTTTGAACACGAAGATAGATCTAATTAAAGGAATGTGAACAGAGTGAAGTTCAGATTTTCAGTTGCTCTTCGATTACAACTACGATATATCAACACATTATGGTATTATTTATTATTAGATATGTTCCTGATATAATAAATAACCGTACTATCATTCTTTCTTTAAATATTATTATACATTTTACGAAAACCCGAATTAAACAATTTCATTACGTTTTATGCAGCGTGTAAGATACATAGCTTTGAATTGACCACTTGTCTGCAGGATCTGAGACATACAATATGCAACGCACAAGATCGTAGAACCTACCTTCGATTGTTGGTTACTATCCGAAGAGAATATGAATTTTCTGCTACTCAGATATAGTTTGTATCAGTTACAAATATTTATTTTTACATATTTCACATCTAACAAAGTGATAATAAATTGCGTGTGCTTACAGAAGGCCAGAGAATCAAAGGATAGTTCAAACAAACGAAGGAGAATCCTTCTCACTGGGGAAAGACAAGAAAAAGACTGAGCTAAATGATGTGGATGATGGATCGCAGCTTTGTATGATGAATGAACGAGTGGTTTGGCTCGTGATCAATTGATTAGCTCGTTAAGCGATCTGCCATGCAGTGCCGCCAGCACCACCTACAGTTTTTTAATGAATATACGCGATGCTACGTTGTTCCCCCACAGACAGAGATCCAGCGTCCTGTGGTGCCCGTTGTGTTTGGTATCCCCACAAGCCAGACACCATTACAGTACAGTATGTCTATAAAAGAATTCAGGGATGCCATTCAAACATTTAGTAGCCGACAGAAAGTGAGCCCCTAGACCATCTCTGCACAGATGGGTTTGCCAGTGATTGGTTGTTTTAGGTTGTGTATTCATGGCTGAATTCGTTGGCTGAGCACGGTTATTTTGACGCAGACAAAAAAAATTATTCAAGCGAATACGAGAAGCGGACGCCATGCAGCACTGTGCTAACAAACACACGCTAAGTTTTGCTACGTCAATAGTTCCGACGTCGATACATGATTGTGATTAAACAAAGTTTGAGCCTTGGGACGCTAACCGACGACAAGCGACGCCTAATATTCCGTTCCCGACTCAACGTTGCAAATAAAGCTATGAGTAGCGTCGAGACTCCATACGTCTCGATTCTATCGCCGACGGTCTCGACGTCTAACGTCTTGAAGCCGACCGAAAGTGCCGAGTCAGACCAGAGGTTGACGCCATTCATCCCGGAGGAGCTTAGGACAAAACACTGGCGTTCCAACTACGAGCGTCGCAACGTACGTAATTTTAAAGGGCACGCAAGGAGTATTCATCACCATGATTATGGAGGCAGCAAGCACGTGTGAACGTCGATAAACTACCGGACTGCATGGCGCAACAAGAACGTCCCTCAAATGTTCAGTCCTTTTAGACTTCTGACTGAAACTGCTCAGACGAAGCAACTGCGTCTTGCAAAGCTTCTACCTACAGGACACGCAATGCCATAAACGAGATTTTAACCACCTACTTCGACAATGGCCGTCAAATTAAGCTAAAATGACGTCACGGCATAGTCGATTCATCCTGACACTTATGCGGGACAGGGCAAATCTGTTACACTGTTATCTGCTGCTAAGGCCTGGGAAAGGATTTTAGCCAGTGTCTGGCCACGTCTCATGTCTCTCAATGAAAATATACTTCCTAAGAAACAGCAATGCTATTGCGATGACATGACAGTAAGACAAAGGGAATTTGCGTATATGACATTCAGTTCAGCCCGTCACCTTGATATATTTCCCAGCATCCCGAACAGCGTTCTGCTCTGTTACTCATTATACCCACATCATGGGGCTGCGTTCAATTATTATTTTGTTATGCAAACAAGACCCATTCAGACTACGGATTGCTCGTTCCCCTCCCAACACGCATAAGCGTACAGTGCACTCGCCGGCAAGGTGATGGATAGATCTCGCCCGCCCCAACTTCTAAATCAAGTGTTGGCCAGACATCGAATCGTCAACTACATATGGCTGTCCGTTCGACTGTGCAGCCAAGAAGAAATTTACAGATTGAGAGACTGATTGTTTCGTTGGTTGATTTGTAAGCCATTTGTAAAAGTATATAAAGTCAAGGCATGTATGACATTGTCCGTCTGATTAGGCCTGAATATGCGTACTGTCTTCAACTACTATTTAAAACAAATTTCAGCATGGTAAATATTTAACAAAATTTTCGAGACGAAGCTTAATTTATGGCTTTGGGCTGTACAAATAGTAAGATCTTAAGCTTTCATGGCGACTGAATGTGTTAGTCTTCTCGGACGAACAGCCGTGTGTGCACGGGCAAACAATCCTACATTTCGGGGATTGCATCTGCTCCAGCATCAGTGTATATGAATACCTGTGCAATATTATTAATCGCTATTTAAACCTTAACATAGTTCTTTAACGTTTCGTTCATATGATTCTCGCACTCGTTTTAATTACATAACTCTACAATGAAAGTATAGGTGACTTAGCTACCAAGGTTGCTATTTGCGTGAAAAATAAGTTTATTATTATTATATTATATAATACTATAAATACATTTATGTATACCACTAAGACAAGAATAGTGGGGCCTATAAGATACGAAAAGAACAATTAAAATGATTTGCCTCTGCAATATCAGATTACCAACAATGATCACTCTCAAAACCTGAATTACGTTCAATCACTAATTTTGTCCATTATGGTCTTCAAGTTACAATCCACTCTCATCAAACTAGAGTTTCCGTTTCTGTGTTAATATATATATGCCCACTATCGGCAATAACAGAATTAAGCAATGGAATAGAAGAATTTTCTTTGTGAATTTGTATATATACTAAACCTAACTGATCTAATGTTCACCTACTACACATAAATATTTGCACAAAGTCAATCAATACTCTAAGTACGACACTGCTTAGATTTATATCTCATATCGTTGTTGACGAAGGGAATCAATCAGTAGACCAAGTTATTAGACTGCAGGGGTATAATTATACATGACATAGAAATATAAATTAATTTAAAGGTGTGGAGCTTAATGAGAGTCATATTCGAAGCCAAAAATGAATTTTATTTTTGTATAACTGATAATCGCTCAACTTTTCAAAATACTTCTCAGCCTTTTACAGAACCTGAACCACGAACGCCCAGTTCGAACCGCTCCTCCATTCCCAGCTTCTCGCGTCTCACGCCCCAGCCCAGACAGCGAGGTTTGAATCCAGAAATTGGATTTAGATTGATCGTGAGACATAGGCCTACGTGGGGTGGGCGAGATGGAATGCTCCAACATTCAAATTTTGAACGAAATACCACCGTGCTGATGGTATAAGCAGTTCGCTTTACATCAGGGTGTGCAGTCAGCGTTTAGACGGATTTCCCACTGCGATCCTTTCACGTCTCTAAAGCTAAGAATGGGCCATTGACGTTACAAGAAAACTGGAAACGTGTACTCATTAGAGTACACTGAAATTACAAAGGAATTATTTACGTCTCATCATGGAGGTTGACGTCACCATGTAAACCAAGGGAATAACAAATGCGACAATTGTAACGAAGGCAGCAATGATATCTGAGGGCACTATCTCAACAATGTTCTCCAACAATAGAACATGTTGCAACAATGTGCAGAAAATGACTTCGGTTTATATTGGTGCAACAGTGCTCCGACAATTATTTAAGTTCACATTGTCACAAATGTTTGCTACATAAATGATCTCGATCATTCAGTTGCATTGTTCTCTAACAATAACCTTAATGCCCATTATCATATAAACGT